>CM060952.1:150670358-151045358 GCA_030765055.1 Mantis religiosa | reverse complement strand
TTTTTGGTTTATTTTTGGTTTTAAGAAAATATGATTGCTTCCTACAAAATTAGTTATTGTTATATGCGATATCCTCAGAGTTTTATTTTCCTCGGCAATTACTTATAAATAAGTAACACAGTGTAGAACTTGAGAGCATTGCCTTACACAGTAACATATTTAATGTGAGCTGTATAAAATATGAAACATGGAGATGGGAATAACACAATGGGGAACTTACGTGATGTGGAAAGGGGAAGAAAGAAATACTACAGCAACCTTTTTTTGCAAGGATCCTTTAAATTCTTGAATGCCAAGTTCTTGTTGCTGCTACTCCTATCTATGGCCTCCTTAGACGTGCTCAGGAATCAATATCAATTTGAGCAATCCCCTCAAGTCGCTATCTACTTACCATGCTGGAACGTTACTCCCACTTTCTCTTGTTCGGGGTGATATGGCACAAAACGTGACGGCAGGCGTACCACAAGAACGTCGCTAGTTTTAGTCTTACAAATAATTTATCATTCATGTGCTTGCTATAATATAAAACAATGTCTAATACCGGTATACATCATTTTCATAAAGCCCAAGTAGTGCATACCAATATATAAAAAGAGAGAGAAAGAGTAACCAGACAATAAACAGTATGTGTATGCACGTATGTGTGCGTTTGTGTATGTGTGCGCACTTCTGCGCACACTTTGGTCTTCATTCTTAATTTGAGGTCTCATGCATTATACAACACTTTTCCATATACGAGTAAAATCTAGTTTAAAAAAGAGCGCGGTTTTTTGTTCCTGGAAAAAGTTTATATACAGGGTGTTCCACCTAACTCCATGATCTCAAATATGAAACAAAATAGAAACTTCCAGTTGGCCAGGAATGTATCTATATCAGTGGCTCACACAATGAGAGGGTACGCACAATAAATAAAGGTAAACAAATAATTCCAACACCAAGTTGCGTATTTTTAAATGGAACATGTATGTTTATTCTAGCAAAATGACACCTAGAGTTAGAATTAGTGATAACACACTTGGTTCCACTTTTCTATACACATTTGCTGTGTCCTGTGCCCCTCAGAAACGTTATTGTTGTGCATTACATCCGGCATGGAAAATGCACCAACAAATCACCAACAGTGTCTTGTCGGATGAAACTGTGTCACTTAAACAGATGTTCGAAGGGTCCTCCGTTTATATCAATACACTTTTGGGATCTGATAACATGGGTGTTACACGGATTGCAGTGTATCTGTGATATTGCCGCACACGCCGCAATAATACGATGTTGCATATCTTCTACTATCGTTGGCGGTTCTTGATACACTCTATCCTTCACTGTGCCCTAGAGGAGGAAGTCTTACGGCGTTGAGTCTGGGGAGCAAGCTAGTCATTGCACCGGACCTCACCGTCCTATCACCTATTTGAAAACTTGGCATCCACAACGTCACTGGAAACTTGTGCATAAAGTGCTGGACATCCATCATGCTGGAACCACATTGATAGACGCGTTTCCTATCTCACATCCTCCATAAGAAGGGGTAGAGTGTAGTAACCGTTGCTTTTGGTTTTAGCCCTGAGAAGTGAAAATTTTTATGTGTTTAAAAAGGATTAGTTTAAAATGGCTGATTTGTGTGAAAAAGAAACCGTAGTTGTATAGTTGGCCATGAATGGGTAAATTATGTAAATGAGATGACTTTAAAGAAAAGTGGTGCAACGATTGGTGATGACCAATCAGAACAAGTTCTTTAGTAGTTATGGCGACGTAGGACAGAAAATCAATAATCATGGTAAGAGGGATTTAAATCGGTCACTTGATCCCGGAACGTCTGAAGTTAAGAACGTAAAATGTAATACTTTGTGTGTGTTGGAAAATCGGAAATAAGAAGTATTTCTTAATGAAAGACGTGAATACAATTTGTTCATCATCAATAAGAGGTGTATTGTAATTAAATTATAACTAAAAGACGGAATAATTTTAAATTGGAAATAATTAAATTATTTCGCAATTGTATGAAAAGTTAATTTCCTCGCTCTATACCACACCCTGAATCCAGATTTCCCAGGTTCTACTGATCTGAGCTATGCCAGAGAATATCCAGTACTTCCAGAATTATCATCTTTCCTTTTCTCCACATACCAATATGTAAAATATTGTTATATAAGGCACCGCTTCGTGGGACTCTATAATTCTTCATCACATGGCTTCATCATCACAATTCCTCATCTCTCCATCGCATACGTAATATTACGTTAGAGTGTGTTGCAGAAATGATGCATATTTAAGAACATATGAGGTTTAGAAACGTGAAACTATGTGTATTATCACTAATTGTAGCTCTAGATTTCATTTTGCTGGAATAAGCATACGTGTTCAGTTACAAAAAAAATGCAAGTTGGTGTTGGAGCTGTTATTTGTTTACCTTTATGGATTTTGCATACCTTTTCGTTGTGTGAGCCCCAGACATACTATTGTCACCCGAACGTCGGAACTCCCGATAGAACCGCCCACCAGTAGGGCCAGAAGGGAATCAATCGCCCACGCTTACCCATTTATCTTGTAGCAGTAACAAGGGGTGGCTGGAAAAACGTCACTGTGCCGTCTCTTCCCCCTCCCCCTGCCGTCTCGAACCTTCGTGATGATTCACTGAACCGCGAGACTTCGACAAAACAGCGATATTCCTATAAAACGGGCTGCAGTGGCGAATGAGTTCAGTTCTTGGCGAGCAGTCGTGAGGAGCGCCCAGTGAGGGAACGGACTGGAAGACTGTGTGCGTGTATCGGAGGAGTGTACGTAACTGCGAGTGCAGAGTGGAAGTGTGACGGATGAACTGGTGAATTGTAATTGTGTGCGCTAGGTAACTCTATGTAATCGGCAAGTGTTTCAATTGTAATTCTGTGGCAATAAAGAACATTTTGAGTTTGTGCAATTGGACTTTTATTTTCACGAACCCACAAAGTCACACTATGTACATTCCAGATATTTGAGATCGGAAAGTAAGGTGGGATACCATGTATATGTGATCAAGACTTAGCAATTAAGATACCGGCAAACAAAAGAGAGTTGAATCTGCTTATAAGATAGAATAAGCTTTTAATGTCAATGGTATAATACTTTAATAAGCTTCAGTGGTTTATTTTATCAAATTTTAAGCAAAATGTAATATTGTAATATTGCTTTAAATAACCTTATAACAAAATAGGCTCAGTTTTACTTTTAGTGTAATTAACTTTGTTAGTAGGCCAAATAATTTTATAAAGAGACAACTGCAAATAATGAAACCATGATGCATTGCACTCATATGACATTCTACAAATTCTTCTTCCAAATGCTTACTTCGTTTTCTACTTCATACTAATCGAGTTAAACATTATCTTATCTGTTCATACTGCAATGGAATATAATAATATAACATGCAGTCTTTAAACACAGTCAAATATTTAAAAACTGGTCACTATATGATCTTTGAAATTACGTTCTCTTTACATGATAAAGAAATAAATGAATAACGTGTTTATTTGACAGAAGTTTAAGAATTAAAAAACATAGACAAAAAATTGTTCACTCCACAAGGAGATGCAAGTGTCATAAATTGTGTATTCTATGGAAATCTCCATTTTTGTCTAGTAAGATTTTATCTCTTTCTTACGGTTTAGAGCTATGCAACTTTTAGATCAAAGGGCCTTTTGGGATTTATCCAAAATATTTCTGATGTAATTTGATATGATTTACTGGCTGCTCCTGAACTGGGCTTTATCATTTTTCGCCATAAGGGCATCTCTGGAATACACATTAAAAACTTAATACATTTAACATCGGCGTATCCCTATAGATTACAATGTTTACTTTTATTTTAGATTGTCTGTCCTTTTGGCAGTTATTCTGTATGCAAGTGTCCCTATTACCGCTTGTAACGTCTCCATTACCTAATATTACTCTGTTATATCTAACTTACTATCCAGTAATTTCTATTTAACTTTAAATTTGTTTACATTAATTTCTTTGTACTTTATGCTAAATGCTTAAACATCCTTTCTCACTTAAATTTCCTATCTTTCCCACTTTAATTTTCTCCCAAAGCTTACAGATATTCATTTCATTACTGCATTTGTTTTGTCATATGGTGTAGACTACCGAATGCTTTTTTGTTTTCCGGTTCCCTTCCCCCTCTTCTGTCCACCAATCTCGTTTTTCATCCTGATATATCCTAACTACATTATTCTGCCCATTTCTTTTTCCTAGAACCCAGCAATTTACCTCATCCACACATTCGAACTGATATTTACTATATATTCTTCAATTACATATCTGTTTAGATCTGCCTTGGAAATTGCGGCAGGATCAATATTCACCTCGTTACTTCTACCCTGTCCACTTTCATGGTTTGCTGAGTTGTTATGTATCTTCCTCTTTATTAATATCACCTCTCAGCATTCACCCCCTTCTTATCTTTTGCCTCTTTCTCCTGCACTGTTCATCTTCTGACGTAACTTGATGGACTGTCTTCCCATTCTTTTCTCCCTTCATTTCTACCATTGCCATATTTTGCTCTTTATGATGATTTTTTGTCCTGGTAAATCACTTCCTATGCCAACTTAATGCCTTAAGGTTTTGCACTTGCCAAGTTTTATTTTCCTTGATTCAATGCACGGAATATATCCTTTCATTGTTTTCTTCTTCTGAAAGCTTAATTTTATCCACTATTTAAAATTTCTTATATATTCCAATCTCCTTTTTCTATATAGGGTTCTTCTGCTTTCTGTTAGGCCGTTTTGATAATCCGCTTTACTCGTACACGCAAACTCTCTGTTGAGAAAATGTCAGAGCCTTTTATACTCTCAACATTTTTGCAATTAATAGCACGGAAATTAATATTGGGATTGACGTATGCTCCACTGCAATAGATCAATTATACCCATAGAAATTGCGGCGTTAAGTTGACTTTTGAAATACGAATACAAGAAAACACACATCATCTGCATCATCGATTCTTAAGCGAGAACTAAACGTTGCAGTTAATAGCGATGTGGTACGTAGATATAGTACATGCGGCAAAAGCTATCTGAATATTGCTTTCCTGTTATGAAACAATAAAAGAAACAAAGAGCATAAATAAATAGCTTTCTCATTCAATATATCTAAGGCATTAGGTTCACTTTCCATTATGTTACTAAAGATATATCTACTCAGGGTAGCTTTTATTGTGAGGCTGTACAAATTCAAAACTATAAGTTCTAAAGAAAAGTTCAAATCTTCTGGACATCTGTAGAATTGTTTTATAAGGATGGGAGGTGTGTAAATGAAATCAATTAAATAAGCATCTCCGTTTGATTACTGTCCGAGAAACGTAGGAATTCGACTAATTATTTTATAAAGAAAGGTTTTCCCAGTGTAAACTAAGAACTTTCTTAATCGAACATTTATAAGACCGCTTTTGTAGATGGTTACGAAACATGTCATTTCCCAGTTTTTAATTGACGCCTTCATATTACCAAATAAATAATATTCAAAGTTTCTCATTTAAAAGAATAATGTAAAATCTTACAGCTATTTTCTTTTTTGTTTTTTTAAGGAAAGGGGGAAGCCCTCATATTATTAACACCTACAGACTAAACATTACAAATGATTAACGCTTTACTAAACAATTAATTGACCATTCAAATATCTTCCTCACTGTTAAGACATCTTAACATGTTGTGTAATATTTTGAGAATTTGGGGGGCTATCGGGTTAGGTTAAAGAAGTCAAAGGAGTAACAGATGTTTCATATGAACTTCCAAACCTACAAGATAATTTTCCTTTTCTAGAACTACATATCTGAAGAACGTTACGAATTTTTACTTCTAATAAAATGCCATCTAATACGTTTTTGCAAGAAGATATAAAAGCAGGCATCATATGTTAAAAATTTTGTAAGACATGTAACAGACAACACACTCGAAATTAAAATAAATGTCTATATGATCGAAATTACTGAATTCGATTTCTTTGCTCCGAATTACATAATTACTTTGCAATGGTAATTAATGTATTTTGATTATCCATTATATTAGACGATTTTCATTATCAATAAATATATTGGAAATTAATTGTTCTTTCACACTAGACGCGTGTAGGCTCAAGTAGGGAAAGGTAGAGTAAGAACGAACAATCAGTGCCATAGCTGGGATTTGAACCACGGATCTTCTGGTCTCCGTCCAGCCGCTCTAACCAATTGAGCTACTATGGCCAACGTGCCGACATGACAAATTCTCCAACTGACTCTTGTTTTTCCCGGTAAACCCCTAAGGAGTTCTCATACACACTGAGACAACTGCCTAAATGGCGACTTATTTTTCAATCTGACTTTACTTTTCCCTACTTTATCTGACACCGGCTAGTGTGAAAGTAAAATTAATTTTCATTAATTGACCTAATAGTGGTTGACTGTAAAGCCCGGGCCTTAAAGTACTCACACGTTGTAAGTCACCATTAAGGTAGTTGTTTCATGTGTTTATGAGAACTAAGTGGTTTACCGGGAAAGACAAGAGTCAGTTGGAGAATTTAGTGTCATGTCGGCACGTTGGCCATAGCAGCTCAATTGGTTAGAGCGGCTAGACGGAGACCAGAAGATCCGTGGTTCAAATCCCGGCTATGGCATTGAATTTTCAGTCTGACTCTACCTTTCCCTAATAAATAAATTACCACGAATCTCAGTTACATTTACACACAAGATGTAATTGTTGAACTCCAAGAATGATGAATTGAGATAACTGATAGTTCAAGGAAAATTCTAGAGAGATTAAACGTTAGAGAAAGAAAGAAATATTTAGTAAATGTACATAGGTAATATAGAAAAGTAAATCCAAATAAATACATATACAACGAATATCTATCGAATGTATCGCCGAGTATGAAAAAATCCCACAAAGATGATTTAGAGGCACTAAAACCTTAATAGGCAGGAGAAAATCAAAGCCTAGGATTTTACGAGGCGAGGAAGGCAATACGCCGTTATCAGAGAGAAACAAACAATCAATAAAGCACACTATAGATCACTTAAGTTCGAAAGAGAAAAAGGGCATCATATAAAAATCTTTCTAAGGACTGGGGATGGAGAAATCAGGGAGAAGAAACGGGGAGCTGAACCTACGTGTTGGTGTGAAACAAATTTTGTGGTTAACTATGAAGCGTGCAAAGCTGAAGCTTTCTTAAGGATATGTAAGACTGAAATTTTAAAATAATAAAGTAATAGCAATTTAAGATTTATATCATAGATGTAACATTGTGAAAATATGACACTGCCAACATTTAAATTAATTGCACTTTCATAGTTTTGAAATTATGGTTGAACTTATTTATATTCTTTACGACACCAAAAATGTTCCTTGCGACAAAATAACTTAAATTTTGGTCTAATATTTTAACAACAGGTTCTCAATACTTGCAATTTTTCAAATTGCCCTATGTTTTTCTGTGTCTCAGTAACTTAAGGTTCCAGAAATGTTTAAACCTGTCGCTTGATATTTAGTGGTGATGATCTGGGTCGGAATTATCCTCACCTGCACTCGTCCCGCATGTGACTGAGGTTGCAGGTTCAATTAAACCCTCCGAGAAAAACATGATGAAGTCACGGGATGCTGCGTCTTCTCCATCCGAGTCTTCTACTCAGATCTGGCATTCAGATGTAGCGATGCCTCTAGATGATACCGGCGCTGCTCCAGTCGGTGCATGAGAACTCCGTTAACTCAGGCGTGGTCTCGAGATAGGGAATTATCTTTTATCTTCTAAAGAAATTATTTTAATTCATTTAATTCAGAGTAATAGATTTACATAGCACGACATCACGTAGATATACAATGAGCTTGAGCAATGTAATTGAATTGTATTCACGCAGAGATTGTAAATAATGTTTATAATCTGTTTAGATTGTAGAATATAATTTACATCTTTCCTACACGACGTTCCGACAAAATCGTACGTCCGTTCACTTCAATAATTACAAATGTGAAACACGTTTGTTCACTTCGCGGTCACCATCGATAGACGCTTCTTTTCCTAGATCAGTTTCCAAGATTATTGGCATTTTCTCCACTCGTTACCATCACTACAACTCAAACTCAAGTCTCACTGGTCCACGTCACATATTAGGCAATCTCATTCTTAAAACTACCAAAGAAAAAATTAACGTAATTTCATTCTCATGTAGTGTCATCTCATGACCTACTGAAATTTAACAATTTTTCTTGTTTATTCAAACATTCCATATTGATTCCTAAACCACATATTTAAACTTATTTAAATATTTTTTAATTCTCTGGGCCCGAACCAAAACAACTGTTACAAAACCTATGAATAGGGCCTTTTGGACCAAAGAATTGAAATTTTCGTGTCTTGAAGTAAAGAAGTTGTGCTTAAATGTATCTCACGATAAAACACAGGGCAGTTTCTATTCACTTTGTCCCTGTGAACGTGTGTAGCAAGCTGCATTAGTATAACATTCAAAACTGCGACGTAAGGATCCTTTTTAATGAAGGAAAATGCTGGAAATTTAATAGCAAGAAAACAAGAATAAGAAATTAGAATTCATTTCGAACACTAAAATCTGCGTAAATTTCAAACTCGATTAGAGCATTTAAAAATGTCTTGAGGAGGCCACCTGGGCATTCTTCGATTTCAGGAATACTTGTACTATTTTACAGATTAAAAACAGTGAAAGGTGAACTCTTTTTGAAAATGTTCGTGAAATTTCAGTCATACATATCGTTAAGTCTGATGCATAAGAGTGAAGTGTTTGAAACACAGCAGGTTGATCATCATGGTGCATTTCGGAAGTTCTGATAAAGTAAATATTAGTACGCGGAGAAATTGTTTCACCAACTGGATTAGGTGCTGGTTTTCCAAGAGAGGGAAAAAGTCAGTCATAGTTGGCTTAATATGTCTACACATTAAAAGTCATGTGTAAGGAAATGGATGGAGAAGCAACATTGGTATTCTGTTCACTTCATAATTAAAAGAGAAAAGAACTTACAACAGTGTGCGTATTTTACTTAAGCGTCCCTTCCCAAGCTGAAAGCTTGGAAGCTTTCAAGCCTACTTGTACTTGTACCTATAATTCTTTGGTAACCTATTAGGAGCAGTGGCCAGAGGTAGAACATATTTCGGGCAGTCGAAAGAATAACAGGACATCTACACATGTGACTACCATCCACTACTAAATATCTCTCACTCGACTATCCAGAGAACTCCCCTCCTTTTTGTTAACCCCGCACAAAGTACGATTATGGGTATCGAACTTTAAACTAGGAACATAAAATATCGAAAAGTGTAGAAAATCCTATTAATCTTCTGGCCATAGTGAAATAGTTTGCAAAGTATTTCCGTGTACTTAAGCAAATATCGCACCATCTGCCCTGTATCAGGTGAACTATGAAAGAAACATCTTCGTTCGAGCTTGTTCATACCTGTCTACATGTACAGTACGTTTTGTTTACTGGGTAAAAGCTGGAAAGGTGATCAGCTCAGCATCCACATTTTTCCTAATTTCGTTATAAGCTAAATTTAATGGATAGAAATCGTTTTAGAATTATCATCAATAAGATTTTTATCTTTTTTCTTGTCTTCCTTTTATACACCGCCTTTAACTGAAATAGTCATATCCGCGGCGGTTCTCTTTTCGGAACATAAGTGTTAGCTCGTATTACGTTAGGTTGCTTGTACTTTCATTAGCTCACGCATACATTCGCACTCTCATAGTTCCAGACTCTGGGGAAGAAAGTTAATCATTTTGGTTGTACAAAAATTCCCACTCCCAGCCAGGAATAGAACCGGGGATCCCTTGCACAGCAGGTAGGTATCAATAAGTTTTGTTCTACAGCGAAACTTCATTATATTTTAATTTCTTGTACAGAAATATAGCGGTTTATATCACAAAAATCGTGATAAGGTGTATTGAATTTTATAGGGTCTTTTCCTTTTCTACTCTAAGAACCAGGGAGTTACCGAGCTGTCTCCGAAGGGCGCCCGGCGCCTCCGTGGGGCTTTCCATAGGGCAAGACCTAGAGACTAACAAACCACCCCCCATCTGGTCCGAAAACACAAGACGGGATGGAAGTGGATACGCCACATACGCGCACCAACCCCAAAGGGGAAGGCTACCGATCAACCTCGGTGGGGCCGCCTGGTGATCTAGTACACCTTCTACTAGCTATGCAGGCTAGTACGCGAGAATATATAGCTTCCCTCAAACCCGTCCGGAAATGAACCCTAATCTCCCACGGGTATTGGGAAACATTGCGCCCTCCAGTCCAACCCAATCCGAAAAACTCCCCTACGGGAGGGGCTCGGCAGTTCGGTCCGAGGTTCTCGTAGTAACGTCAGAGGTACCACGAGTGCTAAGGGTCCGCAGCGCCGGCACCACGGCAGCCGAAGGGGACGGATCCCCTCCCCAACTGGATTTATAGGGTCTGGGCCAGAAAAAGTACTGCTATTGGTATAAAAACAATGTCAAATAGCTAAAATGCTATAAATTATTAATTTTAGGCATTTACCTTTGTTTACAGTAGTTTAATTTCTCAAACATACGATTGAGGAGGTAAACTCGTAACGCCAATTGCAATGGACGATTGACTTGCCTTCACTGATTTCTTCCTCTACAGGTTCCGTGCTTATCCCACATTTTATAACTAACAAAGTTGATCTGCCTAAAGATAGCAAAGCTAATCATGTTACACATTCCAGGAACTTATTTACTTATATCGTTCCAAAATTTCACAACTGGGGCCATCGTTGGCTTAACTTTCACACCCAAAGGCTGTGATTTCTTCTCCCTATCTATTGAGTACGTTTACTTTGCTGAAATATTCGTTAAATTCTTGGATCAATTGAAACATCGCTTTATTGCTCATACCTGTTCATTCTGTTCTCACGTAAACCCAAGTACGAAAAGCATTTAGAAAAGTAATTATTTTACACACTGAGCAGTGCACAGATACTCGTAAAACTGCAATAACACATGCGGATAAGTTGGAGAATGCTAAAAAAGAAAAAGAAAAAAATTCGAAGGCTGTGACTGTTAACATATTTAACACCGCCTTGCGGATCTTGAGGTGTGATTTAATGCATATTTTAAGTTTCAAACGACCCAAGGTTAGATATGAGTGTATTGTACTATATTTAATATTCTTTTGAAATTATCCATTTGATCTAAATTCCGTCTAATTCTTCATACTTCTTTAGACAGATACGATGATTGAACAAATATAGATGTGTTAGCATAACAATCCTATAGTAAAGTTAGAGTCCGTGTGTGAACACTTTGATGTGATGTACAGGCAATGCTTGGTATTATATCGATTGAATAGTTCCTCACTGCGATAGGTGTGGTGAGCACGTAGCTGAATGCCTTTCAAAGATGCCTTTCCCTTTTACTACTGGCGTTTCAAGTCCTGGTGCAAAGTTTAAATCTCTCTCGAAATTCCTAAACGAGATAGAACGACCTTCGCTGTTTAATGCTACATTCAAATGGTAAAAAGAAACACAAACAAAGGGAAGGTATTTCTAGTTCAGTTAGCTTTGCTTTCCCTTTCTGACGTCGAGAGAGAATTTTGGAGGGTTTGCTACGATTCAAACTGGAGCTGCAATCGATTCCTAAACGTAAATATTGGAGTATGCACACGTGCTGTGAAGCTTCCCTGAAAGGAAACTCACTTTTCAGCCAAATAATTTTGCCTGCTTAAGCACACCAATCTCTAAGAAATAATGTGACAAGTTTACTACCATAAAATAAAAAAGTACATTTCAAACTTGTAGAGGTTTAGTTGCAGCAAATACAGTAAAACTCACATTCAAGGTATGAAAGTTCCAAGTGGAAGAAACTGGGAGATATCGAGCTCCATTTATCATTAATCTTACTAGACAGCGGTGTCTATGGTTATTCCAAATATTTCATCTCATGATGACCACAGATATTCATAGATGTTACATAAGTGTTCTTTATGTAATATAGGTGTCATAAAAAGTGAATAACGTGGAAGAAACATGTGCTGATTCTCTTCATAGAGATAAAACTAACCTTATTTTTCGGAAACCATTTATTTTCATTCATTCATAGTCATGAATGACATGTCATTTGTTTTGTTCATTATTGGTAAGCTAGGGTCCCTACTTTTGTTCTTGGTTTACTTATTTGGCACTGATCTAATGGAGTAAGGTTTTGTGCTATGAAGTTACATGTAAAGAGCTTACGTGAAATACATATTCTGAACAATCAGAAGGATGTCTCAAAACCAGTTCAATATTATAGAATGAGAGTAGCAGCAAAATGTCAATAATGACATGGATTCATCATGTAACGAAAATGAGAGAAAATATCGAATAGCTGTAATGAAGATAATATACCAGTAGTAATACTTTAACCTTCATAGAATTTTAGGTATAAGGCCACCAAAAAGTATTTTTGCACAGCCATTACATATTCTGACAACTGATGTTGAATATCCTTCCTTCTTCATCCAGTAAAACCCAGTGCGCAGTATAACTTAGTATAATTGGCAAAAAGTACGTCTATCCCGTTGGGTGTTAAAATAAATCATGCACAAAACATTTGAACAAAAATACTTACTGAACAATTATCAAACGCGTGTTTTTGTGAAGTAAGAATATTAAACGGACCTAAGCTTGCTAAATTATGTAATATATGTTACTATGTCTCTCTGGATTCCTATGCATTCTTTTCGTATTTTTTATTTATACCTCACCTTTAACTGCAATGTTCATATCGGCGGCAGTTCTCCTTTGGAACATATCGTACCTATTCGTTGGGTTTTAATCATTAGTTCACGCACACATTCGCACTCTCATTCATACTTCCAGGCTCTGGGGAAGATGAGGAATTGTCTTAATCGGAGAAAAATACCCATCCCCACCGCCGGGAATCGAACCCGTGACCCCCAGAACGGCAGGCATGTGCTCTACCGACTGAGCTGTGGGGCCAGCCAAATCGTACATTTTGTTATTTTATTTGTTTAGAAAAGCTGAATTGTAATAACATTTTTTGTAGAAATAGTCTTGAATGTTTGTGATTGTGTGTGGGTGGGTGGGTTGATGGCTAGGTATGAGTGCGCGCGTAGGGTTTGAAAAAGGAACAAACTGTGCTATGCAATTATGGTGACAAACAGTTTGGTGACAGAGTGTTTTGTTGTTATTAATTTATTGGCACAATATATTTCAATATTTCGTACTCATGGTAATGATTATTTTAATTTTTTCGGTTTATTACAATGTTAAGATATATTATGAATTTAATTTTTGACAAGAAGCTCAAAAGAATGACACGAAGAAGAAAACCTCTGATACAATAAATAAACTTATTCCTTGAAATAATGGTTTACAATAATTTTTTTTATCTGGATTGTTAATGAAAAAATAATTTGAAGGTGGATTTAATTCAATAATGAGGTACCAGATGACTAAATAATGCACTCAAACCTTACACATAACCATTTACCAGAAGCATCAGGTTAAATATACCCTTAAAAGTAATCAGATCAAAATAAAACCAGATGTTTATTTAAAATGTAAAAGAAAAAAGTGCGAATTATATGCAAATAATTCTGAAACAAACGACAAATATAACCAGCATAAATATCTAGAATAAGGTTTATACTAGGCCTAAACGTCAGGCTCCTAAACCACAAAATGTAAATGATACTAAACTTAGATGGCAGGCCAGTGAGGTATCGAGTAACATACATCCAGAGAATGGAAGTGGTTTTGGCAGTAAGATGTGAGGGATGAATAAGAGCCAATGATAACAAAATTGCGCTCATAATCTTTAAGAAAATCTAAAACTCCAGAGTTGCTCTTAAAAACCAGCTCCCAGGGAGTTTGAAAACCAGAGCATTCCTGAATGCTCCTGATACTTAGTGACTTATCATTAAAAGTTTACGGAACGTTATACCGTGCTATTTCACCAACAGATTGGGACGCTATTGGTTAAATGAGCTTTAATTTGTGCTTAGATTTATAGATTTATGTATCGGGTTGTCTCATAAATTCGTTCGATTCTTGTTACGTGTTTACGACTAAGAACTCCTGAGAACACTGCATGTCCCCATTACTTTGGCGTCAATGAAGTTGCCTAACAATATGGGGTTTGTTTACAAATACAATAATTGAAAAGAATGCTATGAACACAAACCACAGCGACCTCACGGCCCAAGGTAAATAGGTCAACTTATGAAAGAATTGGTAACCAAACTTCAGTACGAGTTTGTGGATGCAACAGTGTGGAGTTGTAACTTGTGAATGTTAATATGGAAGGCAATAAGGAACATTTTCGACATATTACCGTTTTATTACCGTAAAGGTAAAACAGCCTCACAAAGTCAACGGAAATTTGTGCTTTTTACGGAGAAGATGCAGTGACCAATCGGGCATGTCAAAAACGGTTTACTCGATTTCGATCTGGGAACTTCTCTGTGAAAGACAAACCTTGTTCTGGACGGCCTGTGGTTAGGGATGAGGAAAGGATAAAGGACATGATTACGAACAATCCCAAATAACAACTCGGGAGGTAGGTTAGGAGCTAAACTTATCTCATGCAACTGTAGCCAGGCACCTAAACAAACTTGGTTACGTAAATCTTCGGGATGTATGGGTTGCGCACGAACTGAGTGAACAAAATTTAGTTCACCGCGTTTCCATCTGTGACGCATTGATAACACGCAATGAAACTGCCCCTTTTCTGAAACAGCTGGTTATAGGAGACGAAAAGTGGAGTGTGTACAACAACATCCGAAAGAGAAAGTCATGGCGTAAGAAAGGGGAACCACCACTCTAAATTCCTAAACCAGGGCTTCGTCCTGAGAAAATTATACTGTGCATTTGGTGGGACTGGAAAGGAATTATTTATTACGAATTTCTTCCTCCTGGGGAGACCATCAATTCAGAGAAATACTGTTCTCAGTTGGATCGTCTGAAGGTTGCTCTAGGAAAGAAAAGGCCAGAATTAGCATCTAATGGTGGAATCGTCTTTCATCAAGACAATGCCAAACCACACACTTCTATGGTAACTCGTCAGAAATTACGGGATTTATACTGGGATGTGTTACCTCACCCGCCTTATTCTCCAGACATTGCCCCATCCGACTATCATTTATTCCGATCCCTGCAAAACTTCCTTAATGGCAAACGCCTTACTTCCTTGGAGGATTACAGACTCGCTGTAGAAGAGTTCGTTAACCAGAATACTGCACAATTTTGGAAAAATGGAATTGATAAGCTTCCTGAGAAATGGAGATATGTTATTGAAAATAATATTGCATACTGCACAAAATAAAGTTTGTTGTGAAAAGCTCATTGCGTTGTTTGCTTTCGATGACCTTACGTATGTAAACATATTACCCCTAGATAATCGGGCAACTTCGTTGCCGTAGTTGTGATGCGGGCATACAGTGCAGGCGTTCTTTGTCGTAAACATGTAACAAGAATCGAACGAATCTATGAAACAAACCAATACTTTCTGAAGATCTTGAAAGGCCCAATTCTTTATCCCTACTTTATTTAGAGCAATATAATAAAACATTTAATACACTTCGTATTAAAAGAATATTCAGAGTTGTCATAGTAGGCCAAAAATGGGAATAAGGAAAATATATGAAAGACAGTATTCTCGGTTTTGCCTAAACAAGAATGCCGTTTAAGCAGAAAATTTTAAATGAACCTAGTATAAAGGTACCTCATGGAGAAGTTTGGAGCTCTTTCTATGCCTTTCATTTTTATGAAAGCAATAAGTTCAACATTGCCTTTGCTGTCACATAGTGTTCCAATCTTGGTGACAGACTAGGCTTTTAGACATATCCTGTGAACATTTTATATCTTTAATTCTTACAGTTTTAGCAATTTTGATGCGAATTACCTGCCATTTAGGTATCAAATGCATTAGGTAATTATTGTTTGCAGATATATAAACAACAGGGTCACTGAAAGTTAACTTGGTATTTCATTTCCTTCTATAGATCTTCTGTCAATTTCGCTTCGTAAAATATATTTTTTTCTTAAAAATATCTATGGAAGAGAACAAATGCATCCATTATATAGTATAACTATCCACCAAGAACAAATATTCTACACATTACTGGCAGTCGCTATCACATCTTACGTTGGAGTTTTCTAAAGTGGAGATTAATATTTTGCAGACAATATTAAGTTAATGTGTATGAGTATACTTGATCGACAGCGTGTGTTCTATGCACACTGAGACTATTTTATAACGACAATGTATATTGAAAGGAAAGATGATTACATAAGCTTCACATTGTTATTAGTTAAAACAACAAAACATGTGCCACACTCTTGAGATTGTAAACGCTCCTGGGATTACGACTGTATATGTTTAAGTGATATGTTTACTGTATTGGCGCTGCTATAGAATGCTGATTCTAAAGGAAAACGTAAAGGTATAGATTAAAATCAATGTTGTGAATACTAAAGAGCATACTTAAGTACTTTTTCTATCTTCATTAAATTTCTTTTCACTTCCTCAACTCTAATAATTAATGAAAACATAAATACAGATGAATCGGGGACATCACTCCCAATATATATAGTCTTTTACTATGTCAAACGTTTCATTCGCTCCTACTCTTCGTAAGTAATAGGACCACATCCCGTGATGTTGCTTGTTTCATGTCTAAGAATGAGTCATGTTCTAACATACTTTCTATTTCTGGTAACATTTTAGGAAATTTGGAGTTTGCCAGCCAGAACCACTTACCGAAATTACAAATGTGCCTTGTAGTGTTTGCTCAGGCGTGAATTCTTTACCAAGATCCTGCTTTCCAGTGAACGGTGCCGAAACTCAATCCTCTTTGGTGACAATGGCCAGCACTTCGTTCAGAGCATCTCTATATCCGTTTATATCTCCAACTCTTTCTTCATTCTCCAGGACATATGAGGCACGAGTCTACAGCCTCGAGACGATAACACATGCTAGTCCTTTCATGTCAAAAGTTTGGTCAGTGGTAGAGCTCTAATTCTGTTTTGCTACGTGATTTTACTATTTTTGCAACTGTCAACGTATTATCGATACTAATATTTCAACTATTCCACTGATGGCTTCTGGTGCTATCAGTATTGTTTCTAAATCTATAATGTCAGGTATTCATGATAGAAGTAAATATACACCCAAGTGTTATCACGTAATTACGACTTAAATACCAACAAACATTTTATTTGCATTAACATAACAATTTTGCGTTTTACACAATGAAAAAGGGAGGAATTGTGTTAGGAGTACGAAGTCCTAGAATATAAGTTTCAGTGAGATAGTACTCGTAAAAAGAGAGTCACAATGGTTCAAAACGGCGCATTACAAGCATTGTATTAATAGCCCTATTCTCTTATTTGGACTTTGCATAAAATTAGTCATATGGCTTAAAAGACGACCATTGAAATGTGTAATGTTTAAGCTCTCTTTTATTATATGCAGCACCGCAAGGGGTGACACTGATGACATATGAGATGAACATGGAGCACCGGTGGAATGAGATGGGAAACCAAAGAACCCGGAGAAAAACGCCTCAGCACCATATTGTCCTCCACAAATCTCACTTTGCGGTCGACTGGGATCAAACCCGATCAGCCCTAATGAGAGTCGGGTAGTCTAACCACTCAGCCACGGCGTGGCCATAAGACTGTTGAGAATACTTGCTCAGTACATGTATATATTACGTATCCCATGTTAAATTTTAACCCATCTAGACTCCAAGATTACTTACTATGTTAAGAAATGGGATTTCATAATTATTTTTTTTTTTTTTGCCAGGATTGAGAAATGAAAATAATTTTAGGAAAGACAAAGTGTGCCGCTATTATTTGAGATTTTATTTCAAAATGATAAAATGAAGCAAAATCACAGCTTAATTTACACGATTAGCTAAGCATTAAGTGAGAGTTGTGGCATTATTGGATGAGTAATGCAAACATATATTAACCCTTTCCTAAATTATGACAGAAACTCTTCTATTTCGGGAGCAGAACGAGACTGCCACTAAAGCGAAATGATAACTGTTGGATCATGATTATGTGAACTTTCCTCAGTAAACGAATTGGAACAAATATTTAATTATGTTTCCAAATTCCAGAACTGCTGTTTGTGAACTATTTAGCGTGTTTGTATTGTCAAGTATGGTTTGTTCAAAGATACAGCTTATATATACAGGCAGCTGTGATTCAATAAAACGTAATAGGTAACTTTAATTACCTGATTGAATGAACCCATGTTTTAATATTGAAGGATAATTATTGAAGTATGTTTACAGTGCATGAGTACATTAGGACAGCGTGGAGGCAGTTCTTATAAGTGTAATAGAAAAACCTTCCCGACGGAGAATTTATTAGTGAGAATGCGGTTGGGGTATTTGGCTTTAAACTCCACAAATTTGGACGATCATTAAGAAAACAGTGAAGGATTCAGTACAACTCGAAATCAAAGAGTTCCGAATCGGAGTAATTTGTTAAAGGATAAGTAGGTGTTACATTTACAAATAACGGAATATTACTGCAATACCTTTTGATTATGGGTGATTAAATTTACGACCTCTATGTGCTGTTCATGGCAGCGCTAATTTTCCTCAGTAACCTACGAATAAAGTCGGTATAAAAAGTGCCTAGTTTAGCTACTGAGGTGCCTGTGTGGAGAGGTAGATGTACAAAAATGCATTAGCGAAGAGGATGAGCTTACAAAAAAAAAAAAAAAAAAAAAAAAAAATCTCTTATGGTGGAAGAGTTCAGTGAGGGAAATCCTGTAAGAAAGAGATATTTAGATACCTTTTTGCGGTCAGCTTTCCAGATAATAGTACTAAAAGTAACGCGAACTATGTTTCCACCTATGAAGAAATTATAACACGTGGTTTGCAGGAGTTAATGATTGTAAAATCGCACACTTGTACAACCTTGAGTAGTACTTTGAACCAAAAAATTTATTTCTGGTTATACCATCATTATTAATTAGCATTGTCTCAATTGCTACATACACACTAAGACAATAAAGACCAATAGTTTACGAAAACCAATTTGGCCTTACAGACTAAGACTTATAAAGAAATTTAGCAAATTACTTTATAGTTCTCCTAATGTAAGCAGCTTGTCTGATCCACTTAACTATGCACACAGTCTGAAAGCTGGATAGGCAAGTCTAAGCATATAACTATGTTACAGTGTCAGTTACGCACGAAGGAGAACACCTCGTACACTTTAACGCCATTGATCTATTGCGGCTATCAACGCCATGTTAATTATACCCTCCCCCCACTTCATTGTCCCTCCATTTCACCTCCATTATCATTATATATCATCTCTCATCTGGGGATCACTTGCAGGGTAGAAGTGTCGGCAGGAGTCTCGGCGGTGCATCGCGGGATGATATGTTCTAAGGAGAATGCTTTCCCTCATACGGGAAGCACTTAAGCCTCCGAGCTAACCTAGTGGATCGATTCAGAAGCATGGCAGGTGGAATGTCGGTTGTACAAGACTACCTGGAGTATTCTGCTCTGCAGAGACGGCCTCCGGTCTCCAAACCACCCTCATGACTGTTTCGGGGTCACGGCAGTAGGGATGACGATAGTCCTGCACCGCTGGGGAGTTCCTATCTGGTAAAGCGTTCGGACCTCGCCCTCGTACTCTATTGACTCCTTGAGTTCGGCCGCCCTCTGTCTCCTCTCGCCTCGTCCTCACTCCGGCAGTGCCCTACTTGGGGTATAAGTACAAACCACCATTCTGATCGAGGTGCCGAATCCCAGCCGAACAATCCAATCCAAACGCCATCTTCCATAGTGACTTAGATGTTTTACAGATCTGAAAGGGCTATAACAGACCAGGAGAGAGGAGTACAGTATCGGCCGGCATGCAGTACCGGTCACTACTATGATTTCCCTTTTCGCCTCGATGTGACAAAGTTTCCAGTAAGCAGTAGCTAGCTTGTGCATTCCCGTGGGCTATAGTGGGATATCTTCTTTCTCTCTTCAGTTCTTTGTCTCCTCTGAGTGCTTGATGGTGGTTAGTGTAGCTCTTAGCACACGAAGATATTCTGAGGATATTCGTCAGCGCCATATTTGCGATCTCTGTAAACCTGTGAGCTAAAAATTTGTGAACTGACCAGAAATAGTGACAGTAAGTTCCCATGCTTTTGTTCTTTATGTGGCAGTGCAATGTGTCACTGAAAATCTATATTGTAACAGAAAGGCAGTGGCTGTTACTGCAAGACACTTTCTACACGTCTTATAATTCTATCTCTCTTACTTTCGATGTAATAAAGTGCTATCAATCAAAATCAAAAGCCATTACACTATACTATCTGTAGAACACATCTTGAGGAAAGAGATTAATACAGTAAGATTCCGATTAAACACCACAGATACAGAGAAAAGTCAAAAACCTTAACCCGGCCGCTACTTTACGACCTTCCCCTATACAATTCATTTCTACAATATACTTTTCCTTTTCTACGACAGATATGACAAATCCTACAGCATATCGAGACAATAGAAGATTGATAAGAAAAGACACATAGACCTGATACCATAACCTTAAAGACTATTGATATTACCGGTGGGTAACACCCCATGAATGTTTCATGTTTTCTAATATGTTATATGTAATTTGTCAAAATAATATTCTACCAGATAATCACAGAAACGTTTTCATCAATAAATTAAAAGATAAAGTCCCATCGCACTAGTGAAGCTGTAAAGGGTGGGCGATGAATGACCATGAACCAATTTTGAAACATTGATTTCTTTTTGCGATACGCTACAAACCCTGAAGGGTCCTGAAAAATGAGAAATAAACAAATGAAATTGTGATACTTAGAAACCCAACCCAAGTAGTCGCTTACCGATCAGGGAAAACCTGAAAACACCGAAGTGGGTGGTAGAGAGGAATCGACTCCATGACCACTCAAATGCGAGACTCCAGGTTACCACAGAGCCATTCTACTCGATTAAATATTGGGATGCTTACGTTGTAGGTCTCAGTGAAAATAACAGACTGCTCATGCCATTCAAAAGCTGCATCTAGAATACTGAACATCCCATTGCATTCATTCAATATGGATAAGAAAATTGGTTTTCAAGAAATTCCTTTTACGTTTACACGGGAATAACAATCCTTTCGATTTTTTTCTCATTCTTCTAATGAGTATCACATTCTGATAGCTTAACATTAGTATTGTTCGAATAAAACCAATCGGATAAAAGGGAAATAGCACAACAAAGTAAGAATTAATTAGAGAAGTGTGCAAATAGTGAACATATATAAGGGAAAAGTCTTGGGCAACAATATAGGTCATCATATAATAAACAATAATAACACTTAAAAGCTAGATGTCAGATTCATTTTGTGTGCAGCTCCCTGCTTTGCAATTTGATATCAGGCATGCAGCTATTTAAACGAAATGGGATGATATACATCCGCAAAACACAATTCAAAACATTATCGTTGTTTGAAAAATGTATTTATCAGGTTTCAACGAGTTGGAGGGTGTTTGAATAACATTTTGGTTAGTTTTGGAGAGTATAAACCACTTTTCCCTCCAGGGTATGCTGCCAGAATATGTTGAAATGTTTACTGTTGAGTATAAATGTAATGAAACATTAAACGTACCGCTGCAGGATGTAAGAGAGAAAAGTTAGAAAAAGTGCAAAATACAAATCTCAAATTTGAGAGTCAAAGCATGCATTACTAAAACACTACACAGAAATATTGTATAGTGAAATGTTATGTAAATCTAGGTAGAACACATACTGAATCATAAACTAACATGTGACGAATACGTAAAATATTAAGCTATTAACAGTTGAATATATATTCAACATTATATACAAATATAATTATTTGTATTGAACTTTAAACTTCACTTATCTTATAACAAATGATGACAATTATTATAAACTCTCCGGGATCACGATTTACTGTATATTCAGACACATCTTCAGCTGGAAAGAAAGCTGTGACGAATGCTTACATGAAGAGTTTTCAATAAAATGTTTCATGCAAAATATCCGACCTTAAAGAAACTCCAGGGCTTATTTTCATCTCGTGCACCATTTAATGGGAGTTTTGCTGATAAAGGTGAACTCAGAGTCTCCTTTACCATTGACGGATGTAGCTAAGAAAGTAATGACCTCATCTGGTGAAATAGGTTCGTGAAGAAAAAAGAAAATCAATCTTTGCAGCTACCTACAACTGTTGAGAGCATTCAGAATATCAAGTTGAAAAGGGCCAAAGCCGAAAAGAACATCATGAAAGGGTATTGCAACAGAAGAAGACAGCAAAAGGAAACCTCACCGAAGATCGTGTTTGAAGTTTAAATCAAATCAACAGCCGCAGGAGACAACTTTGTTCACTGATCCTTTACAGCCTTACTCGATTGTCAGAGTGGACTCGATTTTGTTGCCGGAACTGCACTGCATGTTTCAATGAAGTATGCTTGAACTCATGACTAGAAAAAGGATGTTTGGTCAATGAATTAATAATTATAAATGTTAGCGAATCAATAAAGTTGAAGGAGTATAAACTATTACGAAAATAAGCAAGGGAACTGCATAATGCATAACGCAATATTTCAAATTTAAGCATCTATTGCAAGTGACGATAAGAGATTTTAATCAGCTGGTGATGGGTACTATTTTGTTTTAAACTGACGGTGTACAGCTTCTTTATCTTTTACTTCATCTGCAATCTGTTAATAGGGATGCCTTGCTTACCATCCGAAAATTCGATTCTGAACTTCACCGCAAATGCACGTTTTGAGCCACCCTGAATAAAAATATCTTATAAACCGGCATCAGCAAGGGTGCTTTCGTGTGTGAACAGCATAACTTACAAAACAAAGCTCAGAAAAATTCCCTCATAAATTCAGTATCCTCCAAGGATTGAAATAAAGGACTTTAAAGAAACTATAAAAAAACGAAAATAATGCTATCTTTACAAAACTTAGGTTATTGTAATTTTCTAAAATCGCTCAAATATTGCTATTAATCTAACACGTTTAATAGATAATTAAAGTTGTATTTAAACTTTCTGGGAATAATTTCTGAAGTCATCATCGTTTACTCGTACTAAACTTTATGCAACAAAATACATGTTTCTTGAACACATACATTTTTAAAGTAACTATTCCCTAGAAATAGTAATTTTAGAGATTTGTTATGATGCTTCGATCATTTTCAGTATTCCAATTTTTTAAGTATGTCTTGTTTTAGAATCAATGGAAATAGAATTTCAAGACAAACATATAACAACACATGTTTTAATTATTTGTTTAATATTTCTGTTACAAATGCCCAGTGAAAGAGTTTCTACAAAGCCGTATTTTGATTAACACGATATACGGTTTGAATATATCGCAGATAATTTGAAACTAACTGCACTGGAGTATGTATGGCCAGCTAAAAGTTACACAAGATAGCTCATAGTTAACAGGACTTCACTTGCTCTTTCCAGAACGTTCAACATATACCCTTCATTGCTCATAGAAATATCTTATAAGTTGTTTTTGAGATAGAGATAGTAATTTGAGATAATTTGGTATTCTCGAAAGGCGTTGAACTTAAACACCAAACACACACACACACACACACACACACACACACACACACACACACACACACACACACATACACACACACACACACACACACACACACACACAGACACACAGACACACACACATTTTAATAAACATCGGTTTTGGATTCAGAGCTTTCAAATAAAATCTCGGTATCCACGCTTTGAGTTTAAATTTTGATTCCTGTAATGTGAAGGGCATATAGAGATTGTAACAATACCTTTTGCACATTATCAACAACAATCGGCAGCAGAGAGAAGCATGTGAACAAGAATTTTGAATCATCACTGTCTGCAATCCTGGAGGCATAACACATAAGTATTTGCTCCACTACAGTGTAACTGAATTGGTTAACTCCTGTCTGTACCGCCGCGCCATGGCTCGGTGGTTAGACCGCTTGGCTCTCACGAAGGCGGCCCGGATTCGATCCCAGGCGACCGCAAAGTGAGATATGTGATGGACAACACGGTGCTGGGGCGGGTTTTGTCCGGAACCTCCGGTTTCCCCCTCCATCTCATTCCACCAGTGCTCCATCTTCATCTCATGTATCATTAGTGTCACCGCCTACGGTGCCGTATGTAGTAAAAGTGGGCGTTAAACACTACGCATTTCATTTTATTTCATTTTCCTGTCTGTACTTCTGCATTGTACTTCAAAATATCATTGGTGAATATTTCAAGCACAAATATTACTAACACTTATCGAAGTGTAGCCTCAAAAAGCGCTTGTGTGCTGTGTTTTACACTATATGTATATAGAGTGTATACATATTTTAGAATAAAATGCGTTATTGAAATTTTATCATAAGTGTAAGTTTTAAAGTATTCTGAATACAAAACTTGTGGAGTCCCGGGTATAGGACCGGTGCCCACTCAGCATCGGGGGGAAATTGAGGAACTTACGATAAGTAAGCGGCCCTTGTCTAGAAAGCCATCTTCCGACTGGGGCTGCCGAGATGCTGACCACATCTCCTTCCCGTATCGGTTGGATGATCGCTCACCTGTGCCGTGTGCAAATGGGCGTGAGGCTGGCAGTAGGGTTGGTAGGCCTTGGCCTTCGTTGGGCTGTAGCTCCAGTGGTTAACTTTTAACAAAACTTGTGGACATAATTTCAGGGCTTGAATGCGATAGGTATGAAAATCCGATCTATATTAAGGCAATCTAATGAAAAGAAAAATGTAATGAAATTTGAGGATGTTTCTAGCACCTAATAGAATGTCAGTCATGTTATACACATGTATTTGCGTTTCAGAACTGAAATTGACATAGAAAACCACTCGGACCTTTAAGCCTATAGTTTATTACTTATATTATTTTTTATTTTATGACCTAGAAGGAGCCACTCCTCTAGGAAATACAAGCTACTGGAATGTACACAAAGGCAATTGGCATATACTTTCCCCAATGAAATACTCCCTGATTTTTGTTTCGCAGCATTCTGTTTGTTCAGGTGAGATCAATACCAGCAACTGCTCGTGAAATCGACTCAGCAGCACGCGATAAACTTATAGCCACAGTTAGCAATTATTACAGGTGTTACGTTGCTGGAACAGTATTATCTTGTAAGACGTCAAGAAATATTTTTATTCAAAAAGGCCTTCGTTCAACTACTCTTCTTCCTATTGTCTTTATATCTGTTTATGATCCATAGTTAGGTAGAACTGTAGTGTTATTTCGAATTC
The DNA here is from genome assembly GCA_030765055.1 of Mantis religiosa. Taxonomy (NCBI): domain Eukaryota; kingdom Metazoa; phylum Arthropoda; class Insecta; order Mantodea; family Mantidae; genus Mantis; species Mantis religiosa. Next base: position 151,020,087 of record CM060952.1, on the reverse strand, counting down.
TTTGAGTACTTACGTGGAGTAAGTACTTGCGTGGAGTATCAAACCTTTGTGTTTTAAAATTATTACAGAATTTCGTAGTTAAGTATTATCGGATGATGAATGAAGTGGGTGAAATGATGCTCAAATCAGCCCAGAGCCCATAGAGCATCAAGTTACCCGACATTCGTCTTTCAGGATAAGAGAAAACCAAGGATAAGATTCGAACTCGGGAACTCTTGTACGGACCAAACTCAAAAGTACTTTGAATTTTAAAATTACTAACAAAATTAAGTAAAATGTTAGGCAGACAGAATACCGTCTATGCTAAAGAGGTAGGCAATTTCATATTAGATGCAATTAGATGTGATGTTTAGCTCTGGAAAGTAATTTAATCAACCCAGTATTTCAAAACAAAATTTCTTTGCTGAATAACTTGAACTATATCGCGTCTCACGCTTAGGAGACAGTACAGATCTTATGGGGCACTCTGTTGCCACATGTCCTATACGTGCAATGGTAACATCGGCTTCGGCAGCGACCGGTCTGTCAGTGTAATATCGTACTGTAAGTGATACGTTATTAATACGGAAATATCTACTCTGTTATATATTCTATTTGAAGATTCAATTTTTGCGTGCATGATTCTTATGTTTACTCCTCCTTTTAATAGTTACTTTAGTAGTTCAAAACATAATTTTACAGTCAAATATATATATATATATATATATATATATATATATATATATATATATATAAATGGATGGGATTCTTAGGGGACCTTCCATTCGTTCCTTTTTTATTCTATATACCAATGTTTCTGAACACTCGGTAGCCTTAGCTCTTTCTTTCACTACCTTACTGATACTCATTTAACTTGAAAAGTAACACAAGCCTTTTTTTTAATTTACGTCTTCCAACGTTAAGTCATATCGGACGATGAATGGAATGGGTGAAATAATGCTAAAATGAGCCCAGGGTCCATAGAGCTTAGAGTTACCCGACATTCATCTTTCAGGATAAAGGAAAAGCCTGAAAAAAGACCTTATCCAGGTAACTCACCCTGACAGAAATTCGAACTTGGGACCCCTTGAACGTGAGGCAGACACGCTACCACCATGCTAGCAAGGCGGGCCCTTGCTTCCTAGTTTACCAATATTTCGTCTCTTCTTAGCTTCCTCTTCGATAACTTTAAGTACAAGGGCTGTTCAATAAGGAATGATCACAATTTTTTTGACCACGTAGCTTTACTCATCCTCATAATCTTGTGATGAATCATGGTTTGAAAAGTTATGAAGTTTAACACGACTCCTCTATTGTTTGACTTAGCGTGGTCAATAGCTCACAGAATATCTCTCTTTGTAAAGAAAGGAGTTTTTTTTGCTTGTTCCATTTATACCACGCCTTTAACTGCTATGGTCATATCGGCGGCCATTCGCCTTTGAACATACCGAAGGTGTTAACTCGTTATCTTTGGTTTTTAATCATTTGATCGACCGCACATTCAGACTCTAATTCATACTTCCAGACTCAGGGGAAGATGGGGAATTATCTTGGTCGGAGAAAAATCCCCACCCCCACCGCTGGGAATCGAAATCGGGACCCCTAGCACGGCAGGCAGGTGCTCCACCGACTGAGCTAAGGGGATTATTGTTTGTTTCTTCAAGACATTCTCTTGGCAGTTTGGCTATCTTCAGTTGCCCCTACTCCTCTGTTCAAATAATTAAGTAGGGTGTATTAGAAGTGTTAATGTTTCCTCACTTGACACATCACTTTCATCAACAGTGTGCACTTAAATTGCTTTAAAAGTATGACACTTCAAAATCACTTACGGTTAATGAGTAATGTTAAACAATATGCTAACAACGCAGTGTTATGATGTGAACTTGTGTATTTAATCGTATGCAATGTTTTATGTTATTTATTTGGAATTTATAAACAAATGAATCTCTGAGGCCTAAGCTATGTGTGCCTGATGTATTAAACGCAATGCATTACTGCAATAAAAACTGGAGGATACCATGAAACATTTAACTATGAAACAACAAAAGAATGAAAGGAAGGGAAGGGCAAGAATGTAACTGAAAGCAGGCAAAGGATGACAGTATCTATTTGCGTTGTAAAAGTAAATATACATACCGTTCATAAATTTATTACAATTCCACATAACTTCATTATGTCGTCATTGATACCGAAATCAAAGGATTGCAATAAGTAAAGAATCCCGATGGATGTCAAAGGAATGTTGGTTCTTTGTTACAACGCGTGCAGGGGCAGTTGAGTCAAATAGCAGTTTGGGTGAATAGTTGTTTTAACAAAAGAAAAGTAAGAAACAGTGTCCTTAGCAGAGTTCTAAAGGGTAGCACTTGACTGAATAGGCATTCTTCGGTCTGTTAATAATGGCATGACAAAGTAGTTACAAAGGGAATCTTTTTGTGAAAAGAGGGCTTCCAGAAAGTGAAAGTCACATGTACACCCACGCGCAGCTGTGGTCATTCAGTCCGAGGCGTGAAGCCGATTAGGGCAGTCCTCTTCTTCTCTCTTGGTCGAGGGCAGACCAAAAGCGATGAGAGAATATATTCGTTGGTTCATATATACGTGAAGAACGAATTAAGTTTTATCGAGTAAAATATATTTCACATATAGTAACTCTAAACAGTGATATTGGTAACCCTTGGTCGGCAACTCCAAGTTTGATGTTCTAAAAAAAAAAGAAGCAGTCATTAAACCAGTTTGAAACGGACATTCCAGTGTCATTAAAACTATCCTTCTTATTCATACTCACGCATACCCTGTGAGAAACCTCATTGCTTTACCCTGAGCTAAACATCATTTGCTTCAAACTGTAATGTCAAGGTGGAATCGTGCGCCATCCAACTTATTAGTATCATCATAATGACCAGACTGAATGACAAAATAAACCCTACTACTCTTATGGAAATACAGTAACAAGTTTTGTTTTAGAATCGCTTTATCTACCTTCCCAGAATGATAATTTAAATGCAGATTTACTGCTTAATAGAACCATTATGACGTACCATTTCTGCACTATCTCACCTAGGATCTGGCGTTTTTTAATTTGAAGTAAGGCTCCCCTCTGATAGCTAGCAAATAATTATAGCTTACATGGGTCAGATGTCTTTGCAAGAGATAAGAGAACTAATTTATTACCGTGAACTAAGCTCCCTTAGTTGTTTTTCCCTTGTCCGCCATGTTCATTTCCTTATCTGCTCCTGAGGGACTACACTGACCTCCCGGATGTGACGTCACGTATTGCAGTGGGTTTCTGCTCACGCTTTTCTGTCACACATCATCACCACCACAGCCATCTGTTCTAGAGTGGATCGGAAACTTCACTGCGAGTTCATAGAGGCGCTTTGTCGTTCCGGACGAGATGATGTTTTGGCTGTAACGTGCTTTGCTAGACCCTTCGGGTTCTCTCAAGAGATAGAGAGGGTGAGATTAACGTTCTCGTATACAGGGTGTTTAGTGTAAACATGTCTCTATTTAAATTGTACACAAAACAAATCCAATACTTCATTTCTTTTTCAGTTTAGTTATAATGGTGCACATGCAGATACAACCTGTTATTTGGCAAATTTTATTAATAAGGGAAACTTGATGCTGGAATAAATAACGCCACAGGACTGATATTATAGGTATCATTTTAAGGAAGAGGTCAACCCTATACGTAGCTACAGTTTAAGAAATCCTTAAATTTTAATTTTGAAGACGTTTTGATTTACATAAAAATAGTCTGGACACCCTCTTCTACTTACCTATTCCAGCCATAGAAAAGGTTATAAACAATGAATTAAGTGAGTTTATTGCAGCAAATGTATTTAATCCATTTCAAACCACCAATATCAGATAAGTTCCTAACAATTTTCTAGCGAAATCTAGCAGAATAATTCGTAGTTCTTTTAGAGAAATGTTTTAGCTTTCTAGTGAACTTAGAAAATCTCGAAAGATAGAGACAGACTGAAAAATCCAATGCCATAGCCGGGATTTGAACCACGGATCTTCTGGTTACCGTCCAGCAACTCTAACCATTGAGCTTCTATGGCCAACTTGCCGATATGATATTAAATTCTCCAACTGACTCATGCTTTTCCCGGTAAACCACTTAGGAGTTCTCATTAACACATGAGACAACTACCTTAATGGCGACTTAAACGTGCAAGTACTTTAAAGCCCGGGCTTTATAGTCAACCACTATTAGGTCAATCAATGCCAATTTAATGTCATATCGGCACGTTGGCCATAGTAGATCAATGGTTAGAGCGGCTGGACGTTAACCAGAAGATCCGTGGTTCAAATCCCGGCTATGGCATTGAATTTTTCGGTCTGTCTCTATATTTCCATACTTTAGCCTACACATGGCCAGTGTGAAATAACAATTAATTGACCTAATAGTGGTTAACTATAAAGCCCGGGCCTTAAAGTACTTACACGTTGTAAGTCGCCATTAAGGTAGTTGTCTCATGTGTTTATGAGAACTCCTAAGTGGTTTACCGGGAAAAACACGAGTCAGTTGGAGAATTTAATGTCATATCGGCAAGTTGGCCATAGTAACTCAATGGTTAGAGGAGCTGGACGGTAACCAGAAGATACGTGGTTCACCGGCTATGGCATTTAATTTTTCAGTCTGTCTCTATCTTTCCATACTTTATCCTACACACGGCTAGTGTGAAAAAACAATTAATTTCCATTAGAAATTCTCAGTGATTACATATCTCATAACGATAAAGAATATTCAATACTGTAATCCTTTTGAGACCTGAATCTTCAGCATCTGAATAGTCATTAAACTACAAACAATGTCAACATGAAAGTTAAAGGCATTCCAAGCACCGTAGTTTTGCTCTACAACTGGAACAATCTGACATTAAAAAGGCTAAACAATAAAGTGAACTTAAGCGATAAAAATATGAAGCTTAATGATATTATCCACATAAAAGCAAACATTTAGTCAATTAACAAAAAAGGCCTCAGCAACTCTGAATGCAATGTTAGCTCCAGTTCGCAATATCTCCGGACGATCTTCATGCACAAACCGCTGCAGGCACTTTATGAGTAGGAAACTCTTCCCCATGTGCTTGAAAAATGTCCTTAGGGAGAACATCTTAGAATTAAGGGTACAACACATCTTGACAAACGTACTATGTGCAACTGCAATGGAAGTTAACAAGGAAGTTCATTGCCGAGTTGATGGAGGTAGTACGCTTCGCAGGAGCGTCATTGCGATAAGCAAAAGAGTATCACAGCTGAGATATTCAACCAAACCATCTGTTTGAGCGGAATAAAGATCAATCTTAAAACTCGAGCTGCAGAATCTGAATGTAAATGAGCCTATTGCACCATACTTTAGGGAAACTTACTACCTCAAAATACAATAGCACAAGGCCTATTTTTAGATCCGGGAGAGTATCGCAAATGTTTATGAACAGATGAGGATATATAACATTAATAAAAGATGCAATTGCACAGGTAAGTGCTCTGTATCCTTCTTTTGAGCGCGTATAATATAATATCGATTAGAAATAACCTTAATTCTAACAAATATTCTATTTTTACCGTTATAAATGTTATTGCTGTTATACAGTTTTTGTAATTATGCTATAACTTGTTGACAAAGCTTATCTAATTTCTGCTTTATGTACTACTTACACAGTAGGTAGAAAAGTTATTACTGTCCAACCCAAAAATCTTATGCCAAGATTTCAGTAGGAATGCCTGTTGAATATTTTATAAAAAGGTAAATCATTTTCAGAAAACAGGTGCACATATGTGTGAGTGTGTGTTTGTGTGTGTTGAGGGGGTACTCATGGTTAAAAGAGAGTATGCGTTATTATCTGTTTTCCTTAACTTCACACATATTCACTATACACATAAACACCCCTGCCCAAGGCGGGACTCGAACGCGCGACCCTCTACGCGGCGGAACGCTAGCGACATACACTTTAGCGACCATGGCTACGAGGGCTGGCCGGTTCGTAGCTAGCTCAGGATCTTTGCATGGCTCTAATGTCAGAAGTGGTACACAACAGACTGCTTCGTTTTTTTCTTTTCCTTTATTCAATACTGCTTTCTCTTCATGTTTGACATTTCCTGCACACACACACACACACACACACACACACACACACACACACACACACACACACACACACACACACACGCATTGCCTACACACATGGCTAAGTTTGACGTCACCATCCCAACAGCACTGCCTCCATCGATGTCCAGACCAAGAGTGCCCCAGGTCTCCAGGTCTCCTGGTCTCCTGGTTCTCCCGTTAACGCTACCCCGTCCTTCTTGAGGGTAATGACCAACTCATCCTGGCCTGTCTTGGTCTAGTTCGCTTTCAACATGCATTCCCTACGCCTAAAGGTACTTCTTGTCTGTCCTCAAACTACATGTATGCTGCATCAGTGTGTGTTCGTTTGTCTAGGCACGAAATGTCGCTTAAATACCAAATTTGATATTTAAACTAAGACCTGAAACTTTTCTGGCGACGAATATGTTCAAGATGTACTCGGGCTTCAAGTCAGTGTAAAGACAATTTTATTAGACATCGAAGTTTCCCATCACCGGGAATAAAGGTTGTGTTAGAGAAAAATAAGAACAAAAAGAAAATCTCACACGAAAAGAAAAACATTGTTGACACGATACAGTTCTTGGAAATATTTATTTTCTCAAAATGGAGAGCTAACGATTTTGGTTTAATTACCAAATTTAGATACTTTCATGCAACAAATGTGAATCTAGAATTTTCCGGAAGTATCCTCAAAAGTCCCCTTCACTCTTGATGATTTTTTCTAACTGCATAAAATCTTACCATGGAATACACCTTAAAATACCAAATATGCATCAAACACATTTATTGTGCAGTGAAGTGTTTCCGAGATATTCTTTGCCATTTGTCTCAATTTTGCATTACTGTTAATCTTCTCAGATGTGAAGTCGTTATTAATTTTATCTTTTGACCCTGCAAAAGTAATGGAACTATAATTTCTATTAATATTCCCATACTTACGTTAGACCCACTAGAAAAGTAACAATTCTATTTATCTCGATAAACAGATAGTAGAGCACTACAGGATTTGAAAAACATACTCTCATTGACAAAATGAAAGCTACCCATATCAAACTTATCATTAAGCGTTGCAACTATTTTTCCCTAGTGGTAACTACAAACTCGGGCATATTAACAACGCAAGGATATCCAAACCACTGCTTTAATTTAATTTTTAATTGTAATTTTCACCATTGGATGCCTTGAACTTTAGGAACTGGAGTTCTATTTCTGCCGAGAGCCACGTGACAAGAATGCATGTTGTGTTGCAGGAATTCTGTTTTACAAGAGAAGCGCTGCATTGCGAGTCAAAACTCGAGGTGTACCGCTGTTAGGAACATCGTCATAATAACGTGGGACATACGCGCGCTCTACAATATGGGTTTACCAGGAATATTGCTTCTCTCAATGTTCACATGTGTTCTTATGAGCAAACATCTCATAACATTTTTGTCGGCGGGAGGCAGTCGTCTTCGTCTGCTTCATAAAATATACGAAGAGAGTGAACTTCAGTCTCTTAACCTGAACTAAAAATTACAAACTTATCCTATGAGGTTATATTTCTCAAACATGAAGAGAATGTAGTGTAATGTAATTCCTTTCATTCAGTTATTTCAATTAAAGGTGTCGAACCAAGGAAAATAGGAGATACACTAGTATTGCCTCTCTTAAAATATGACTGATAATATTATCAGGTTTACAAAGCATCTCCAAATGCATAGAGTTAGTTCTACCCATGTTCTGAAACTCTGGTCTTCAACCAGCTTGAATCAGATTTCTACGAATTGAATTACATATGCAAAGAACAGATTCTAAGTCATACAATAGGCGCAGTGGTTAAATTGTTTCCTACAAATTATTTACAAGACGTGTTTCAGCTACAAAACCGCTTGAACTTAATGCATGTTCCTAATCGGTACCACGCAATTGCTTCTATTTATTATATAAAAGTTTGATCCTCCATCTCCTCCTCCCCTCCCCCTCCCCCTCTTCCTCCCCCTCCTCCACCTCTCCTTCCTTATCATCATCATTATTATTATTATTATTATTATTATTATTATTATTATTATTATTATTATTATTATTATTATTATTATTATTATTATTATTATTATTATTATTATTATTATTATTATTATTATTATTATTATTATTATTATTATTATTATTATTATTATTATTATTATTATTATTATTATTATTATTATTATTATTATTATTATTATTATTATTATTATTATTATTATTATTATTATTATTATTATTATTATTATTATTATTATTATTATTATTATTATTATTATTATTATTATTATTATTATTATTATTATTATTATTATTATTATTATTATTATTATTATTATTATTATTATTATTATTATTATTATTATTATTATTATTATTATTATTATTATTATTATTATTATTATTATTATTATTATTATTATTGCTGTCATAGTTGTTCTTATTCAAGTATCTGAGCTTATGGGCAAAATTGGCAATTTAACCTCACAAATGTATGAAATGTATAATCTTGGAAGTAATAATATTAGTCTTTATTTCCATAAATAATAATTTGGGAAGAAAGATTTTCCATAAATACAAATATTACCTATATGTAATATTAGAATCGAATTTTAAATATTTAGGATATAACATAAGTTTTAGAAACAATGCTGATATAGAAGAAAAGGTGAACAAATTCCGAGGAATATGTGGGACAATCCAAAGAACTTTTAAAAACAGAGTGAGAAAGGACACAAAAATGAAAATGTATAAGGTAATGACTCTTCCAACTTTACTATATGGAAGCGAAACCTGGGTGCCAACACAAAAGAATTTAAATAATATACACACTGCAGAAATATTGGACAAAATAAATAATGAGGATATTAGAATGGAATTAGAAATCGAACTAATCCATGACAAAATATCAGAACGAAGGCAAAAATGGCATGATCATATATTAAGAATGGAGGATAGAAGATAGCCAAATGCAGTATTAAACTATAATCCAAAAGGAAAAAGAGACAGAGGACGACCCAGGAAACACTGGAGAGATCTATGTAGCCGGAACGAGCGATATGCCCAAACCATGGAGTTAAGATGGAGGAGAAGGAGCAGGAGAGGGAGAAGGAGCAGGAGAGGGAGAAGGAGAAGGAGAAAAAGATAAGAAGAAAGCGTATAATTAGAGTTAGCGTGAAAAATAATAGTTTTCTTTAACTAGTATCTATCTTTCAAAGTGCAACGTATTCATTTTGCCCCAATATGTGTTTTCCCCAATTGCCTGCGCCGTAGCCTCAATGGTAGCCTTTCTTCCGGACGATCAAAAGACCCCGAGTTCAAATCTGGGTCAGAGTGAGTTATTTTTTCCGAATTTCCCTCATCCCGAAAGATGAATGTTGCGCAGATCCCAAATCTATGGAACTCAAATAAACATTATTTGTCCCATTTCATACATCATTCGATATGACTTACGTTGGAGAACGTCAACTGAAAGAAAAGTAACTACTATGATTTTTTCAATATAAATAACAAAACGGATTTCACGTAAGCTGGTTTTACAACTTAATTGATTATTTAATTATAATCATATTGAAATTACAAAACTAATTTGACTAGGATAATATATAGAGAAATTTGTAATAGTCGAAGTATTAGTTGAAATTTGGCAAGAACCAAGGGAAACTTGTTTGCAAAGCACACATTCAAAATGAACTGAAGAGTTCAGAAAAATTTTACTAAATTAATTTAAGTGCGTGCTGATTACCAAGACGTAATATTTTTCTCGTATTTATGCATCATGAACCGAAGGATTACACGATTGATAATGTCCACATCTCTATAGAACCGCATGCAACTAATTTCTCAAGCATCATTTCTTCAAGTTCAAACCAGCAATCATGTTCCATTGGGATAGTTCATAATTAAACAATAAAATTTACCGAAGAAACGCCAATATTCTATTTAAGGAATCGACTTTTTAACCTCCTAAATATAACTTTCTTATGATTTCTGTTTCTCTTGGTAACTGTACCTACTTTTCCGTACTATTACTCATGTTGTTTTAATTTAGCGCCAAGGGAACTTTTCTGCATTACGCATTTGGATCAAAGCACGAAGGAAGGAGCGAGTCTCATTTTCACTGGATTTACAAGGCAGCTCACGACACCATGAGCAAACGTTAATCTGAATACACCTTTGGGGGCTCGAAAACGTGTTTTAGACAAACTTCACCAAGACTTTTGCGATTATTTCCGTTCATGCAACAGGAAAATTACGTCGCCTTTCGCCTTGAGTACTGCGCGAAATTCAAGGGCACCCAAGCTCTGCACTAATGAAGTTTGCATTGCAAGCAAAGTTAATTACAAAGCGTAACATTAAAATAGCAAGCTGCGAAGAAGTAGAAGCAGCATTATACAACTTTGCATCGTCTGCAAGAAAGTGCAACGTCTCCGGAGAATTAAAGAGAACAGAACTATGTCGTGATGTGACTCAAGCTCACCTTACATAATTAGTTTTTTACCCAGTTACTCCAATCGAAGAGTTTCCTTGAAAGTGTGATTTTGACTAGTTTCCACGCATTTAAGAAGCTCTTTGTGCCTCTAACATTAAAAGGGAAAAATCTACTTAGTTATCTAATCCATGCAGAAAGATGCATTTTTGGATTATTAATAATAACTCTTTATTTTTTCAAATTAAAAGGTTTCGAATCATAAAAATGTAAAATTAAGCTTTAATTTCCCATTTGGAAAAGAAAGGGAAAATTCGGAATTTGTTATGGCAGACGTGTATACTCCTGTGAGTTTTTGAAATTATGCGAGTACTGGTTTCATATATTTTACTCTAGTTGGTATTTAGGATGCTGTTTCATGTCTTTCTCTTCATAAAATTTGATAAGAATCAACTAATAAAGATGACAGACTGTGTGGCTTGTTTTCTTCCCGGCACTTCCCCGCCCCCCTGCCTTCCCGATTCCATGCGCTGCTGTTTCGTGTGATGGCTTTGGTTTCCCGCCGTTGCTCTTACGGAGCGCTGCAGTTTGCGAAGCTTCTTCTGTGCACTGCCTCGAATCGGGATGGGAGTTGGCGCTTGGTGCTCGACGTGATTAAGTTTGGGGGTAAGTGCTCCAAGTTTTGGGTTTTTGCTAAAAGAATTCTTTGTGTTTTCATGATCACTTTTGGTGAGCCGTGATTGTTTCATTGATTCTTCGCTTCAGTTCCGGGACCGGAAGCGTTATTGTTTGTTTTCCATTTTTATGTTTCTGGGTCTAGAAAAGGGGGTGACTGCTAGCTAGCTTAGAATTTCTACATCGTTGAACGGGGGACAGAATTTTACTGTCGGCTTACCCTGAAGTCACTTATGTATTCAAAGGTTTTGATATGTTATTAATGTAACTGTTCTACTCAGTTACTTGTTTTCGTAAATGCTTCCTGTGCAGTTACTGGCTAAAATCATTGTAATTTGAATGTTTTCTGGGAACCTTGTTACCCTCATACTTTATTGTTGCTCTTTCTGGTTTAAATGCTCTTTACAGGGTAATTTTATAAAGATTGTAATGCTCTTGGTTTCCATGTGCTATTTTAAATGGACCACATATTGTTATAAATAATAAGCTATATTTGTCATAATCAAGGAGCGTAATAATGAATTAAAGCATTTGCATTGTTTATTGGGGGCAATATTGACTCAGTTCTTTGCATGTCGTGTACCCTAACCTGGACCTCTGAGCTTTACGGTTTGTAGGTCCTAAACTCCTCAGCTTTGTTTAGTCTGTTTAGGAGGTGTTTAGGTGTGTAGAGTGCGGCCTGGGCCGACCGTCACAAGACCAGCTCATGGAGCAATGGAATTAAGTTGAATTAAATCTGAATAACGTACCCCGGCATCTAGCACCTACATCAAGTTATGTATTCACACTTATCTGCATACTTATAAAATTTCAGAAACATGTATAACAATATAATCAATTTTCAGCTACTGCAAATGCAATTAAAAATTAAGACAAGGTAATTAAAAATACATCTAACAGTGAGTACGTGTGTGGTGTTTTAGGGCCCGTGGACAACGAGGTCATTTGGGCCCAAAGTTAAAGCTATAAGCTAAAAGCCACACAAACTAAGCTAAAATGTAAAATAAAATAAAAACACCCAACAATTAAAACGACGTCAAACGATTAATGCATCTAAGGTAATATTAAACAACAATAAAGAAGAAGAAATTAATATCATAAAGTATTGACTAACAGTACATAAAACCAGTATCTGGCTGCATTTTTACAACTATAAGTAAGAATAATTCACAAAAAGTTTAGTATTAGGAGCACCGCTATACAGCACTACACTTTAATACAAGTTTTTTTGAATTGAGCCAATCTTTAAATTATTTTAAATATAATTTTAAACTAATTTACCATAGTCTAAATGTAATATACCTGTTATTTAACTTTATAAACACACTGGTATATAATTTTATACTATTCCAAGTTCTCTCGGACTCCAAGCCAGGTGTAGATGTGGTAATCTATCGGCGTTTCGGGAGCATACATTGTTGGAGCCCGAGAGAATGGAATACTCACGGCGTCAGGAAAGCTGCAGTTCCTATTATAATTTTATACTAGTTTATTAACTTAATTTTTCGTGATTATGCACTTCACTTGCTTCTTAATTTTTTTCTCCCTTCTTGTCAATGGTGAAGTTAGGAGGCGCTTGGGTTCCCTCAGAGTGAGGAAGCCGAAGCATCTGACCTGAGAAGAAATCAGGGTTGAGAGGTCAGCCCAACGTTTGAGATGAATGATTGCTGGAACAATTGGTGGAATTTTGGTGGGGGAAACCGGAGAACCCGAAGGAAACCCAACTAAGCGCCATGTTTCCACCATAAATTCCACTTTGCGGTCACCTGGGATCGAAACCGGGCCGCCGAGATGAGAGCCAAACAGTCTAAACACTCAGCCATAGCTTAGCCCTATTATTTAATTTATTATATAAATAAATTTTAAATTAATTGAATTTATTATATTTATTTTGTATGAATTAATCACTTCTTTCTTTCATAATTCAACACATTTCATTAGCACTAATATTATTTGGCATCAAAAAGGTTTTTAAAATGTGCACTTCTTATAACATCACGTAAGTACATTCCTTCTAAATATCTCGTTTCTTCTAAAATTAATTGGTCGTACTTATTACATTCAAATACTGCGTGCTCTGGGGTATCTTTAACTTTGTATATATCACAGACATCTTTTATCGTTTTATTTATTTATTTTTGTGAGTATGGAAGCAATGGAATTACAACAAAAATATTAAAGCAATAATCAGTATATTGTGACGCAGGGACTATGCTCCAAGTTTATCGAGAGCTAGAGACTCCTGTCGTTCAGCAGTGGGATATGTAAATAGAGATAAATAGGCTTAGTGCATTCTCGCCCAACATAAACAGAATTAAAAATAAAGTAGGAATTAATCTCCATTCAAAAAAATAAAAAAAATAAAAAAATAAAAAGAAACTGTGCAGATGCACAGTCGCAATGACTGGAATCTTCTGGAAGTTTCTCTTCTCATCCACTATTCCAGCACACTGGAAAATTTGAGCGGTATTAATTTAGGCTTCCTGCTAGTCGGCCGTTAGTTACTGATGCGTTTTTGTGGCGATATAAAGCACGTAACATCACATGCAAAGGAAATTGAGTTTTGCGCGGCAAGAAATTAAAGAACACTTGTTTTCGACACCAAGCGAAGAAGCGGAGGGAAGAAGAGATGGTTTTTGCATATATGTTACCCGGTACATCGCGATGAAAAGAGAAATGACGGGAAATGTGAACCAGTTAAAGTTAGTGAAGTGACAGTGAGAGTTGAGTGAAGCGACATAGAATAGCCAACTAGATTACCTTAATGAGGTAGCAAAGAAAATTGGAAAGTTACAATAATTTAAGAGCTGTAAGCATAGATGGTCTAACTTATAAACAAATATCAAGGAGAAATCAAGAATAAATTACGTACGCATGACCAGAAAAGTTTTGCATTCTTTACCAAATTACCTTTGTAGCTAGAGAGAGTATGGTATGACAGTTAACAGCTCCATCTCAAGATTGATTTAAATAACTTTCTATGGGTTCCTAATGATAATGATGGTGATGGTGAGGGGGTGGTGACGGTGGTAATGATGAAGGTAATGATAATAATGATGATGACGTCAATAATAACTATATTGGTCGGATGAATATTAAACTTCATCTCTTTCAACCACCACAAGGATTTGTATTATTTTCCACCAAATACAAACTGTCTGTACATGTCATATATTTCGTTTCCTTTACTTTCCCAAAAGCACATTGAAGTAAACTGTCACGTATTCGAAATGTAAGAGAGAAAGGTGCCATGAATTTTATGTGAATAGTCTGGTCTTCCTTACTTAATTATACAGAGCTTGTAAAACTGGGAAACCCTAAGAATACGATGCAGATGTATTTGAAACACATAGTATGTGTAGAGTTTTATTATCTCTAGCCATTTCAAAATATCCTTTGCAGAACTTTTCCTAGCGGGTTCCACATCAATAACAGGTACCTCATAAACACGGGTGGCGATCCTATTTTTTTTCCTCAAAAGTTGTTCAGTTTATTTAAACCGCGAAACTCTCATAGTAGGAAGGACTGTTTTTTATCCCGTGTGTGTGTGTGTGTGTGTGTGTGTGTGTGTGTGTGTGTGTGTGTGTGTGTGTGTGTGTGTGTGTGTGCGCGCGCGCGCGCGCATGAAACAGCACAAAAACAGCACAAAAACGAATAGTTGGTTAAATATCAAAGTTCAGCAGCTTTCTCGACAACAGATAGGCTTTTTCTTTTTTAAAAGAAAAAATAAATACAAGTCAAAACTACCCTTTGGATAGAAATGTTTTTCGAAAAATACTATTTTATATTCTCAAATATTTTTTGGAATATGAATATTTTCAAGATTTTCCTTGATATTGGTACTTTATCAAATAGGTAAGCGATATTAATCTTTTAATGTTCTGGCCATGCCTAGAGATTGCAATTTCAAAGCCAATAAAGAGGGCTCAGCTCTCAAAACTTACTCTAGCTTAAAGTTTAGTGTAGTCTGCGATTGACATTGTACCCTCTGGCGTTACCAGAGGAACTTCGGACCGAACATTCGAGCCCCTCCATGAATGGGAGTTGTTCGGATTGGGTTGGACTCAAGGGAGTATTGGTTCCCGATACCCATGGGAGATCGGGTACGTCTCCGGACGGGTTTGAGGTAAGCCATATATTCCCGCGTACTAGCCTGCATAGCTAGTAGAAGGTGTGCTAGATCACCACGCGGCCCTACAGAGGTTGATCGGTAGCCTTCCTCTTTGGGTTTGGCACGCGTAAGTGGCGTATGCACTTCCATCCCATCTCTAGGCTTGCCCTATTGAAAGCCCCTTCGGGAGCCCTTCGGGCACAGCTCGGTAACTCCCTGGTCATCAGAGGGGGGTTTGTACCAGTAAGGAAATGTGCAATAAAAACGTGACTAGGTATAAAAGTAAGCTCTTGTAAGAACAATTTGTAGAAAAGTGATTTGAGAAAGATAAGAGAGCAGTTATTGAACATTTCATTATTGACTATTGTAATTATCGAACTGAACAAAGCAGATGTACATTGGAGATGAGGTTACATTTAAAGTAGGCTTAGATTTAAGAGCTGATTCAACGAAGCCAAATTTTTACCATTCTATATTAAATATAAATATATTTTACATGTATCAACAAATTACAGTTACTAAAGTAATATAGAGTTACCAAATTACCTTGAAAATTTTCAGCTCTGTGAATACTTTTTCTGTTGGTATTAGAAGTGCAACGTCCTTAGAGAAATGAAAGCTATTGAAGTTGAAATGTTATTTTCATTTTAAGAGATGCACCGCAGGTGGTGAGGTCTCAGTTCTACCTTTGTAAGAATAATTCTAGAAAATGGAATTTCGCCTTTGTTATTATATGCACACTTTGAACATTTTTCTAAAAACGTTTAAATTAATGTCAAATATAGTGTATTTTATCATACAACAGTGAAGTAATTATTTCATAGAACGACCTTAGGTAAGGGGTAAAGGAATTCAATTTACAAACATTCTGAGGTTAGCAGGTGCGAGACAAGTAGAGTAAATGTATCAGAAAAGTACAAAAATGAAACCCTCTGAGAAGTAGTGGAAATATAATCTAGTGAACCTACGCAGTTTTACTTCTCATAGTACAGTGGGGGGATTAGAGACCTTTTAGCAGATTTATATGAATGTATTGGAATGGTATTTGCATTTTGTAAAATGGCAATATATGTTACATACTTGAGATTACAAATGACACCTATGATCTAATGTGACGTACTTTGAACTTGCGTAACGCTTCTTTATTTAAACATTGGCGTTAGCAAATGCAAATATACATATTGTCGCGAACCCATTATCTACGATAGCGCAGCTAGTGTACACAAAGGGCCTGCAAATAAAGATAGCTTAGATAAATGACTTGCCGGCACAGATAGGATTTCACGTTTGGAAGGTTCCAATGATATCTTGATTGATAGAGAAGTGTTGTTTTCTTATTTGCTCCGGAAGTCTGTCGAAACAACACTGATAGCTTCATTTTTAGTACGGCGGGAAACGTAACCTATGGTGTAACAGCTGGCAAGCCAGAACCTGCCAAGCCTACAGTCAGCTTCACGGCTACATGCCGTGAGGTAGAGGTGGACGATCATCCAAACGATACGAAGAGATGTGGTCAGCATCCCGGTATCCCCAGTCAAAAATTTGGATTTCTACAGTAGCGTACCTCTTTAATTTCCTTACGATGCTAAATGGGCACCGGCCCTATATCCGGTACTTAGAATCCGTAACTCCAGTGGTGGGATCAATCCCGGTCGCATTCCCTGACAGGGAACTAAAGCACAAAGCACAACGCTGTAGTACACTACAACACGGTGCAGGGAGTATGGCGGTACTCAGTTTTAACCTTGTGCAAATGGAAAAGCTCGTCTTTCTTCTTTATAAAACTGCTAATGTCGTACAGTTGGATTGAACGTAAAGTAATTTATTGCGCTTCCTTCGAGGTATAAGCAAATATTGCAACATGACGGCTAGGAGAGTAACAGAACTCAGGAAAGTTCCACCAGCGGGTACTGCTTGTTATTTATTTTGACCTATTGCAAACCACCATATAGAAAAGTTTTCTTTATTAGATCCTCGTCTAACATTACCTTTTACTCCTGAAAGTATGTGGTTTCAACACTAACATCAGTATAGGTTTCCCACTTCCTTTTTACCCTCTTCATATGTGGACTTTACACCCTCAGGACTCACAAGAGGGTGCGTGGGTAGAGATCAGATGCCTGTCGTGGAGTAGACTTACTCTGCATTATAGAGAATATGAAAGACGGATGATTAGCCCATTACTGGGAATGAAAGTAAATAAGTGAATAATATGAAATATGTCATTTAGTGAATGTAAATAAGGATAATCGTGGAGAAATTGGAGAAGTGAGTGGCGAGGGACCTGGAGAAAACTTAACAGTTGTTGATTTGTTCACAATTCCTACAAGCGGTCACCTCTAGTCGAATCCGGATCGCATAGATTGAGGAGAATGGCCTAACAAAGGCGCCGCACCATTTCAATAAATAAAACCCTTAAATACAACATTTCTGTCCAAATGGATGGAAGTAGCACATTCAGAATGATAAACCCTTCTTGGTTGAAGCCTGATTCTTCTTCTCTTTATGTATTCAGTCCTCATACGCAAGCGTTTTTGTGCCAGTACAATCTACTTCTGCTAAAGCATAAGGAAGTGTGTATCCTTCTTGCTGCTCTATATCCTTGCATTTTATAGCGTCCCTACTGAAAAAGGGAAACCGATTCAATCTCCAGTTATGTTACATTTGATGGGTAACTTGCTCGAAGATATCCACACTGCACTTCAATATATGGCGAGATATTCAACTCTGAAAACCGGGTCACCTTTGGACCTTAAGAATATTTTCATTTTACGTCCACTTTTTCGAGGCTCCCCCCTTCCATGAATTTGCTGTATTACAGATTCTTAGAGTTAAGAAGAAGGAAAAGCTCCTGAAGTTTTATATTTTCTTTCTATTATGACGACCATGTACACATTCATGGTCTTATTCTCAGTATTAAAATATTTCATCTTTAGTATGTTGCTCAGGAAATGATTAAACACTTCAGCTTTCTAACTGGCTGAAAAAATGAGGTAGAGCATTCAGTTATGAATTCCAACCAGAAATATCGGGTATATCGAGTTTCCAAAATATACATATTTTGAAATTCATTAACCAAAATATAATTATGGATGCTGTAGAATGGAATGCCCTTCATGGATGAAAATTTTGTTACTAAATTATTCTACTAATTCAATTGAAATGAATTTCAGTGCGTTTCTTAAATTTTGCATGCACCTATCGAAGGTAAAACCAGGCTTCAAATCGTCCAACCGGATACCCAACAGCCACTATAGAGATGGAACACATAACAGAAAGCTTTTCAAACTGGGATATTACAGAAAAGACAATAAAAGGATCTGGATCCAGGAAACGGCATTCAATAGCAATTGTTTTCTGCGACCTATTGTTTCGACAATTAGTTTACTATGTACTTGAAACAGTTCACGAATTTCAGGTGTAATTACAATACATAGAATTGGCCACATGAGAGCAGATAATAAATGTCTTATTGTTATAATTGAATTTTAACGAAGTTTAAACAAGGTCTCCTGCAGCGGTAATGTAAGAAGTTCAGGGAAATAAAGAAGATGGCACTAGCAGTACATAGCGCTGGTAGCCGGAACAGATGTGGAGAATGTCTAATTAAATGAAGCAGGCGAGCAGCTAGCAGTCAGTCCATAGTGGTTCTTCGTCTCATACGGTTACCAGCACACACTACCATGTTGGGAGTATTTCCAAAACATTTGTTTTTATGCAATGTATTAAAACCCAAGGTATTCCCGTCCTTTGTCGAGGTCTATCTTTGCAGGTTTGTCCATCTCTGATGGTGCTAGAGTTCTGCAGATCTTTCTTCCTGTGTGCATTGCACTGTCAAGCAGGAGCATAACCAGCAGGTACTAGCTAATCCTCTAACATCCTTAGGGACTGCTGTGTGGTGTATATAAGGGCGCTCAACTACTGGGTTCATCAGCGCTTAGGGACTGCTGTGAAATATCCGGCTTGATCCTTTGAAGCTACCTCACTAGAGGAAGCACTCAGGTAAAAAGCAAGCGATGCTATATCACACCATTGGATCCCTATCCTTCCTTCAATCCTCCGTAGCATTAACACGCAACAATGGACCACAATAGGTGGACAACACGAATCATTATCAAGTTTTACATTAACGAAAGTCAGAAAAGTGATGCTTGCCATCTAATGCCAAAGAATTACACTATATCTTCTGCATAAATCTCTATCAGTGCAAGGTGGTCAGGACTTACCTGTTGGCTGTGTCTGCATTCCCAATATAAAAATGGAAAGAAAGGCAAAGAAATAAACAAACAAAATTACAAAAATCGTTACAAGAAAACGCACAGTTTTCAGCTTTGAATGCTCGTCATGAAGATTCTAAAATTAATGTTCCATTTTAACTAAGCAATAACAGATTTCTCGTTAAACGAGGCAAGTAAATAATGAGTGCAATCTTGGAAAAAGATCCACCAATTGAACGGATTTATAATATTATTAAAACATTAGCAAACCCTCAAAAGATTGATTCTCTCCTCCAAAGAGTTAGATTGAAACCTGCGACAACCATAAATTCTCTCACGCCATTTCATCCAGCCTTAGAGCAATTAAAATTAGTGCATAAAATATTTTTATTTGCGGTTGACTTCTGTATGGCAGTATGATGTTAAGGCGATGACAAATATTTGAAAAGAAACCGTTTAAAACTTCTGGATAAGCAGTATGTTGGAGAACATTTTTGTTAAATCCATGAAGTAGAAAAAGAGAACCGAAACAGGGAACTCCAAACAAAGGTACCAACAAAGTGAAACAGTCCTATACATTTCCAACCGCCCACACCCCAGATTACAGTTAGGACTTCAATAATGAAACAACCTCAGAATATGATCTGTATATCTGATTTAGCAAGTTAAAATTTTATAAAACGATGGCAGTTCCAGTGCTCATATATCGAACAAAAGAGGAGAAAATATAAAAAACTGGAAAGGACATATAAATAGAATGGACGAAGAAAGACTACCGGTTTTAATAAGAAGATACAATCCTCGTGGAAGAAGAGATGTAGGAAACCCTACTAAAAGATAGGAATAGTTGATGGAATGCGAAGACGGAACAGGAAGGAACGCCTAATCTCTGAAGTGAAGGAGGAGGAGGAGGAGGAGGAGGAGGAGGAGGAGGAGGAGGAGGAGGAGGAGGAGGAGCAGTATCCGATTCACCACAATACATGGAGTGTCAACGCAATTGCTTATAAGTAACCCCGCAAGCTCCTGCTAATTTTTATTTTGACCTTAGGTTAAAAAGGAGAAACAGTCTAAATGCAAGTGTGCTCACTGGGAGATGTAAGACTAAGAATTTGCAAGTTCCAGAGGTATACATTCACCAATTTGCTGTTTCAGAGATAGGATAATTTGTTGCAACGTTTCTGGTAATAGATTATTGGAATTAATACCGTGTACTGTATTTAAAACCTTACTGTATTTTACTGAGCTAGAAAACAAATTTAGAGGAGAATTCCGGATCTTATTCAAAACAAATATAAACGTTTTTATACTCTACTTGCAAATATTTAAAAAATGTATTAATAATTTACTAATGCAGCCGTTATTGAGAAATTAAATTTTCATATACATACTTTCCAGTAGAACTTAACTGCATGCTAATTTGCATGCTCTGTCTCAGTAAACTGTATACGTGTTGCAAAAATTAATCTTTAAAACAACACACAAATTCATTCATATGTTGTTTTTAAGTATTACATCATGATAAATCAGATAAATCACAAGCCTACAATTACAATACGCAAGTTGAATTTGGAGATTTGCACAGTACGAAGTAGAAATGCCCGCCCCTTCATGAATATGCGCTTCCTGGGCCGGCATTACCCGAATTCCAGACGTTTATCCATTCTTGTGGGAGATGAATGGCTACGGAACTCAGCAAAATTGACCTCGTAGCCTACAAATGAACACCCAGATGTCGCTCGTTGGAACCAGTGACACAATATGTTGTTCAACCGGAGTGTCCAGAGTTAGGGAACATCGTAAACTTTGAGAAGGGGCAATAGCAATGTTAGTATGATACATTAATTTGCTATGCTATTTTGGATCCTGGTAATTGAATGAATATATTTATAAAAGAATAAATGACTACTGAAATTGGCACGACTTGTAGAAAGGAGCGTATATAATATTACTTTGTATAACTAAGTGAAAGAATCACATGATTTCAGTCTACATGCATTTTCATAGCTCTTCCATTTTAATTAAAAGCTTATCTCGACATGACAGGTGGCTAAAATTGAACGCATTCAACTTCTGCTAGACCTTTTGTGGTTATCACTTCTTATGAGGAATGGATGAAAGTGAAGAAGCCACATGGGATCACAGGCCTTAAACAGGGCACAAAGATCCGCGGAATTCCCTACCAGTTTTATGCTCGAACACCCGTCACACTGCTGGAGCCCTCTAGAAAAGGTATTGAATTTCTCCGGTGACCAAGCAGTCCTCTGCAAATTCTAAATCTAATTTTACTCTCCATGACCCCAGTGACCAAGCAGCCCTCTGAAAATTCTAAAGCCAACTTTATTCTCTGACCATTTTAAGTAGAGTAAAATCCAACTTTTCAGCAATTATATACATCTTTACTTGTTGTTACAAAATATAAGAGTTAGGAGATTTGAAGTGTTAAAATGGTTCCTCCATGACTGATCAGCAAATTACCACCACCACCGCCACCGCCAACGCCACCGCCACCCCCACCATCATCAGATAGGCCATTACTGAGCCTTCTCCGGCTCGAAAGTCATCTTCTCCTCGCCGTCCAGGTCTTCCAACATCTCTAGTTCCTGTGGGTTTATATTGCATTACCTGCTTAGGCGAACTATTATTACGCGTTTTTTAGTATGTTGTCGTCACAATTTTGTTTGCAATTACGGGCTTATTCGTCAAGTGAGGTCCGTTATTTTCTATACATTAAACCATCATAGATATTTGAAATTTTTATTGGATTCCTTACATCTTTCTCTACTTTTCTGCATAGTTGCCATATTTGTTTAAACATTTGTTATAACGTTCTACAAGCTTCAGTATACCGACGTCATATACGTCTGTCGCCTGTGAGGATAACCAGTCTTCAACTACTTCTTTCACCTCATCATTTGTGCGGAACCTCTTGCCACCGAGAAAATCCTTTAGATAGCGGAACAACTGAAAATCGCTCGGCGCCAGCTCTGGACTACGCGGTGGGTGGTCAACCTGTTCTCATCCAAAAGAACTGATGAGATCTTGGGTTCACCTGGCAGAATGTGGTCTGACATTGTTATGCAGAAACAACATTCCAGGCTTCAGAAGGCCACGCCGCTTATTCTGTATTGCACGTCGGAGGTTAGTCAGAGTAGCGCAGTAAGCTTCTGCATTGATGGTTGTCCCTCGCTTCATAAACTCGACTAGCAACACTCCATGCCTATCCCAAAACACGGATGCCATTACTTTCCGTGTTGAGATTGTCTGCTTGGCCTTGACTAGTGATGTGTGGCGCCAGTCCATCGATTGGCGTTTTGACTAAGGGGTCATGTGAGAAACCACGTCTCGTCCCCAGTGATAATGCGATCCAATAGTTGATCTCCTTCCTCATGATATCGGCTCAAAAATTTCAGTGAAGAAGCCGTTATTGTTATTTTGTGTTCCTCAGTAAGCAGCCTTGGAACCCCACGTGAACACAATTTGCGAAATTGCAAATTTTCAGACACAATTTTGTACAGAATTCTTCTACCCGCATCCGTAAATTCCATTACTAAAGTGGAAATTGTGAATCGCTGGTTTTCATGGAACTTTTCATCCACGGCATTGACCAAATCTTCTGTAATCACTGATGGCCGGCCTGATCGCGGTTCATTATGGACACTGTTGCGTCCGACTTTGAAATCTCGAACTTACTTACGCACTTTGGTGTCACTCATCGCATTGGGTCCGTACACTTCACTGATCTGTCGATGAATGTCCGCTGCTGAAATGTTTCTTGCCGTCAAAAACCTAATCACAGGCCGTATTTTACAGTCGGCGGGCCGCTCGATTGTTTGAAACACTTTTAATTGTTACTATTAACAGCACACTGCACCACCAATAAGAATGGTATCGTTTACGCGCAAGGCATGCCGGGAATTGGTCCGCATGTGCGTTTCAAAATTCACGCAAAATTCGATGAATCGGACCTTACTTTACGAACAACCCTCGTATTAAGTTTATTGTTTAAGTTAAATATTTTGAGTTGTTCCAGCAACATATCTAAGAAATTTAATTTCTATCACTTAAATCGTTCTTATTTTCTTCCTCTTTATGACTCGATTTTCTAAGCCGTAAGTCAAGATTGCGACTGCCATCTAAAATTTTAGAATTGCACCTGTTTGGGTTTTGTTCCTCACGCTCTTATAATAGTCCCATATATAGTTTGAAATTTTTAAATATTAGTTTCCAACTCGTTGTAGTCAAACGAAACATCACATCCTAAATGACTGAAATGCTGAACCTGTTCTATTTTTTACTATTGTCACCCGAACATCGGAATTCCCGACAGAACCACCTGGCTAGTAGGGACCAGACGGGAAGCATTTAGACCATGCCTATCCATTTATCTGTGTAGCGCTCACGGAGGGGATGGTGAGAAGAGCATCACGAGCCACTGTACCGTCTCTTTCCCCTCCCCCTGAAGTCTGGAACAATCAGGAGGATGGTTCCGAGCCACGAAGCTTCCGGATACAGCGATTTGCCTATATAAGGGCTGCAGTGGACCAGTCAGTCAGTTCTTGGCGATTAGCCGTGAAGAGCGCAGTACTAGAGAACGGACTGGAAGACTGCGTACGTGTATCAGAAGAGTTCTTAGTCAGCTCTAGAGAGAGTTGTTGTTTGGCAAGTTGCCGAGTAGCGAGTGTTACGTAATTGTGAGTTTTTGCGTAAAGGTGAGTGTGGAGTGGACCTGTGACACACGAACTGGTGGGTTGTAATTGTGTGCGCTACGTAATTCTATGTAATCGGCAAATGTACCAAATGTATTTAGGTGGAAATAAAGAACATTTTGAGTTTGTGCAATTGGACTTTTAATTCTACGAACCCACAAAGCCACACTGTCGATAATTATTTGAGATCTTTTAGGGTATTTTTCCAGTAATGACATTACTTTCGTTTCCGTTACAGATGTATTTAAATGATATCTTCTCCAGCTAAAAATATTCTGCTTGTAACATATTTTTATTTTCTGCCAGGATAACCTGAACATCAAGAAAGAGGACAGTGCTTAAAATTAATTTATTTATCTTAAAATTACGTATAAAATTACGTTTATGTTATAAATGTGTCTGTAGGAGTGTGTGTTTGTTTGTTAGGCTTAGTTAATTAGGTAAGGTAGCAAGTATATTATATCTTATATTGGTTTAAAATGAAAAAAGATAGAAATAAAGTTTGCACAATAAGGCCTGGTACAGATTCTAGAAACCGGACCATTAGATATGCAGATTTTAGGCCCGTTCTACTCCTGAATTAACTAGTTCAAGTTCAAGTTCTTCTCGGGAAGCAAGGCAGGTGAAAAGACGATTAGAAATCGACGTTTCGGGAGCATACATCTCTTCCATCATCAGGATATAACACAAATATGAGCCAAGACAAAACACTATCAATATTCGCATTACTGAACAAAAGACTGTTTTCAGTCAATTAAATGCCAGGTCAGGAGATGGCATGAGTGTAGAAAATTAATTGGTTCAAAGAAACATAACTACTTAAACTTGATTATTACGCTATATATATTATCGCGGCGAAAAATCACGGAAGTTTCGGTGCCGAGAGAGAAGGGCGTTTTGTGTAAACAAAAGAGACTGCAGATAACAAGTGTTGGCTAGGTTTCACGTAGATAACGAGCTTGCATAAGCAGATAAAGGACTTACCGAAACAAGCAAACAGATAAATGGAAATTTCTGGTAATATCTTGATTATTCGGTTTCTTTATTGTTCTAGAAATATCTCGAATTTAGGAATGAGGTATTTAAGGAAGTGCCGACTCGCCAGGAGTGAGTGAATCGCGAGAGGTAAGCAGAGAGCAGCTGTGAGTGTTGTAAACTGAACGCTGTTTGTTATTGTCATCGACCTTGGAAGATTGTGTTGTCATATGTGATGTAATTTTGCTGCTACGGAGTGTATTTCTACGCAAATAAAGAACATTTAGAATTTCGGCAAATTGGACTTTTAATTCTAAGAACTCACAAAGTCACAATATCTATCCTCCATAATTCGAGGGATTTACATTTTAAGGTCGGTTTCCAAGGGGAGCTGAACTGGAAGTCCGGCATCATGATTAAGTGTTTTTCTCTTGGAGGAAATAGCCAAAGCCTCCTTAACTCTCCGCTCCCAGTAACTGTTGCATTTTGCCAAGATGGTCGTCTCCAGAAAGTTGGCTCTGTGGTCGTTATCGAAACAATGCTCTGCCAGTCCAGACTTCTCAGGTTGCACTAAACAAATGCTCCGTTCATGTTCGTTTATTTGGCTATTCGGTTAAAATATAGATTCCTCTCCACGTGTGGATAATAATGGCTATAGTGTTATACCGTTCCGTATCATAGGCCATCTATACCTTCTCAAATGTAACAGAAGATCATCTTATGATAAACGCCCAAATTATTCGATGCAGCCTCTCAAGTTCTGATGGAAGAAGTCCCTCGATTAAACAGTGACTCTTCAGACTTTGAGTGTTGATGTTTAAATGCATGGCTTGTACGACGCAAGAAAAATAAAATAGCTTATCACTCTCTCTCTCAGATAACATAAAGATTAAGATTAAATCAAGAGTTAACCCTCTTAATATAAATATGAAGATATACACTAAGAATTAAACATTTTTAAAATTAAAGATAAAATGAGAGTTTACAGGTAAAGATCTGTTATAGGCATAACAGATAAATGAAATGTAGCCCAAAAAGGAAGAAGATTCTTGGGAACTCAGGTATATGCAGGAGAATTCTAAAACCATGAATGATTAAACAAATTTGGAACAGAATATTCTAACGACATGACCATTTGGCGTATTCAAAACAACTTCAACTAGTACAGCATCTTTTGCTCATATTTTGTTTTCAATGTGTTTACCAAATGTGAAGGGCAGCTTTAGTCTTGCAAGAATTGTTCTCGCATATGGCGGAAGGTTAACTTTCCCTTATGAAAGAGAGCATGCTTGTGGGAGTTGTGCGCCTCAACAGATAACCCGAGATTTCAGCTTGGTGTTGCAAGGCGTAACAGAACTTCGACTCACAATTAGCGCTATGCTTACTCGCTGTGAATATTAATGATGCGGAACCCTAACAGTGAAATTCAGGGCTGAAATTAACGGCAGCCAAGGGAGGGATTTCCCACTCTCGTCAAGCAATTTCCTCGCTTCATGGATTACAAAGCCCTTCTAGGGAATGCTGTACTCCTTCAGATACACCTACGAAATCAATCTTCTGGTATTAATAGAATAGTATAGGATAATGCTACACAGTACTTCAGAATATAAAATTAGAATTTCACTTACCATGTAACCCTAATTCATATACTTCGAGGAGGTATTGAATTGAGCTAACGATACACATTGATGATAATTTAATTTGTATGTTATTAAAAATAAATAGATTATTTTCATTATTTGTATTCTTGTCTGTTTATAATGCTATGAAATAACTTAACACGAGATTTTAAATGTGGTACTGCGCAATGTCTGGTGGTTGTTGTTTAGAATTTCTAAGTTTTTTTCTTCACTTTTGTTTGTAGCTTTACTGGCATTTTCAAAATATTCTACACAATGCAGCTTATGTTAAATTTCCTTCAAATTTAGCAGAGAAACAGGCAACACCCTAAGAATGTTAAATGTGATGTTTCCTCATGATTTTCCTTAGAGGCGTATGAATTAGAATGCCTAATAGTGCACTAACATTAATAAAAGATATTGTGTATTAAGAATATAAGTATTTCCCTGAAACTAAAGCATCTTCTTTCTATATCTTCAGAATTTTTTTTCTATAGGAAATTATAATGAAGGAGATCATTAAAATTATTAAAACATTAAACTTAAAATTTTAATTATTTATGTTAAACTATCAGACTTTTTGATTGGAAATTATACTAAATAAATATTTATATACCTTTCGTTAAATGACTTACAATGAAAACAGCTGTAATTAATAAAATACTCTCACGTTTTTGTTATTAGATGGCCATGAATACAGGAATTTCTATCAAAGATTCACAACAAATACAGATATGCGGGAAAGCTAAGATCTGTGCCATGCTTGGCCAATAGGTAAGAAATCTAGGTATTTCGCACAAAGGGTGACCTTAAGAAACAAAATTTAGATCATGTTGAAATAAATGCATTAATTAAAATACGAAAAACAAAATCATCACCTTAGACTTGCAGTCGGAGGAGACACCACTACTACACGTACATGTTCACTCTCCGATGGCTGGCCTGCTAAGAGGTCCAGTTATAGTCGCACACTCAAACCTCGCCACCAGAGGTGATGTCACATCTACAACGTGGCTCAAATAGCGGACCTCTCCCCCAAGCCCCTCAATCGACGCACTCGTCGATTATAAATTGGCTTCTTTCCCTTCCACAAAAGTTTTAATTTTAAAAATACACTTTCTCTCTATGTATATATGTATATATAATCAATATAATAAATTCTTGACAGTAACAAATGGACCATCTTTGTTTACCAGTAAAATAAATGATTAATAACTTGAGAACTATTGGAAATACACCAATGACAATTTGTATTTCTGCTGATAATCTTTTGTGTTATGTATGGTATAGAATTTCAAATCATGTGTTCATAAATGCAACATATAGAAACTTTATCATAGTGCAAGTTCAATATATTGAAAACAGTAGAGACCAATATACTGGAGTTAAAACCTCCAGATTTCTCTACATGCATTTTATAGGGATTTATTTTACGCTTATTAAAGTCATTAATATAGAATATTATGCCTCCTAACTACTCCTTTTAACTGAAACTAACATTTATGATGGGACCTGTAAGCTAACAATAATATTTTATATGTGAAAAAAATATATTAGAATAGTGGAACTACGCATGTTTGATTCTCTATTTGCAAACAGGCACTGATTTCCTTACATTATTCTGTTAAGGTAATTCCATTCAAATGTATAGATACACGGCTATAATAATTTCACTACACGAGAGCAGTAAAAGGGAATACAATTATAAACAGAAATAAACAAAGAGTGATTGATAAACTTCGGCAAAATGAAAGTCCATACATTTAATAGCAACATTTGGAAGGACAAAAAGTTAAGTGTAGATATAAGTGAAACATACCAAATAGTTATGTACTTTGAGCTGCAAGATTTAATAATACATTCATTTAAAATGAATTTATAGAAGTAAGGTTTATTTGGTTTTTATTTAGAAGAAAGCCTTATATCATAATGGCTGAAATGTCTATTTGAAAATACCTATGATTAGAAAAACAACTTGTAGGCGATAATCTAATTTTGGATAAGGCAGAAAGGTTTTTGGTTATTTATAGGGTCGTTAGAGATTCCGTTAATATAGAACAGGGAAGTAAAACCAAACTCCAAATTTGTGTAGATGATAACGCTTTGATATTTATTTTGTTAGAGAGAGAAGGTAAGTGTCGTAAGAAATTGTTTTTCCACATTGCCATGAAACAGAGAGTATCAAGAGAGAGAGAGAGAGAGAGAGAGAGAGAGAGAGAGAGAGAGAGAGAGAGAGAGAGAGAGAGAGAGAGAGAGAGAGAGAGAGAGAGAGAATATCAAGAGACTTGATTGATTTTTTTTGGCGGGAGGAGTGGGTGGTGCCATAAATCATTGCAGAAAAACACCGAAATAAAAGGTAAACCGTCAAAAATGGATTAACTATTGCAATTCAAAACCTGTGGATGCAATGTGTGGAAAGAAATCCCGTTTACTCTTTTTCTGTTAACCAGAGCCTTCCGTTCTCTTGGTAGAATAAAATTCATGCCATCAAAAAGAAAGTTGAACACTGAAATACTTCCATTTTGCCACAATTTATGGCTTAGAAACTTTCAGCAGATGTGGAATACTTCATGGGTTTATAATAAAGAGAAAACCTGGAAATTTAATCATTTAAAATATTTATTTTATTGGATAGACTCTGTATGCTCTATTAAATCAGTGGTACTACATGATCATTAGTACTTTTAAATTATTATATGCATAATGCAATTTAGACTAACTTAAAAGGCACATAATGCTTGCTGTTGGCTCTTGTTTTTTATTGATTTTCTACATACGAAAGTCTAAAGAGCTAACAAATTTTGTAAACTGCTTTAGGAGATTTTTTTACTAGCTCAGACTTCAGCAGTGGTATGTGGCCTTCCTTAAAAATACAATTAATCAGAATTTTTCTCTTACTATTGACTGGTTGAACTAGTAGTCTACAGTTTCAGTTCTTCTCTTGTATGGACACACAGAGCTGCTTACTATCCTGAACTTGTCGATGCTCTCATGTCCAATTGCTATTGTTTTAATATTTTTTATATTTACAATATTAACCAACCCGCTTGATATTAAATTAGCCGCAAATGTAGGCTAGAAAGTACATCAGTTGAAATATACGCAAAAATAGCATTTACTTGTCTAAGAATCACCACGAGGTCATAATGTGAACAAAATACACAAATAAGCTGCGATTGTGAATTTAAATGGCTATACATTCTAAATTTCACGCAAAGAAGTCATGTTAAAATACCTACATTAGCACAACTGTTAAGGGCAGCATAACTGAATGTCTTCGTACAGTAATACGCCAAAGTACTCTGAGCAGAATGTCACAGAAATGTTAGCTACTTGTTTTCTATGCATACTTAAAGTCAGACTGCAATATTCAATTGCATCGTGAGTACTTGAATTTCAATTTCTTTTGTCAATTAATTTCCATTTGTTTGTTTTTTATTTTGCAAGTATTTTACTGAAGTTATTAGATAATTTCCATTTAGATTATCACGACAGATAATTTTGCTAGTTTACCTTTGCATAGTTATAGAGAGCCTTTAGCTGAATTATATATTCACAGAAACAAATTATTAAGATATTAGTTATACAATTATACAGGAGTACACTTATACAGAAAAAGTTGAATACCGCTTTACACTATTCATAGTAGAGGTTCATTAAAGTGTGTGGGATAAACAGTGTGAAATACCATTATCAAATTTGCTGGCTTTTTTTACATTGAGTGGACTTTAGTGTAGTGCAACGTTCCCTAACTTGTGAAAGATAAAAGTTATAAAACAGTTCCAAAACTTAACTTCTGTAATGAGCGTATTTCTATAAGAAGTTCTTGTGTACTTTTGCTATAACAGTTATTTTTCTTTTATGCACTCAGAAGCTCTCGGAAAAAATCTTTCGGAAATGCAAAATGCACATCCGCAATGTTATTATTTCCAGAGTTTTTGAAATCTATAGTACTAAGACTGAAATATTGCCTTTCGAACGGGTGCTTTGTCTCACTTTACAGTTATATATTCTGATTTAAGTTTTCCCTAGTCGAATTGTTTTCTTTTCCTCATCCATTTCAGTATTTCTGACTGAATATTAAAAATAATGGTTGTTTGCTTTCGGAAACTCTACTGGGCCAGCCTAATGTGATCTCTTGCAAGAATGCTTGAATTGGTTACGGGTAAACGGCACACGAATCAAATTTATGATGATTCTGCTTCTAAATGACAAGCTGAACTTTTCATATTACTTAGTATAAAACTTAATATCATTCTAAAATAAATAAATAAGTTGTGCTGTTTTTAAAGAGTACTGAGGTTTCATAATTCTTTTTGGGGTAATAGAAGCCCAGAATTAGTAATATATTATAAATGCAAAAGTGCGCTTAATAGCCAGTTAACTTCACCATAACACTTTCAAAGTACAAAAGGTTCATAACTACATTAATCTATCCTAAGTATCTGATAAACAGAGTCTAGTCTCCATAGTATTTTATAGATTAGACGGGTTCCTCTATTTGAAATATGAATAGGCTATTTAAATTAAATGGTGTGCTACACATTTCTTTGTTAAAATAGGAAGTAATACATCGATAAAATTTTATTATTTCCTTTGTTTATTTCAGATAGTTTAGTAAATAAACCCCTGTCAATAATCATTGTAATCAATAATTCCTATCATTGTGGCAAACAGAATTAAGACGCCGAACTTACTTTATTCATCCCCGAACCACCAACAGAAAACTAAATCAAAGAACAAAATAATGAATATGAAGGTATAGAAAATTGTTGTCGACCGTCAAAAAGGCCAGGATTTATTTGTTAAAACTTGAAAGATAATGTACAATCTTCATCTACTTCGAATTCCGCCATGGTTATATTAATATAATTACATTTAGCAAACATTCATCAGCCACCCTCCTTAAGTGTTCCCAAGTTTTCTCCAACATTTTGTCGCCCTTTTCTTTCTATATAACATATAATAACCAGGAATGGTAATGTATTTACCCAAATATTCAATATAGATATTTCACAGGGAATATATTTCGAGAGCCTGCAACTTGTGCGTGTGTGTGAATAGTATAAAAGAATATCGCAAATTCAGTAGAATAGCACAATTGCTAAGTAAGTTCAGTGACGAAAGTTATTGCTGTCACACGAAAATTTGCAAGAAAATTTGACAAATTCACCTAACAATATTGATTAAGTATCATGACAAATTAAATGTAGATCTCTGCCATTTGTGGGAAAAAATTCTGAAATTATTTTCAGTTGAAATGACTTCAGTACATACAATTGACGAAACTTCACGATATATCTGGTTCTCCTTAATTACGCAGTTATATTAATATATACTTTCTATTGAACAGTTTATAGTGGATCTTTATCCCGTTAATCCAGTTAATTTTAAAGAAATTTCTAGTTATTAATTTGCATTTCTTAAAGTTATACTTTTCTCAAATGGGAAGCAATTCGGTTTTCTTCCTCTTCCCCCAGGAATACGATGGGAACGGAATTTCAAAGCCACCACTCAACGACAAATTTTGTAAAGATCAAACTAAAAACCATTTAAATCCCATATTCCCCATTACAGCTACAAGGAAATAAATATAAAATTATTTCTACGAATTTGTTTGTATTTCTCTACAGTAATAGAGAGAATAATAGTTTTTGTACGAACTGTTTATTTAATAATGACCAGAGATATCGGAAATTCAAGCCATAATATTTCAGAATTTATTTACTTGTGAAAGCTCCAATTGTTTAAAAATTAACTATTATTCGACAGAAGAAGGAAAAATTCTACTTGCTAGCATTTGAACCACGTTCGGCTATTGTGAACGAACAACATTTGCTTCAATCTTAGTAGCATCGAGCGGAAGGGTCAAAGCGATGAAGTCTGGGTCGAATTAGAGAGGTCTTCCTACTAGGTTGTTGGACGAATCCCGGGTTGTATTATACAGGTTGTTTCAAAAGGAAACCGAGTGAATATAGCCGTTTTGTAGTTAACTAGTCCTAATTTCACTGTCGCAGCTTCGAAATTCTCTTAAGTATAATTTTATGTAACATTAAATATTACATGATTTTGTGATTAGGCAGCTCAGGAACCACTGGTGTACGAACCTCAAAAGTTATTGGGACGCACCTACCACGAAAACAAAAGCATTACTCCTTGCTCTTATCAGTGACCCTAGTCCCGCTTTCAGGTAATGGGACAAAGGGCAGTTACTTGTGAAAGAGGTCGATAATACCCTGACAGATCCAAGGTTGCTCATTTTTCTATAATCATAATTGTACAGTAATTTCAACCAGTTACTGTAAAATCAACAGCTTCCTTTTTAAATACAAATGCTTTATTTATCATCATCATCGCCGTCATCATCGTCTTCATCATCGTCATCATCATTATTAAAATGCTTGTCTCATTGCATATGGCATTTAGTTTTGGTTAACTTTGTCTACAATTCTTTTATATTTTTCTCTATTGCTTTTATCATTTAATACTTCCAGCTTCAATCTCACTAACATTAACTTCCCTCTATAGAGTTTAAGTTGCATATGTCCACCATATTATTTGCCGTCATCGACTGTAGTAACTGAATGTTGCAACGCGTTAAACACCCATAAACAAGTAACTAAAGAATAGCCTCTTTTTTGCGGTGTCATAAGCCAAAGATATTCTTAATAGTAGTAAGCTACCGTGAAGTATGTCTGCATATTTACAAACAGCTACAACAGGCGGCCCGCTGTTTCACCTACCTGCGAAATTCGATAGAGCCATGCGGATTGTTTCAGTAACTGCCTAATCCACACTCATTCTGGAGCACTTTTATGTGGCTTTATTGGCGGTGAAAGTTATCTATATGTGTCACACAGCTGAGCAACTACTTCTATATATTTGTTCGGTTTCATTTCGAAACATTCTGTATACCCTTTCATGTTTGTTTTGTATTTATTTTGCTTTCACTTTTCATGGTTGTCGATCAAGCCCAGTGGACGATGGTGTGAAACATGTGTGGTAACCATGCTTTGAAGTTCCTAGGTGCTGCCGAAGTATGAATATGTTGACCACCTTGCTTAGACTGGAAGCGTACGTTTACCCTTATCGCAGTCCTTATAGACGGCAAAGTTCCTGTTCCTAAGGATAAAAACTTCTAAATGTAACTTGAGGAAAACGTTTATTTACAGCAAAAGGAGCAGTGTCCAGGAAGTATTAATTTATGCGTAATGAAAATACTGCGAGAAATATACTCTGTTTACCCCAGCAATCTCTCTAACGAATACTCAACAGTTCCACAGATAATAACAGATATATTCATGTTTGAATAATCTTGCTGAAGATGTATAACAAGTACGAGAGAGAAACGCTTAAGTGGCTCTTGTTAGAAGGCAATTCTAGTGCTAGCTAAGAGAAAGTGCAAGTGGAAGTTGAATGCAAAGTGCTAATCGTAAGGCGTGATATCATCGGTGCATCGGCAGCATTACTTCGGCCACGTGAAGTGGCTTCCATTCAAGCTTAACAAAAGGGATATAAAGAGGGGCTTTTGCATCCACTTTCAATAACCTTGCTCTCCTAGAGTGCACCAAATGTTTCTTCATTTAGCCATAAAATATTTGACAGATAAATGAATTAGGAGAAGTAAAGCACCGCCAAAAGACTTCTTGTTCAGGATAAAGCAAGGAAATAATTACAATTAGAGCCCGGATTTATAAGCACAATCAAATGGTGAAATAAGCAAGTATATAATCACGAAAAATGAAGCAAATAAGCACCAAAATAAGCAAATAAAAATTATTTAATAAATTGTTTCATAGAATGCTTGTTAAAGAACACGAGGGAGTTAACCTTGAAATTCTTTTGCGGAAAACTCCTGCGTTTTTCAGTGAAGGATTTTTATACAGTGAAAATCTCTCAACGTCGCATGTCGTTATTGCAACATGTGTAAATCACCGCAGTTCTTCGAGTGAATTCCTCTTCGATATATGTTTCTATACCAGAGAGCTTTTCAGAAACTTTAGATAGTTTCTCAAAGACAGTTTTAAGAGTACTGCAAGTCTCTGTAGACAACGTTACTGAAATTTATCTATCAAAGATATTGTACAAATATTGATTAATCGGAATGAAAATAAACTACAAAAATCATTGTAAATTCTAAATAATATAGTACAAAAGTATAGTTTTAAAATATCAGAAGAAAAAACAAAAATTATGGCTTTTATAGGAAATTATTTTGTAAGATCAAAAATTGTGTTAGGAGATAATATTTTAGAACAAATATCGAGTTTTAAATATTTAGGATTTAACATAAGTTTTAGAAACAATGCTGATATAAATGAAAAAGTAAACAAATTCCGAGATATATGTGGGACAATCCAAAGAACGTTTACAAACAGAGTGAGAAATGATACAAAAAATGTATGAGGTAATGGCTATTCCAACTTTACAATATGGAAGCGAAACCTGGGCGCCAACACAAAAGGATTTAAATAAAATACAGACTGCAGAAATGAAAATTTTAAGAAGTGTTAAAAGTTATAGAATATTGTACAAAATAAGATATGAGGATATTAGAAAGGAATTAGAAATCGAACCACTCCATGAAAAATATGAGAACGAAGGCAACAATGGCATAAACATATAAAAGAATGAAGGATGGAAGATATCCAAATGCAGTATTAAACTATAATCCAAAAGGAAGAAGAGACAGAGGACGACCCAGGAAACGCTGGATCTATGAATCCGGAACGGGCGATATGCCCAAACCATGGAGTGAAGAAGAAGAAGAAGAAGAAAGTATTCTAAGGCATTACTTTGTTATTTCAGCTGTGTTATGATAGCAGGTGTTTTGCGGAAACGCTTATGATATACTCTATCTTACCTTCAATGCCAATATTGGAAAAAACATTCCTGTGCTGTAGCAATGCTTCTTGTATCTTCTGCATCTGAGTACAGCACTGCTTTTACTTTATTGAAATGTTCTGTGCAGTATGACACAGCCTTTAACCAAGAACCCCATCGAGTTAAAACTAGCTGAGGAGGTAAAGACAAATTTGGAAGAACTTTATGAAAATTTTAAACTCTAATCGGTGACAGCACAAACACTTTCTTTAAGCTAGAGACGAGAAGATTGAAGTAATATATAATGCGTGGCGCACAGTTCCAATTTCCGCTATATTTTGATGCAATAATATAGGTAGCTCAGGTTGAGCAATGAGGTTTCTCTCAGGGTATGCGTGAGTATGTATGAGAACGATGGTTTTAATGACACTGGAATGCCCGTTTCAAACTGGTTTAATGACTGCTTCCTTTTATCATTACATTAAACTCGAAGTTGTCGACCAAGGGTTACCAATATCACTGTTTAGAGTTACTATATGTGAAATTCTTATTACTCGATAAAACTTAATTTATTATTCACGTACATATCAACCGACAAATATCTTCTCTCATCGCTTCTGTTCTGCCTTCGACCAAGACAGAAGAGGAGGACTGCCCTAATCGTCTTCACGCCCCCAACTGAATGTCCTCCACAGCTGCGCGTAGCTGTGTGTAACTTTCACCTCCTCGAATCCCTTCATTCAACCAAAGACTCCCTTTGTGGCTATTTTGTCATGACATTATTGAGGGTCCGAAGAATACCCTATTCACACAAAAAAAGTGCCACCATTTAGAACTCTGCTAAGGACACTGTTTCTTACGTTTCTCTTGTTAAAACAACTATTCTCCCCAACTGCTATTCGACTCAACTGTCCCTGCACGTGTTGTAACAAAGCACCAACATTCCTTTGAAATCCATCGTGATTCTTTACTTATTTCAATCCTTTAATTTCGGTATCAAGATCCATGTCTTTACATCGATTCCTAACTGTTTCAGGGAAAGGAAATAAACTATCTGAATAATAAAATGATGGCTTGGAGTGAAAATTAACTTTTAAATTTACACGATTTGGATAAAATAAGCTATTTTCATTAAAAAGCATAAAGTAAGCAAGCAAACTCCGTATTTCAGCAAAAAGCATTTATAAGAATTTATAAGAATTTTGCTTAGAAATCCGGGCTCTAGTTATAATACAAGGAAATAAGTGACAAAGTAGCTTTTATATGCAGTTTTGTGATAATTAGAGGTGCTTCTTTTGACTGCAGTTTCCTTATTTTTAGTTGGTTATGTGCCTCAAATTATCAAATAAACTTAATTCTAAATGTATACCTCTGTAAAATGAGCCAGCTTATGAGAATGACATCTTTAATTCGAATGAGATAATGAGGTTCCCTTAGGTAAGAATATTTACAAATATAAAAATATGTTCCACTCTAATGTCAATGTTCGAAACTCAAAAATAAAATGTCAGCTAATTGGCCATTTACCCAATTACATACAGTTTCGTGATACGTAACAAATTAGTTCTAATTTTCTAACATAACCTTCACTACAACTTTTAAAGTTCTAAATGTTTAGGTTGGAAGAGGCATGATACTTTTATTTTCTCTCTATGTTGCCTGTGTTACATATAAGAAGCATTGAATTCCATCCAAAAATTTTAAATAAGGACCTCTCTGTAAATGCACGTTTTGAGATTTAATTCAGGTAAATTAACAGATAAGCATTTGTGCCTCTCTGACTGTACAAACAGTAATAACACAAACGAAATGTCGGTTAGGTACCAACCTAGGTAGCTAAGTAGCTGATCCTCAAGGATTAATTATGACTTCAAAGAAAATCACACCAACCTAATTACCCCTTGCAGAGAAAACTGTTCTAACGATTTTGTTTAAAACACCATATGTTTAAAAGGTTTTCATGACAAATGAAATGTGTATGTTGGATTTTACGGATATAGGCTCGGAAGTCTTCTTCACAGTGAACAAAATTAATTGTAGAATTTGATAAACGTAAGAGATATACCAAACCTTATACAGAAAAAAATGAATTTGATGTTAACATTTTGATGTTAAAATTTTTATTTGCTTAAATTCCTTAGAGTTCTCAGCTAGGGAGTCATTATCCTTTCTCATTTATTTTCATTCTCTCTTGTTTTGACTGGTCATGCAAACTACAGCGAATTTTAAAAGCATCTCTTAACAGCTCGCTTATTAAATTATGATTATTGCGTTACTGATTGTGTCCTACAAAGAAATGTTTAAGTGTGAAATCAAGATATATGTGGAGTAAGAAGAAATATATAAAAATATAAGCATTTTTTTTTTTCAGAACAGCGAGTAGATAAAGCAATATACATATATCTCGTCAGACCTTAAAACGCTGGCAGTACCTTCCTTTTCCTCCAACCTCCTGTGTTGGGAAACGTAGGACTGTACGGCGATACTGCTATAAATAATAAACTGGGAGCTCCTTGTTCTGTAGGCAAACTGTAAAACAAAACACTGGTATGAGTTATAATGCTCGTGACCACTTCAACTGCAGCACTGAGGTAAGGTGTGAAGAAATATCAATGTTGAATACTTTTGTAGAAAAAAAAAGGCCACAAGGTATTCCTTTATCGTTATCGTCACACTCACCGTCGTCATCATCATCATCATCATAATCATTATTTTAAAACGTTATATTGTTTAGTTTGTGATGGAAAAATATGTTCACCAAACTATTGTATCTCTTCTAAATTTTTCATGCCACCAATAATTTCCGAAATATTGTGATACGATATTTACGAAATTGTGCAACTCGTCTTAGTTTGCTACCGAAATTAGGGAGTCAATAAATTAGATATGAACATGGGATACATTCGTCAGATGTGAAGAGGATATTAGTTTACTAATTTACTATAAGCAGGGACAGGTATCATCGCATGCGGTCCTAGCATGACACTTGAACAGAGGTGGCCTTCTTCGACTCTCCTTTAGTAACTGATGGCCGTAACAAAAGGCTACAAAGGTTCACATGTGACAAAAGATCGACTTGTGTAGGGGAATTCTGTGTGAATAACACATTTTTGTTGAAAGGAATATGACACAGCTGGACTGACCGCCCAGCAGGGCAGACGTGACCCGGGAAGGAACGTCTCTGGTCCTGAGTAAATCACGAATTAAGTGTTATCGCGTATTATGCGCTTCATATACGGTAATTCCAGACAGTAATAGATTGGTTTCCCTTAGTCGGCAACTTCGCGATTTCTGTTACTATAAAACGATCAGTGATTAAACAAGTGTTTAATTTGGATTACAGTGTCATCAGCTGGTCTTTAATCCTATATAGCCAAGCAAATCCTGAGAGAAACCTCTTGCTCAAAACTGATGCTAGACCACGCATCGTTTCAATTAGCATAATGTTGCACGGAAGGGCGGTGACAAGTTTATCTGACACCTAACTATAAGATGTATAAATAGGGCATTCCTACAAAATATCCGAATGTCGTAGTATCTGGTAAATGCATATTTCACAGACATATACGTGTCATAAAAATTAATGCTTCCTAAAATATTAGCTAAGAAACAAGCTATGAATTTTCCCAGAAAGTTACATACACTGATAATTACTTTAACCTTAACATTTTCGCTTTTATTTTCTTACATTTTCCTTTTAAGATGTTGATTAAAGTGCCATGGATGGTTTCATGAATAGTAAAATACAAGGAATCGTGTAGACCATGTCTTACTTTTATGCTTGTAGAAGCGTCATTACTTTTCTCAATAAAACTGTAAAGGAACAATTCTTAAGCGTGTGCCATGCTTAGTCATAATGCCGCGCAGTACTCAACTTAAGTAACTGCAATGGCAGTGGGAATACAACGTTATTTCCTTAAGGTTTAGGAGGTACTTATTCCATATCCCGAGATTTTCTAATTAGTCGCAACAGAATGTTCCATTTCATACGAGCGTATTCGGCTCTGAAAAAGCTGGTTATGTGCACATATACTAAAATAAAAAGTACAAAGACATAAAACGTAGGGAGGGCAATTTTATGCAACATATACATAAAAATGAGCTTCTTTTAGCTTATTAGACTTTGAATATGGAGTTCCAATATATGGACAAACAGTCATCACCTACACAAACACCACATTTGGACACTTGGTAGTGATTTTGGATGAAAATATGGATTTTTTTTTATTTTTCCTTATTATGAATCGACATAGTTTGGAGAACATGCCCATTATAAGGTTTTGTGTGTTTTAGGCAGTTAAGTGGAATTAAATAGGGTTCTAAATATCCTGGCCAGTCATTCTCTCTTCTGCTTATAACAAGCGGAATTATTTAGGTGACGGGGACACCAAAGGTTTTCCAGGGGTGTAAGTCAATGTATATGGACAAGAGGTGCAAGCTACAGTGTGTTAGACACAAACAAAAAAGAATGGGCGGAAGACTTAGAGAAAAGAGAAATAATATTAAAGGGTGTATGCTAATACACATAACCCAAACGAGACCTTCAATCACCTAATCTGGGAAAGAGTTCCAAAATCTATGTATGTTGGCAGTAAAACTATTAGGTCTGGTGCGGTGGATGCTGTGATATGTTTTAATGATGGTGGTACTAAAAGGGAGACTGTATTTCCGAAAATTGTACTGATAGCAGGATTTAATTTTGACTGTGCCTTTGAAAACATTGATGCATCAAGAGTAAAAGAAGCAGAGAAACAAGTGCAGAAATTGTCTTAGGAGGCAGGAATTAGGATGTGAGGTGAAAAGAGGAGCAGAGAGGATGCAAAGACAACTGGGGTGAGGAATATGGATCAGGAATGTTTTGAATTTTGGGGTATGTTACATACAAGCACAACATTATCTTCTTTTGCCATTTACTGTAACTTGTTTTTTAAACTTTACGTACTCTTTTCTAGGAAACTGTAATAGAGCTTTGAATGGTTTTGCGTATGCAGTGGAGCAGCCCCTGTCACCTAAGAACACTGAGACGATATATAACCTGATATAAGAAAGACATTGACACAAACGTCTAAATATAGATAAATGATAGGTTTACAAATATAAATAAATGACGTATAACAGAACAGACATATGCCATAATGCTAGCATATACTCCGGAGACCGCCACAGTGACAAGGTCATTCTATGAAGGTCAGTAAACTCCCTTTGCAATCCCTGTTAACAAACAACCCTACTCTATTGTCTGGTTTGCCCTGAAGGAAAATTTGGCGCTTTCCAGTCGGAAACCAACACATTCCTAAAATCCCATGCGTGCTTCTGACAACAGGCTATAAGATTTAGACCGACTCGCAGAGCACATGCCTTAGCATAAATTTTTTCACGCGGACCTTTAGAGAAAGCGTCTCTGATGTTAGGTCCGAAACCGGAAATTCTCAACACTGATCTTAAGTGGGGATAGTTAGAGCCAATAGTAAATTGATATTTGCTCATGTGATTTTACAAACTCCGAGAAATACCTAGAGTGGGGGTAATTCAAAGGGATGGCGGAAACTAGGTTTTGCTAGTAGGAACACTTCGGTGCTGACTTCTGCGTGAGACGGACGCGTAAGAAGTATACTTCCGTGCCATGCACAGAGAGAAAGCGCAATATAAACAATCTCTCTAGTGAGAGTTAGCCCAACGAGGAATGTATAGGGAGGACGATAAATATATCCAATTCGACTACACAGTGCTACTGCCTCCGTGCTTCACATCACATATTGACAGTGGCGCTTAACTCAACAACCACACCGACGACGACTTTACGGTGGCGAGCGTAGGAGCCTAAGGACCACAATAAACTTCTGCTTACCAGATCCGAGATGTCATCGTTAACCCACAACCAGTTAGGACGCTCGCACTCCTGAAGTACAGATGAGAGTTCTCATGCGTGAGCTACATGTCACCTCGAACCAGTAACAATCTCCCTTTCCTTAACCTCCGCACGCCACCAATTCTTAATTGTAAGGCGTTGAGCACAGGGGAGCGCTATGGGCCGGACCGCCTCAGCAGAAAATACTGCTCTAATCAGATTGTGAAATCTTTATATGTTGCACTTTCATGAAATTCCTCAAAAATATTTATATATATAAAAATTAAAAAATATAGATTACATTATTATTTATTTTTCAAATTGTTATTATTGATTAAAGTGTTTAATCTGCTATGTTTAATAGCATTTTTGTAAAGTGAGTACAAAGTTTGAAAAGTCTTACTATAACTGCTTAGGAGAAAATGGCATCTAAATAAGATAATGCGTGAAAATTTTTGAAAATTTTGTTTTTATTGGAATATCAATACAGAAAAAAATATTAATTTTATTTATGATTTGATTATGGTTTCTGGATTCTGAACTGATTCATAGACTGCATAGTTTTCAAGAAACACTAACATATGTGGCATTGAAATTATACATGGAAATTGTTACTCTGGCACCTCCAAGTGTCCTTAAATAGCTGCTATGGCAGTGGAAGTACAACGTTATTTTCGTAAGGTTTAGATTAGTCGCGACAGCAATTTTATGCTGTAATGTTCCTATTCATAGGTGCATATTCGGCTCTGAAAAAGCTGCTTATGTGCATCTATACTAAAATAAAAAAGTATAAAGATATAAAACGTAGGTCGGGCAATTTTATACATTATATCCATCAAGAAACAATGTGGTTTATTTCGCTTATCAGATTTTAAATATCAGAGTTCCAATATATAGGCAAACCATCTTCACCTACACAAACATCACAGCTGAGTTGAATTTTAAGCTATAGAAAAAATGCGAAACATGCAGGAGTTTCTTGTCAGAACTGAAATTTCTTTCTGTAAATTAGTAGACTAAATTTTATAAATTGTTAAATGTTAATAAACTAAACTTAATATTGCTTATAGCTATAGCCAAAACACCTGAATTAGAATCTGAAGTAAAAATAGATCTTGAGTTTTGTTGACTTTTTCTTTCCAGTCAATATTAAATTCTTCACAGAGTTAATTAATAATCAAATTTCTACTTCATAATATTACGGGATCCATGATGTTAGATGAAACATTAATTGTGCTGCGTTGGGCTACCATCCATGTTGGAAGCTTCAGAACTAATTCACTTGTACGTATAATTCTGAAATAACGTATTTGAATTCAAATATCAGGATAAAATGAACTATAAATAACGAAAACTTACTTGCTTCTCAAATAATTTCTTGGAAGACGATATTCTGGTACAGAAATTGTGGTTATACGACCCTTGGAAATTAACAGTTGCGTTAATAATCAAAATATGTTTAAATATTTTACAAATAAGATGTGTGTGAGCCCGCCTCGGTAGCATAGATGGTAACGTGTCTGCCTCACGTTCAAGAGGTCCCGAGTTCGAATTTCGGTCAGAGTGAGCTACCTGGATAAAGTTTATCTTGGAGTTTTCCCTTATCTTCAAGACGAATTTCGGGAAACTCTAAGCTCCATGGACCCTGGACTCAGTTGAGCATCTCTTCAGCCAATTCATTCATCTTCCGATATGACTTAACGTTGGAGGACGTAAATTACAAAATAAAAAAGTGTGTATCTGAACTTAATCATTGACTCCGTCTTTATTTTGAAATATTTTTCCATAATTTTGTATTACTCGTAAACCATTAAATGTGTATCAGTATCCCTACAGTTCTTTATGGCCTCACTTACTTAGACATGCAATAATCAAATAACAATAAACTATCTAAATTTGTCAAAAAGTAACATTTAAAAATATAATTTACTTAAAATTGGGACATGCTAGGCAAAAGTGAACTTCAGACACACAATAGTAAACAAATTCAAATTACGGTTCGTACACTTGCCTTTGTCCAGTAGCAAAATGGCTATAGATCAGCGCAATTTATTCACCTCGAAGAATTACAGGAAATAGAATATTGTCGCGAGCGCATTGTTGATTCGAGACGGCGCGGGCAACGAGTTCAAAGAGACGAGCAGGGCAGTGCGGAGATAAAAGCTCGCCGAAACGTTGGGGGGAAGGAGATGGATTTCTAGAGGGTTGGTCTTTCTTCTAGCGCCATCTTTATTGTTTGAGAACATTCCGGATAGTGAGTAATCTATAAAAATCTATAATCTATAGATCTATATCTATATCTAACCTATCTATAATCTATAAAAAGTAATCTATAAAAAGCCGATCCCTATAAAAGGGGATGAGGTATGCCTCCATTCAATTGATTGACGCTTATTTTCAGGGGTGTTGCAAGAAACCCAAGTTTCATCTTTTGTGACTGTCTGTGTCAAAAATTCTTCACCGCCTTCATCATAACGGGTCAAAAACTCGAGTTGCTCAGTTAGAATCTTTGGCACCCAACGTGAGCAAAGTTTATGAAATTTCAGTTTTTCGGTAACAATTTCATGAACTAGTGATCGTGAGATTTGGGGAAATTCCATAGCGGGAGCACTGATTTTAAACTTGCAGTTTTCCTGGATCTTGTCATCAATCGTGTGAACCAATTCTTCTGTAGCCAAAGATGGACGCCCACTTCGTTCTTCATCGTGCACTTCACTACGTTCTTCATTGAACTGTCGGACCCATCTTCTCACCATTGTATCACCCAGCGCATTTTGTCCGTAAACATCGCAAATTTGCCGATAAATTTCAATTGCTTTCACTTTCCTAGCTTTCACAAAACGAAACACAGATCTGATTTCAAAGTGGCGGGATTTTCAATCAACACCAACATTGTAAACAAGCACAACTAAGCGTACGTGGCTGACAGCGATCTCACAATGTTTCTACTCCTCGGTACAGAGCGTCTACCGCGCATGTGCGGAACTGCGAATGCAGCGCTGCAACGGAGATAAATTGAAACAGAACTTACTTTCCTGGACACCCCTTGTAGTTTGACCATTTATAATAAAAAGTACAGAAAAAGCACGTCTGGAAGACTAGAAGTCTACGTGCACATTAAAACAGTTTATATGTAGTTAAAGCAGCCTTGTGGTCCGTAAAGAACCCAGACATCAAGCAAGGGTTAATCATATACAGAAGGGGCTTTCCAAGCGACCTTGGAGTACTTTTGCACTGC
This sequence comes from Mantis religiosa, assembly GCA_030765055.1. Classification (NCBI taxonomy): domain Eukaryota; kingdom Metazoa; phylum Arthropoda; class Insecta; order Mantodea; family Mantidae; genus Mantis; species Mantis religiosa. Next base: position 150,975,367 of record CM060952.1, on the reverse strand, counting down.
ATTCAGTCTGTAGCCATGTTTTATTATTATTGTTTTTCTATGCCCAGTTCATCAAAATTCTCATTAATTTTAAACAGCACGTTTTTAATATAAGCTTTTACTTTTTATATTAATAACAAATCTTAATTATCTTTTGACTTTATGGATAATTATTGGCATTTCATATACATACATTTGCGGAACAGATTGTATAAAATTTAAAATTAAAATGTGATATCAACTGTGATACCATTAGATGTATTTAAATGGAATACTCTCCGTGTAAGCAAACTCCCGTACCAATTTCAAAGGCAAACTCTGGACCTATTTGGAATCAAAGCTACTATAAATCCCAAGAGCATTCCATTTCCTTAAGCGCCCACAAGGCGCACAATAGGAACAACGTCTAATAATTTGATGGAAAATCACTACAGTATCCTTCAAACATTAACTTCTACTGAAATCACTGAAGCATAAAATCTCTACGATCTCCCAAGTTGAGTTTTACGAGAAGGTTATCGTCGAGATCCATGTTCCTAGGCACATGATACATCAAAGTCCCCATTTTTCTCTCCGCTTTCTCTTTGCCCTCGTCAAATCTATCATGTTTGCCAAGGCTTAAGTCTGTAAGAACACTTTCTGTATTGCTGAAGTCTTGACGGGTTTAGGACAGCTAATCGAATGCAATGGGATTCAATACGATAAAGTCTTACGTTTGAACTGAGCTGCCGCACCATATAAGAAAAGGCCTGGAATAGCGTTAAAAGTACTATTTCCAAATATTCACCTATAATTTAATTTGGTCGATTCCTTCATGTTAGATTATCGATTTTCTTTCTTCAGGTTTCTATAGGTACCTAACCACAACTAATTTCCACCCAGTCGTTACCACTTGTCGTGAATAAAGATTGTTATACTGGTTGCAACGAGAAGAAGTTGATAATTTCTCTTAATGAGTTCTGAAATTTGAATAACAAGTATACAGAGCCGTCATTTACGTGGTTGCGTTTTCAGAATTTTCTTAGCAACAGGAGGAAACTGTCAGTGGAGTGGGATATTCATAGCCCTTTCAATTTATACGCACAACTTTCACATGTTAATTCTAATAATCACATACCTTCGTAGTAATAAGCTTGAATATGATGTCCTTGTACCGCCAAATCCCTAAAAATCTTTTAAGAGAATTTATATTCATTCCTCATGACCACGTAGGCGAAACATGCTCCTTCCGCAAACCTGCAAGTTCATAGAACGATAATTGACTTGCAATTTCAGAAATTCACTGCATTTTCACTGCCTTGTGGCTGCAACTCATTAGCTATAGTCATCTGTTGCAGTGTTCAGTAATTATAAAATTTTAGTGGAATTGCAAGCAGAACTGCAAAATCCCCCGATCGCTATGCAGGTTCATTTCCAAGAAGTTTCTGTGTAGTACGTTGCACTTTTTTACTACTGTTATCCAAGATTTTCCTACATAAGAACATGTGCTTTTATTTTGGTTACTTATAATCTATAAAGTTGTAGATCAGGTTCTTCTTCTTCTTCTTCTTCTTATTCTTCTTCTTCTTCTTCTTCTTCTTCTTCTTCTTCTTCTTCTTCTTCACCCCATGGTATGGGCATATCGCTCGTTCCGGCTTCATAGATCTCCCCAGCGTTTCCTGGGTCGTCCTCTGTCTCTTCTTCCTTTTGGATTATAGTTTAGTACTGCATTTGGATATCTTCCATCCTCCATTCCTAATATATGTTCATGCCATTGTTGTCTTCGTTCTGATATTTTGTCATGGAATGGTTAGATTTCCAATTCCTTTCTAATATCCTCATTTCTTATTTTGTCCAATATTGTACAACCTTTAGCACTTCTAAAAATTTCATTTCTGCAGTGTGTATTTTATTTAAATCCTTTTGTGTTGGCACCCACATTTCGCTTCCATATAGTAAAGATGGAATAGCCAACACCTTATACATTTTCATTTTTGTATCCCTTCTCACTCTGTTTTAAAGGTTCTTTGGGTAGTCCCACATATTGCTCGGAATTTGTTTACTTTTTCTTCTATATCAGCATTGTTTCTAAAACTTATGTTACATCCCAAAATATATAAAACTCAACATATGTTCTAAAATCTTATTTCCTAAAACAATTTTTGATCTTACATTATAATTTCCTTTAAAAGCCATAATTTTTGTTTTTCTTCTGATATTTTAAAATTATACTTTTGTACTGTATTATTTAGAATATACATGGATTTTTGCAGTTGATTTTCATTCTGATGAATCAGTATTTGGACATGCGCAAACAGAAGGGTATTAATATTAATATTTTATTTTTATTATTGGGTGTACTAAAATCTTCCAATAATTGAGAATATCGTCTATATATACATATTCTAAAAAGAGTATATGATATGCTACACCCTTGTCGTAGTCTAGTATTCGTAGGAATTTTTTCTGTTCACCTATTCCCAGTATCAATTCTTATAGTTGTATTTGTGTATATGCCTTTTATTGCATTAATAATATGTGGTGGGTAACGCGTACTTTCTAATATTTGCCACAGTTTTGATCTATTTATTCTATCAAAAGCTTTTTCCAGCTCAATGAATGGGATATGTGTTTCTAAATTCTTTTCCCTTCGTTGTCCAATTATTTGATTAAGGACAAATACGTTATCTGTACATGGTCGGCCTTTGCGGAATCCACTCTGCAGTTCTCCTATAAGGCATTCTGTAATAGTTTACAGTATATTATTTATTATTTTAGTATACATTTTTTAACTTGTGTTCATTAAAATTAGATGAGATTAAGTCAGTATAAAATTCGTTTATGGATGCTCTAGCTAGGAAACGCTTACAATCACTACCATTTAAATTTATTAGTATATGTGTTACACGCCTAATATGTAAGGTAGTAATATATAGAATATTGGTATCGGTAGAACTAAATTCAACATTATTATTAACCTGAGGCTTTGATTTGGGAAAATGTAAATGTATGGTATTTAACGCTCGCCTAACGCAGGTGGTGACACATATGATACATGAGATGAAGATGGAGAACCGATGAAATGAGACGGTGGGGGAAACCGGAGATCCCGAAGAAATGCGTCCCAGCTCCGTGTTATCCACCACAAATCTCACTTTTCGGTCACCTGGGATCGAATCAGGGCCGTCTGAAAGGTATACATCAATTAACGTTCTTTGTTCATTTAACTCATTCTGAAGTACTTGCTGAATCGAATAATAAACAATGAACTTCTTAATTTTAAGAATTATCCAAATAATCCTAAATGCTCGTACACCTTCCAGTGTTCTACCTGCCATGGGTTATGTTAATAATAAAAATAACACAAAACGCTACACGTGCAGTATAGGATCTAAAGCCTTTTGAAGATAGCTACTACTATTACTATATTACTATTCAATATTTTAAGTTCCCACGAATGGACAAATGTAGTGATTTTACGCAACGTCATTGTAGAAATGACATTCATGCTCTAACCAATTTATGTGACTGATTTGAATGATTTAATGGTCGGTAACATTTCCCTTCTATCATTTCGCGCAAAACATATACAACTATAACTGGTATAAGGATAGCTTATAGAGTAACCAAAGTTTAGTATGCTTTCACTTAAAAGCTTGAATTTGTGATGTGATTTTAATAATCCATGTTCATGAGTATTGTTTAGAAATAAAAGGAAAAACTATCTTCCTTATGTTATGCACAACATGCATTCGCAGTTCTAACTCATGAAACAGGAAACATTCATTAACCACAAACTATTTAGTGTTAGTATGGTGTTGCACTACTTAAAGCAGCTTGTTATGCACTAATTATCTCTAGCCACCACTAAATAGACTTGATAAGCTGTTTCAATATTGCTTGTGCTATTAGCTGGCTACACTTGATTAAAGCCTCATTCTGAAATAAAGAGGGAAAGCCCTCATGCTGCTTACACAAAGCTGACTCCCATGATTAGGTCTTAACTCAATCTTAAGCTCCTATTCCATATAGTTAATTGCAATAAATATTACAACGGATGTTCTAATGGTTTCTCAAAGAAAAAGTAAACAGTGAACAAACGTCCTAGGAGTAAGAAGGAACAAGACGGTTTTCTCAATTTGAATAAAGATTAATTGAATGCAGACTAGACAACATTGATGTTGAAATGAAAAGACCTTCGGAATATAAAGATCACATGCTCAAAAGTTACCTCAATCATAGAAGAGTGGAAATTGTTCTCTTAGTCCTCTTCCTAAGTTAAAATCATCCCTACCAATTACAAATAAATGGAGTCATGCATTTGATGCGCATGGCTTGTTTGAGTTAAATATTTATATACTTTGGAACCAAAAGGAGGATTTGAATTTAGAGGTAACAATATACAATTTAGCTCATTTACCTAGTTACCTATATATTCGAAAAACAATGACCAGAAAATTGTAAAATGGAAAGGCAGTGCCAAACTATGGAGTTTTATACTAAGAAAATAGATTGAAAAATTGTCTTATAACAGGAGAATTGCATGAACTGATTATAAGATCTCACCCTATCAAACTTCAATTGCGATTCAAAATGAAATCAAACTCGCAGGGCTAGTGTACAGGAAGTGCTGTCCTAATGAGTAGACATAGGTACACAATGAGGAACTATCCTCATACATTCTACTGTTCCCTTTAAATTGAAGGTAATACTATAGTATCGGGTAAACTTTGCAAACAAAGGCGGAAATGAAGAGGAGACAAATCTAGTGTCGGTGACTAGCACTGCACAAGAGCGCCTTTTGTTTACACATAGTCACAAACGGAATTCACAATCGAAAGAGAAGAAGAAAAGGCTTATGCGGCCACTTGTCCTATCCCTAAGTTGCTTATTTCGGTTATCATTCTATTCTACAATTGCTTACACCCAATATATTGGAGGTGCAATGTATGTTTCCTCTTTATTAACTTCAGAACAAAATAATTCTGATGTATGACATGTGTCTGAAATTCTCTCTGCATTCATTGACAACATATCCATACAAATGCAAGACATTCTCGCTATGTATTGACTTCGAATTATTTTCTTTTCTTATTACCATAGAGCAAAAATAGAGACAAATATAATAGTGACTTTGCATTAGAGAAGAGTATACTCTTTTTGAAACTTTAAATGAATATCCAGGGTTACTCCAGTACACTATCTTCACAATGTGAAATTTGCCATGCACATGTATCTTGTTCTACAAAACTATCAAAACTTCAGTGTTCAAAATTGGCATACAAACGGATGGATAGTGTCTTTATATTATTCCGTTTATCAGGAGAAGGTATATCACACTTTTTGTAGGAACAAAATTTAATAAACTATTTTTCAAATTTTCTAGGTTTCATCCCAAAGGTTTGAAAGTATTTATGCTAGAGCATTATAAAATGGGAAAACATTATTTTGTCACTATAAAATTGATGGCACAATTAGATTCTGAGTAAAGAAACAAACATTGAATATTAAAGGTTGCGGAAAAACTCAAGGTTAACAATGCCCTAATGCATTCCTGGTCCATATTTAGAATTACCTGGATCCTCTTCTGTGTCTTCTATTGTTCTTATTTTTGTTCCTTTCCAATACTCTGCACTGCTTAATCACTTCATCCTACATCTTATGTTTTCTCTCTCATTCTGTATCAATTTATTTGCAATTTTTTCTCATAATATTGCCAGGATTAACGCCCAACTTATCAGATACCATCAGACTAATCAGAGAACACTCTTGTATGGCAATATTTCATCACATAATCGCATACACAGTGGGTCATACCCTACACACACTGTTTTGGGTACACCACTAAACACTAAACTACTGAATGATTCATTCAAATTCTGGATTTTCCCATGTAAGCACTAGAGTAGGAGCTCTGGGTTGGCTATGATTCTAAATAATGGCCTCATAATCTCAACAACTGCATCAGGAATAGGATATTTATGTTTAAAAGCTTGCTTGGTTTCAATTGCACTGTTGAACTTACACCATATTTTGGTTCCTTTGGACACAGATAATGTTATGGTTTCACATCTCTAGACACCTTTTAAGTAAACACTGCCCATATATCTTGCATCATATTCTTCACACTATATGTATTATCTTCTTATGGCCATGACATAGTAATTCGTATGTTATCGATTTTCTTTTCCGTTACTCTACCGTGCCCTGATATTACATCTCCATCTTGAAGCTTTTTACATTTGTACTCCTTCCGTAGTCTATGAAATTGAGATAATATTTTTTTCTGTTTGTGTCCAATTAAGTCCAACTCTTCAGTTTCTACATCGCCATAAAGTTTGCAATCCCTTGCTATCCCCATCACCCAAGTACTTAGTATATTTTATACCATATTGTTCCATCGAACAATTAAAAATTGTAACAGCTCCTGGAATTTCCATACCACCACTTACCTATACCTGATAATTTGTTTTGCATTCCCCACTCTCTTTGTGCATTTTCACTTTCTCTTCAGAATTCTCCGCATTTTTATAGTTATAGAAATATTTGGTTAGAGGCTCTACATCTAATTTAGACTTCAACTCCAAGTGGATTTCTGAGTTTAAGTATAAAATTTTTGCTCAGTATCACAATGTGTGCACTTTAATAGCAATTTAACGGCTAAAAGCTTCCTATCTTGTCATATTTTATAGTATTACACTGTTCGCTTCACTACAATTTTGACATTTTACCAAATTATTCAGAGCATTGGAAAGTAACTCAACATTAATTACATAGTTTCCATGGAAAACCTGATCAGTCACATTCAGCGGTATCACACTGTGTATTTTCATATGAATTATTGGAGAGGAGTTTTCTTCTTTAAGTACTGGCACACTTCTGGAAACTGCTTGAGATATCAGAGGTCTCGTATAACCTCAATCTTACTTAACAAGATTCACCAGGCGTTTTCCTTATTTCTGAAGAGTGATGGCTTTTAGAGCCATTTCACAATCTCTCCCTGGAACTCCATTTCATTGCCTATCCTCTCTTTGTTATCTAGGCATTTTCAAAGACAATTAAAAAAAAAACCTTGCTATTTCTTCCAATATAAATCCCTGAGAAAAAATTATTGCTACAAAATCAAGTGAGATATGTAGCTAAACAGCTTAGCCCTAAGATAAAACTTCCCTATAAACACAAATGCTACGAAATTTGAAACAAAGGCTTTGCGTCAAAATGTTGCAAATGACACCAAAAAGTGTTGTAACCTACACTGTCACCGTGACATTTAAATAGAAATACAGGTCGTTAAAGTCGAACTACAGTATTTTGTAGCAGTATGTTATGAAGCAGATTATAAAATGTAATAAGCAAAAAACAAAAAGGTTTTATCTACTATGGTGTAGCAATACCAAACCAAATCATGAAAAATTTATTACATTAACAGCGTGTCTTCCATTTATGTAGCTAGATATTATTTATGATTTATAGTATACAAATTTCACAATATTCATTTAGAATGAAGGGGAATTTGGAAAGCATTCCCAAAAAATTCAATATATCTATATGTTATATTTATTATAAAATATTCTGAATATATTGTGTTTTAATAAAAATCGTTATAGCCATTTTTAATAAAATTATGGATTTGAAAGGAAAATATCAGTAAGGGATGATTAAGACTGGTAAAATTTCTTGGATAAAAACCAAGTTTGATACTTAATCAACTTTACCTTTTTGAATCTCTCTCTCTTGCTCTCTCTCACACACACGTGCACAGAGCATAAAGCACGCATTTACAGTGAAATTTCTCATCAGATTTTTGGATATAGTACAATACTTTCCTTCTGTTTAGAAGTAGAGTTAGATTAGATAACCAAGGGAACACAGACGTCCACCTACAATTGTATCTTTTGTGCATATACCTTAGGGAGGAAGGGATACGATTAAGGAACAGCAGGGGACTATGGGCTTCAGGAACTGATATCAGCATCAGAGAGAGCGATGTTTCCTAACATTTACTGGCTGTAGCAACCGGCTGGAAGGAGCTCGACGGTGACCCACCCTAAGAGCCGAAGTGTAACTTAGAAGTCCCCTACAATGGAAACATGGAAAGAAGACCGCTTTCAGGCCTGAGCAGAGAAAACAATCCCAATTGCAATAGTCCTCACCATCTGCCAGCTGTCGACTTTCACACAGGCTTGTGTCCTGTAATATGACTGTGGAAGACGAAATGAGAGTAAACAAGAGAGAGGAGAGCCGTGTATGAAGAGAGCTCAATCCAACATTCTCCATACCGACTACAGAAAAGCAACGAAAAATAACGGTTCAGTAGGACTTCCTCAATTAGTTCCGATGCATTTTGTGGAGCCATCACGCTTGGTTTCATTTCTGTCTAACTCTATGCATTAGAGAACAACCAAATAGTTTGTAACCATCAGCTGTTACAGGGGACACTGAAGCAGTTAATAATTTAACGATGGCATGTAATAACTCCAATATAAAGTTACAAATGCTATTGGTATTCAGTAATTGGTGTAGGAGTATTATGTGTACTCTGAACTTCCGTGTTCATTGTCGTTAAAATCACTTCTGATGCAATAACCGACTCTAGCGTGGATTTATTGCAAATACACTGTTTTTCTATGTTTGAATGGTTCCATTATAAGCGTTTGGGCAAGTTTACCATCTGTACACAGTCAATTCAATACTCAATGTTGAATTTCGTAAATACATCTATATGTTAAAGGGATTAGACATAGCTCTCAATTGTGTGTTATTTTGCCGATAACTTTCTTTCCTCTATGTTTGATAAAGCACGGGTACCTATTTGTTATTGAACGATTTAAAATTTATGATAGTTTAGTTAATTTTCTGAAATTCAATATTGCATTTTGAGATAATGTAGTGCTGCATGATTTGCCTTTTTAACTCTTGTTTATTTGGATGTGCTGTGCTAAATCCTCTAACCTTTGGATTGGATTGGATTTTTCGGAGGGGATTCGGCACCTAGAACAGACTGGTCTTTTGTAACTGTGTATGCACGCATGAGGTGAGAGGAGACAGAGTGATGCTGACCCCAAGGAGTCACCAAAGTACAGAGGGTAGGATCCATACATTTTGCTAGATAGAAACTCCTCGGCGGCCGAATATAATGGTCATCCCACTTACTTTGGCCTCGAAACATTTCCACGCCGATTTGTAGACAAGAGGCCTCCATCTTCAACAAGCAAGGGGAACTACGGACAGGCATTGCACAACCAGCATCACGCCAGCCACGTTCCTGAATCGGTCCATAGGCCATATCGGAGACCCATGTCCGTCCCACCGGATGTGAAAGTGATCCTTCGGAACATATTACGTAATGCACCGCCGAACCTCAAGAAAAAAACTTCTAACCTGAAAGACACCACCAGATGAGAGATGATGTGAAATTATCGTGGTGGTTAAATGGAGGGACAGGAAATTCGAGGCATGTAATAAACCTACCCAGCATTTGCCTAGCGACCGGGGAAAACCCCGAAAAATGACGGTTCATTTAAGTCGGTAACGAGATTCAAACCTGGGCATTCCGAATGTGGGTCTTAACGAAACCACCTGAGCCGTCCCGCTCGGCAACCTATGCATATTTATTACATCAAATTATTTCGTAAATTACATGTTCATTCATATGTTGATTACTATTTAATATTTTTGGATACGTGTTTAAATTCTATTTATTATTATTCACTAACAATTTAATTTTTGCAACAGTTAAACTGAAAGTTACTTATCTCTTAACGTCAGTAACCAGACGAGGGTAATCGATCACGTGTTTGTCATGAAGGTCAATGGTGATGACCTTACTACTGGAGTAAATAGTAGTACCTTTTATTTACATTTTGTGACTGTATTAATCTCTATCATGAAACAAAACGAGTGTAATACGTTACATAAGGTAGTACTGTAATCTGCCCGCCTTGGTAGTGTAGATGGTAGCGTCTCTTCCTCACGTTTAACAGCTCACAATTTCGAATTTTGGTCAGGGTGAGTTATCTGGATAAGGTATTTTCCGGGGGTTACTCTTATTCTGAGAGACGAATATTCCAAGTTCTATAGACAGTGAGCTCATTTGAGCATCATTTCACCCATTTCATTCATCGTCGGATTTGACATAACTTTGGAGGACGTAAATTAAAACAAAACAATAAACATTGTAATCTCGAATCTAATGTAGGTTATCCTCGAATTCGTTTAATATTTTCGAATAGTTTCCCGTTCTCGAATAATGTGCTTATCCGATGCTACCAAACTACTATTTTGATGAAGTTGTGTTGTGAAACAATATAAGTAGTTATTTTAAATTTATTTGTCTAATTAAAATTAGTAAAACAATTATTATTTAAATGTTAAAATTATGTCAAGAAAATTTATTTAAAAGATTTACGATATATGTAGAAAAGTGGAAAGATATTTAGTTGTCGTTATGGCAACACCAGAATTATAAAAGCTGAGGCACTTGAAGCCATTTTAGGCTAACATAAAAAAGAAAATCCAGAACAAAAACCAACCATCTACCCACCGTACGATGACTTAATTCCCACATAATACCAGTAAGGGGCAGTGTCCCGGGATGGCAACAAGTCGAAGGTCCCTGTTCCATGGAGCAGGATTCAACCTTCAACGACACCTCCGTGCTGTGTCCATTTTAATCTTCTGCAAATCGTTGTGATAGTGTGAAGGTGTGTTTTGCGTGTGTATGCATTTCTACAGAGTTTGTGCTTGCATTGGAAAGTGGAGCTTTGTAAAGGATTGCACAAGGTAGTATACTACCAATGTATATAAAGCATTGAAAAGTATAATTAATAGTTGGGAAAGTTTCCCATTAATTAAAATACAAAGTTTTATAGAAGAAAGGAGGAACTGCCATTTTATTTTAATTTTTAACTTAATTATCACTTCCCCTCTGAGACCACCCCTGAAAATATGGCTTATACGAATAGCAGAGCAGCCGTGGAACTACTAGAACTCAACAACAAGATTTTCAACGAGGTTCATCGTCGTCTTTCCTCCACAACTCACTTTCAGCTACCCAAGTCGTTACAGTCTTGTTTATGTGGTTATGGTGAACAGTTAAACTTACTGTCGCGAGGCATTGTAGCGACGGGCACGGCCGGTGCGCGCAAAGAGATAGTGCAGCGCTTGCCGATACGGAGAAAGGCAGAGACAGATGACTAGAAGGCTCGCTTTCTTGATTGTTACAGAACGCTCCACTAATTTCTAGAGCAATGAGTGGAGATATAAAAGTGCCAAAGCTGTCAACGCTGATAATCGTGTGCGTGCAGCTGTGACTTGAAAGTGAACTCTTGTTTGTATTTGTGTGGCAGACGACTTTGAAGGTTGTATTTGTGTATGTTACCAATTCTGTTTCTGCAAAGGGGTGTACAAACGTGTTTCTACGGAAAGAAATAGCAGTTTAATTTTACGAACCCACAAAGTCATTTTATAAATAATTCAAGTTAGTATGTTAACCTACGTGCATGATTTGCTATTTTACTTTAAGTATGTGTACACATTTTATAGGCTACTCTAAAGTTATGTTACTGCAGACATGAAATGTGATCCTAATTAAATATTTACTTCATGTTTAATTAACATAACAGCTAAATAAGAGTATCAAGTCATTAATTTTGAAGATGAACAACCAGACGAGCATAATTCAGCTCCTACTCATCAAGAAGGGTCGTTAGTTACCTTGAATCTTCAGAACTTATTTATAATTAATTTTATTTTCCCGTACGTAATAATTTTACTATTGAATGCAATATACAAACGTTATGAAACAATGAGTTGATTTTGTTGCACACTTTGAAGCGCTTGTTAAAGTTCTCATACCTTAAAACATGATTAATTATTTTATATTTGTTACTTTAATTTAGTTAAAAATATTAATGTTTAAGAAAAACCAGTGAAAGTGAAATGTGACCGTAAAGGTGTGATAAAAAAATAAAGATAAAAAATAAAAATATAGAAATGCTGACTCAGTGTTTCGTGAGAGAAAGCCAAATTAATGCTGTCATTCTAAATTATGTATATGCTTAATAATAACCCATAACGCGAAAGCCCTTAGAGGGCCAAGGCCTACCCGACAGCTGGCCTCACGCCTACTTACGCACGTCAGAGGTGGGTGATCATCCAACCGATACTGGAAGGAGAAGTGGTCAGCATCTCGGCATCCCCCAGCTGGAATGTTGGTTTACGTGACCAGTGCCGCTTACATATCGTAAGCTCCTCGCTTTCCTCACGATGCTGAGTGGGCACCGGTCCTATACCCGGGACCTAAAATCCGCACCCTATGGTGGGATCGAACCCGGGCCGCTTTCCGTGGCCAGGGACCAAAGCATGCTGCCTCAGCCCGCTATGCCACGGCGCAGGACGTATATGATTATTAGACGTTAAAATTATATAAAAGGAAATGACATTAATTTGATTAGAAATTTTACAAAAGATAAATAAAAAATTATATAAAATTAGTGTATTGGTCACATAAAAACTGAAGTGGTTCAATAGTAAGTTATTTAGTTACTGTGATAATCAGGCTAGAAATCAATAATTGTAATGTGAGTGGTAGCATTTATTCCTTTAGATCGTTAGTGAATAAAGACGTGTGTAAGAGAGATAATTTGTGAACTTATAAAATCATAAAAAGTTTAAGTTTTTGCGGTATTAAATTATTACAATATAGATGTGTGAAATTTGTAAGAGTTACTGGGTATTTTAATATATTAAATTGGAATTTTATTTTATTTATATATAAAGTATCAGATTTCTTGAAAGTTCATCCTATACTCTCCGCGACTAGTCGTCTTGAGATAAGAATTTCAAGCTCTACACTGGTACAGCTTAAAGTAAAGAGATAAAACATTTTAAAACTTATAAGTTTTAGGAAAAAAACTTAATGAACATTTAATTAATTAATATAAGAGATTCCTTCCGGGCTTTGGAGCCGTGGTCTGATGGAGTTAAGCTGTCCATACGTTTCGTCCATCCCTGCGGTGGACATCATCAGTGGCGTGGTCTTAATCTTCTAGGTGAAGGTTCAGGCACAACTGAGGCGCTCGCTAGAGGTGTCGTATTTATATCCTGGTTGGACGTACTGGATTGGTGCGGCTGGAGAGGGGGTGTATCCTCGGTGGGTGGAAACGTATGGACAGCTTAACTCCATCAGACCACGGCTCCAAAGCCCGGAAGGAATCTCTTATATTAATTCTGACCCCGGCCGTGAAAGCTTCCGAACACTCATTTAATTAATTATTTCAGTACACAAACATAATTGAACTTCTGCTGATGACTGGTCATTCAGAAGTAACTCACAAGAGCATCCAACAAGGAGTAAGCAACTACAGACGGCTTCAGCATAACATGAGGTACCACATGGCAAAGTGAGAAAACGTATCGGAAAACATTCGCAACATAGAGAAGTTTACCTCAGCTTATCGCACATACGCGGTGAATTCGGTGTATATATATTCTGTTCAGATATGATCATATCTTCTGGACAGCAATGTGTCATACATCGGCAGGCGCGAGAAATCATATCATATAGACACACGCAGCTTCCAGTCGCTCTATTTGTGTTTCGTAACTTACTGTACATCAACTTACTAATATTTCACTCTCCTAATCGACCAGATAAGATCTGATACGTAACGAACACAGCGCTGGTCACCTGAAGGTCAATACACATCAACGCCCTGTCAAGTAGTACGTCCATGTGTTCCGTTACAACTTGAGCGGAGAGAGGTCAGGAGCAATGATGCTGCATCAAGTAGTGGTAACGCGCTTCAATCTCGAGCAGAGTCCTATCTCAGGGTTCGCGTGGGTGTCTAATAAAAGTAAGGACAATACCGGAAATTAAGTTTGAAACGTTTAATAGCTTTTTAAGTATTCATTTAAATCGAGAATTTGCCGACCAATGGAAAAAATATCTATGTACGTATCCGGAGTCAACGTATTTGGATCTTATACTGCGCGAACACCTGATTCTATCGTTGAGGCAAGATATGTTCCTCATTCGGCTACGTCTTGCTCCATCGGCAAGACCTCTATTTCTGTTAATGACTAACACCCCCACTACTAAAATAAGACCTGAAACTTTCCTGGTGACGAATACGCTCACTTTCTTCTCGGGCAGCAAGTCAGGTGAAAAGATGCTTAGATATCAACGTTTCGGGAGTGTACATCTCTCCCATCATCAGGATATTTATAAAATGTTATAACCACAAATGAAATACTGGATATAACACAACTATAAACAAAGACAAAAAACTATCAAAATTCGCATTACTGAACAAAAGACTGTTTTGGGTAAATTAAATGCCAGGCCAGGAGATGGCGTGAGTATAGAAAATTGTGTCAAAGAAACGTAAATACTTAACTTGATTATCAAGCTGTATTGATATTTGCTTCTTAATTCATCGGATTTCCATTTTTAAGGCCGGTTACCAAGAGGAGCTGAACTGAAATCCAGCATCACGATTAAGCGTGTTCCTTTCAGAGGAAATCGCCAACGCTTCCTTAGTTCGCCGCTCCCAGTAACTGTTGCATTTTACCAAGCTGGTCGTCTCCAGAAAATTTGCTTTATGATCGTTATCAAAACAATGCTCTGCCAGCCTATACTTCTCAGGTTGCATTGAACGAATGCTCCGTTCATGTTCGATTATTATAGTAGCGATGTTCCTTCCGGTTTGTCCTATACACGGTGTCCCAGATTCACAGGAAATGCCGTACACCTCGGAACTTGGACGTCCTGTTTGTCTTTTACTGGTGTCAACAGATGTATAATCTTCGGAGGTGGCTTGTGGATGGTTCTGATGTATTTGGCGAGAATTCTGCTGATTCTGCCGGACAGATTGTCGGCAAACGGGATGCAGGCTGTAGCGGTAGGCTTATCTGAAGTTTGCTGTATTACAGGTTTCCCTTTCCTGGCTTTGGTGATCGCGGCTTCAACGTCATATTCGGAGTAGCCGTTTTGACAGAAATTGAGTCTCAGGTGCTGTAATTCTTGTTTTCAGTGGCTGGGATCAGAGACAGACAAAGCTCTGTGGGCCAATGTATTGGGAACTCCCAGTATTTGAGACTTATGAGCGTTCAGATAGAGATCGGTGTGTGTAGGCTTGCGATACTACTAGGTTCTAACACGATGTTGCCACTTCATTTCTATGTTACTGTAATTCTCTCTCTAAGGAGAGCTAAGGTCTCACTATAAATTTCCAAGAAATAGTTCCACATATTTGAAGAATTCCAAGCTACCCTGTTAGAACTAATCTGGCAACTTTGGATAGTAACTTTGACCTCACTGATGTAACCTATGTAACTAGTTCTAGGAAGTCACCTGCCAACCAGCCCTCGCTAATTTTATCTTACTTGATGACATCTGACCACGACTATCAAACCTACACCATCTTAGCATTTTACACAGATGCACAAACTATTCATATTTAATTTTATTATAAGTATTAATTTATTCGACAGATCCATAATTTCTGTACCAGCTAAGTGAAATTTATAAACTCTGAAGTATCAAATACTGATCTGGCATTTTCAAACTCATTCCGTTCTCCATTATCGCACTCAACACAGTTATAATGCTACTATACAGGGTTATTAAAGTATATGTAAGGAGCATATATATCTGCAGCATTACCCCGACAACTCCCGGTTCTCTCGCATATTCGAGAGACTCCATTACAATTTTAAATTTATAGATTTACCATATACATATTTCAGTGTCCCTATACTGCAGTCAACAGAAAAGTGTCACCACTGCATCCTTTGCAACATCGACACTGCTGTTACTGTACTCAATGAGGGAAAAAGAATATATGAATGACACAAAGGAAGCAGTGTAGTGATTGGACTTATTGACCGTGTGTCATAGATAATAATGTGTTAAATTGGTGTAGTATGTACAAATATTAAAAGTTGGTGAGAGATGGATCGTCAGTGTGATGGGAGGGGGAGAAGATAGAGATGTTCGCCGCTCTGACATGACCCAGGTTACATGCATCTCTCCGGTTTCGTCGCTCATCCTGTGTATTGAATTTTGCAGTACGACGCAATTTATCAATTTTCACGCAATAAACCGTTCACAAAGCTTCGTTACCCGAGTAACTTGATTCCCTTTTGTAAATAGGGAGCACCGCATGGCATGTTACAGCTAATGTGCCGTACTGGCTGCCTAGTCCACAAACTGAACATTTCTGGGCATGACAGGTAGCAGGAAATATATGTTTTCCCCAACACACCACCCTCCCTAGCTATGGTGCACATATTTCAACTGCATGGAGGGCATTACATCATTGTCAGGTTGGCAGCACCACCCGCCCCTGCATGCTCTTCTCTTTCAGTCTGCAACCTTCTCTTGGGGCCAGCTACTTTGTGGTACTGTTGGTGAGGCAAGTCGACGAAATTAGAAGTCGGTGGAAGACGCTACTTTAAACCACCGTTGTGTGTTGTGCGAGTACTTAACAACCGGGTCCGCTCTAAGCCGGGTTTACAGCTTTCGCCAACAGCTCGAAGATAGCAAGCTCCTCTGAGCCCTGGCTACTACAGGGATTGCAGATTTACTAACTTCAAGACACAGTTTCTGCTGCCTCTGCTAAAAGAAGGGCTGAATTTTCTCTGGCACTCAGACTGTAGTCATTTTTATTTAAAAATTAATTGCAAATACTGGCCCAGCAAATGCTTTAAAAGCGAGGTAAAATAAAGAAGTAATAATTTTGGCAGTTATATGTATAAGAAACTCTAGCACTGCACTAGGATACTGCATCTATTTACTTTATTATTACATGAATCCAGTTCTCAGTGACAGAAATCACTTGAGTCCTAAATAAGGTTATATTTATTATTGAAAATTACTTATATTTTTAAAAAGCATAACCTGATTATTAAACAGCATATAAATTAAAATATATTCCAGATAAGAACAAAAAGGATTTGTTCTAATATATTACAAACAGACAAAATAAGATTTTAATATCATATATTTAGGACACCAAATTACGAAAAGTAAAAAAAGGGCTCCATGGTAACACAGGCGTTGTCGTAATGCAGAAAAATCGGTCCCTACTTTGCTTTTTGCAGGTATTCTACATGTTCATTTTCAGTACCGATGTTTATTGAACAGAGTAACAGAGAAAACTAAATAATGGAAATAATCGTTTCTTCCACACTAGCCGTGTGTAGGCTAAGCTTTGAATGAGTAGAGCCAGACTGAAAAATTCAATGCCATAGTCGGTATTTGAACCACGAATCTCCCGCTCTCCGAGAGGTTGCTCTAACCAACTGAGGTACTATGGCCAACATGCCAACATGACATTAAATTCTCCAGCTGACTCATAGGTTTCCCGGTAGACCACAAATCCAAATATGCGCAATAGTAAAGGAAAGCCCGCCTCGGTAGCGTAGATGGTAGCATGTCTGCCTCACGTTCAGGAGGTCCCGAGTTCGAACCTCGGCCAGGGTGAGTTATCTGGATACGGTTTTTTTCCGGGGTTTCCCTTATTCTGCAAGACGAATGTCATGTAACTCTAAGCTCCATGGACCCTGGACTCCTTTGAGCACCAGTTCACCCAATTCATTCACCGTCCGATATGACTTAACGTTGGAGGAAGTAAAATTACAACAACAAAAAATATAAAAAAAATAAAAAAATAGTAAAGGAAATAGTATCACTGCCAGTAAGCGAAGAAAATAAAACGGCTCTGATCTTAGATATTAAAGGTGCATATAAATAAATAATGAGCAAAAAGAAATAGTTTTTGAAGTTCAGCAAACTGTTTTCAGGTACTACTCAGTGGGAGTTTAATATATCTGGAGTTTCAATATGCAAGTTGTGGAGTGTGCCATGTTAAGCCTTACTTATAGGTGTATTTGGTTATATTTCACTCATTGATAAAATACCACTCTGCATAATTTGTAAAATCAGCAACATTAGCACGTTTCATTAAAAAATGTAATACAAATATTATTACATAATATATAAGACATGCCCAAAATTCCCTATTTAGCTAACGTGCCTTTCGTTTATAAAATATTCCCCCACATATATAATTAGTTTATTAAATGACTAATACTTTGAAATTAAACTCTTTAATAGTAAATTAATCATTTTTGTCTTTATCGTAGTACTTTTTTGAGAACACATACATAAAACACCTCAATATCTCACTCAAAACTTTTAGGAAATGACATTGCTCTTCAGTAACAACAAAATCAATTATGTTAACTAAATCCAGGTCTATATCCTGACAGATATTGATTTACACATGAAAGTACATTCCCATGGAGCAATTTAGTACTTCGAACGTGTCACAAAAGATGGTGTAAAGGTTTTGAAAGATAACTTTATGCTTTTAGTGCACATGTAGGCAGTCTACAGCTAATTTAGCAACTGCAGATTTCTGAGACCGCGTTTAAATTGTTCATTTTAACGTGGCAAAAGTTACGTTATTTTATTTAATTTGAGAATCAGACATGAACAGCACTAAAAAGCTTGATTAATTAGAGCCAACTGAAAAATTCAATGTCATGGCCGGGATTTGAACCACGGATCTTCTGGTTTCCGTCCAGTCGCTCTGACCCTTGAGCTACCATGGTCAAAAGCTTGCTTTAAACGTCACACACTTGTAACAGTTAGTTGAAATTAAAGAGGTGCTTTATGGCGTTTAGTAATATTAAACTCCATATTTACAAACGTTTGTGAATGAGTACCTTTCTTCTACAAGTGTGGGTACATTTTACATGTTCTTATCGTCGCACCTGAAGTGTTAGTATTGTGATTCCAGGTAATTTGCAGGAAACAATAATATTCTGAATGAAATGAAATTGCTTGTAATTATGACCCGGAAGGGCATTTAACGAGCTTACACACTAAAGCAGATTGCCAACATCATAGAGCTAAAAAAAAGTGTGAATAAATAGAATAGAAAGCGGGAGGGGATACTCCGGGGAGGGGATACCGTGGCAGAGGGAGAGAGACGAAAATAGCTAGAGCAACGCTGCAGAATGGAACTTTACAGAATCTTGGTACAGATAGGTATGCCATGCGTAGAGGATGAAAGCGTTAACATTCAAATCTCTCTCTCTCTCTCTCTCTCTCTCTCTCTCTCTCTCTCTCTCTCTCTCTCTCTCTCTCTCTCTCTCTCTCTCTCTCTCTCTCTCTCTCTCTCTCTCTCTCTCTCTCTCTCTCTCTCTCTCTCTCTCTCTCTCTCTCTCTCTCACACACACACACACACACACACACACACACTCTCTAACACACAAGCACACACAAGCTTCCTATAACCACTCTGATCTTTTTTCACCCTTGGTTGATACTGCAACTTAATGAATTTCATTTCCTATTATTTTCCTAAGTTCTCATACCAGTTCATGTCGATTAAATTGAATTTACCTTATAAGAT
The DNA here is from genome assembly GCA_030765055.1 of Mantis religiosa. Taxonomy (NCBI): domain Eukaryota; kingdom Metazoa; phylum Arthropoda; class Insecta; order Mantodea; family Mantidae; genus Mantis; species Mantis religiosa. The sequence continues at coordinate 150,955,982 of CM060952.1, read as the reverse complement.
AAATGTATAATGATCTCTTAAATTTTTACCCATAGTAGGTAGAGAAAACACTAATTTCTATAAAAAAATCGATATTTCGATTGAAGCATACGGCTTTAATTCATCGGAACCCTAAAAGGAATAGCAGAAATAAGTTTTGTCCGCGCTGAATATATTTGGCTACAGACTGAGTGAATAATGCATAATCTTATAATTTAAAAACTTGGTATTTACGTTCAGCGTTTTATAGGAATGCCACACGAAGACTTCCAGAAGAAATATTTTCTTGATAGATATAGTCAACATGAAAAATTCAATGCTACCATGGCTCAAAGGTTAAGAGCGACTGAATGGAAACCAGGAGATCCGTGGTTCAAGTCCCGGCCATGGCATTGAATTTTTCATGTTGACTCTATCTATCAAACACCTTAGCCTATATACAGCTAGTGTAGAGAAATGATTAGTTTCCATCAATTAACTGAAAAAAATCTTGACATCTTATTTTCTCAAACGTACCTTTAAATTAGGCGTTTACCTGTGGTACAGCATATTTTTATTACAAATGTTGTGAAAAACCTGTGAAAAGTATTCCATCCTGAATAAATATAATAGAACTATGAACAGTGGAAGAGATTAAAAATGATTTAATTGATGAAAACTGCAGATAATATTAACAACGCAATGTCATCGATCTGAAAATTCAGTATTTCATATAAATATTTTTGATCCAGGCCATGCTAACAGGATTCAATGGATATATATATATAGTAACTTTGTGGGTTCGTAAAATTAAAAGTCCAGGTTGCCGAAAAAAAAAGTTCTTTATTTCTGTAGAAAGAAAGTTTGTACAACCTCGGCAGCAGAAATATGTAACATATACCAAATATCTCTCATGGCTTCTCTACACTCGTAAATAAACAAAATAGTTCACTTTCAGATAACAGCTGCACGCGCACAATTATAGAGTCCAATTACGACTGTCCCCTGACAAGTCCAAGTCCAAGTCGTATACTGACAGGCTTTTAACAGCCAGAAGGTTTTTGCTGCGTACCCACCCAGGTTTTGGGTCTGACCGCAGGTTGATAAATGTGATGTTTACAGGATGATGTGGTATTTTTTGTTGAGGAAATTTGTTGAGGTAGCTTTTTGCTCCTCTTTAATTTTGTACAGGATGCCAAACCGCTTTTTTGTTTACACCCTGGTGTTTTATTTTTCTAAAGTGGGGTAAATTTTGTAGCCAAACAGCTCTTTTGGAGTTTTGAAATTTAGCTTGCGCTGCTGTAAGGATTAAGTCCTTTGTTACCTCGGATGCCCGCAAGCCATACGGGTCCCATGACAACTAACCGCGGCTTCCTTTTATACCTCTAGTCATCGTTCTAGAAATTTGTGGAATGTTCTGCAACAGTTAAGAAAGCAAACCTTCCAATCAGGTTTCTGTCTCTTTCTTTCTCTTTCGGCCAGTTTTTATCTCCGCGCTGCAGTATCTGTCTCTTTGCGGGTACCGGCCGCGCCCGTCGCAATAATGTCTCGCGACAATATTATGTGTATTAACTTCGAAAATATTAACGACAGATATTTTCGCAAATGCGTAATATAAAATCATCATGATGAGGATTTGTAAAAAATTTGTGAATATAATTGAATGTAAATGATATGTTTCGGAAAAGCCATGTGATTGCAACGCCATGTTTAACATCCATTTGAAGGCTACTTGTTGCAAACATATGCTAATAGAGCAAACGCTAAGAGTAAGCGTTACTGCATTTTGTTCATCATAAAGCGATTCAAAAGAGCCACAATGCTTACTCTTTTCAATGAGTCATTTTTTTTAAAAAGGACACATATCCTGAACAGTGGATATTTTACCAGCTGTGGAGTAGAATATCTGGACAGTGATCAAAGAGGTGTGCATGCTTTTATTTTATGTTCTATCAGAATGTCTGTATTCCTTATAAAGGCTAATTCTTCTTTTTGGGACTAATTAAACTGGGCATTTGTATAAATTCTTGACAAACATATTTTATTTTCCTGCAAGTGGCATGCATCACCCGTGTCTGCCCTTTTATACCTCAGTCACGTTGGATCGACTACTTTACCACTGGTAAAATGTTCCTTGTTAGTATTCCAATGTCTCAGAAAGTTCCACTCTATTTACACAATTCAGTGACGAGTCCCGCCAAAATCAGAGATTGTTATTTTTGAATACCTGTGCTGCATTTGCGACCAACACTCCTCCAGCAGTTCATCTATCAAGAACTTATCGAGCATATTATACGGTATAATTTACATGAATCTGTACATTCTGACACCGGTTACCTACAGTGATTTATGATCGGCGGGTTACATGAGATTTTCTGTGGCATGGATCAGTACCTCTCTGCACAGCTAGAGAAGTTTTAAATTCCCTTTAATCTTTCCAGTATTATTACGTCTGACAGGAGCTGTAAAAACAACACCAACTATGGCATTGCTAGTAACAACGGCCATTTGGCCGATTGATTTATTAATAAGATTGAAGGGCGCAAAATTTTGGGCGAAAAAAGGAAACTTAGAAAAAGTTTATAATATAACTGGAGTCAGAACAAACAAATCTTGGGTGATTAAAAATAGTTTAAAAGATAAACGGCAAAAAGAATGGACAGACAGTCTAGAAGGTAGAAGAGTGTTTGAAATTTTTCACAACGTCAAAGAGAGACTAAAATTGAATTTTATTCAACCAACAAAGGGATTTATACACTATATAACTGGACACGGACCTTATAAGACCTATTGGAAGAAAATCAATAAAACTGAAAATGATATATGTGAATTATGTAACAAACAAGATAATCCTGAACATGTAGTATTTGAATGTGGAAGATATGCAATTCACCAACAAGAAGAGAGGCATGCGCTAGCAGGATATATCGTATATGACATAATTCGAGATCAACAATTGGTAAATAAATTACAAGTTTTGACTAACTTTGTAAGTAAGAAAGCATGGGAGGTAAAAATATTCAAAGGAGAAAGAGTTGATAATAGGCGAAGAATAGTACAAGATCCAAGAAGGAGTTCTAGAATACAAAATAGGATAAGACGGGAAGAATTATTGAATAATCTAACAATGGAGTTGACTGCATGGGCGGCGGAGGGAGAGAGTGATGGCAGAGGCCATGGTGGACTACAGAATTAGTAGATTTAGATATAGATTTAGGAAATAAGGATTTTGTAATTTTTATAGTTGTTTTCTTTTGTTTTTTTGCTTTTTTGTGTTTATTTCTGTTATTTTATTTCATTTTATTTTTGTAGAGTAGTTTTCTGAGAGATTTGTATAATTATAACATTTGTAAGGATTTTATGGAAAAATAAAGAGAAAATTTGGATATATGCCACGGTATAGTTGTCTAGGTGCCGGGGTAGAATATTCAGATTTTATTTATTTATTTATTTATTTATTTATTTATTTATTTATTTATTTATTTATTTATTTATTTATTTATTTATTTATTTATTTATTTATTTATTTATTTATTTATTTATTTATTTATTTATTTATTTATTTATTTATTTATTTATTTATTTATTTATTTATTTATTTATTTATTTATTTATTTATTTATTTATTTATTTATTTATTTATTTATTTATTTATTTATTTATTTATTTATTTATTTATTTATTTATTTATTTATTTATTTATTTATTTATTTATTTATTTATTTATTTATTTATTTATTTATTTATTTATTTATTTATTTATTTATTTATTTATTTATTTATTTATTTATTTATTTATTTATTTATTTATTTATTTATTTATTTATTTATTTATTTATTTATTTATTTATTTATTTATTTATTTATTTATTTATTTATTTATTTATTTATTTATTTATTTATTTATTTATTTATTTATTTATTTATTTATTTATTTGTCCCTTTAGTCCCCGTAGGGGAGGGGATCATCGGGCCGAACATTCGAGCCCCTCTCTGATTGGGAGTTGTTCGGATTGGGTTGGACTCGAGGGGGCAGTGGTTCCCGATACCTGTGGGTGATCGGGTACGTCTCCGGATGGAGTTGAGGGAAGCCATTAATATTCTTGCATACTAGCCAGCATAGCTAGTAGAATCTGTGTTAGATCACCAGGTGGCCCCACTGAGGTCATATCGGTAGCCTTCCCATTTTGGAGTTGACGCGCGTAGGTGGCGTATCCACTTCCGTCCCACCTTGAGTCCACAGGACCAGATGGGTGGGGGCCCTTGTTAGTCTCCAGGTCTTGCCCTATGCAAAGCCCCACGGAGGCGCCGGGCGCCCTTTTGGGAACCGCTCGGTAACTCCCTGGTAGAAGGAGGCCCGGGTCCTTGGTCATACGGGTCCATGACTAATGGAAGTAGAACCTCTGGCGTTAACATAACGTACCTGTAGTATCACAATCCAGCATTAAATAATAAATTTGGTTTGAAATACTGCAAATAAAATATTTGCACATAGTCACCGTGATTGTTAGTATATCATGGAAGTGAGATCAGTAGTTAGACGCTTGAAAGTTCGGACCTCTCCTGTTCTTAAGTACAGGGAATCGAAATTTCATCACGATGAAATATTATTTCTATATAAATACGTTACTAGCCGGACCTTGTTTATGGTGAACATTTCTTTGTAAATCTTGAAACGTACACCAATTTAGCTATCTTTTAATTCTGATAAGGGAACGCAGAAAAGAGATAGATTTATGTTACAACACTATAGCACGTTTGTATGAAAAGCTCATAACTTCTCTTCTGTGATTTGAAGAAGAGCAGTAACTTTTTAAGCTCTGCAAAGAGGAGAGAAATCAGATAAAGAACGACATAAATCGTTACATCTTTTTATTTGTGACATGCCATAAAGAAACATGGTTTACAAATGCTTCGTTGAAGAGCCTCGCAAACTCAGCGTTGATACGTCGTCGGCCTGTGGGAAACATTAAACTTGGGAAGAGAAGTGGGCGGTGGTTAACTTCCCAGATGGTGAGCTGCAGACGTGCAAGAGGTACTTAAGTTTGCGTTCACACTTTAAGTTTACGACCACCCAGGTCGGTTGTGAGCCTCTTATGCAGAAGGGTGGCTTAAGCTCGACATGATTGCTTTATACTCTTTCGATTATCGAGCAGAACTTTTTAAGAAGGCAAAGTCTTTCACGAAGTGATAAATTATATTCCAAAGTTCTTAAAAGTTTCCATTGATTCAGGGAATGTGCTTGTAATTTTTATGCTTTTAGCCTCCCTCGTGATATTTAAGGAGGCAAAGAATAGTACTTGACACAAGTCCATTATAATACACTCCCATCTGAAAGCATAGGCAACTTTTGAAAACAATTGCGAAGATTTTATTTTTAATTAGATCTGAAATGGTAATCTCTGAACCTGAAACATGTGTGATCAGTGAAAAATACAAAGCATAAAATTTGTTTACAAATTTATTCTTCAATTGTCTACGCTAGTTTCTTGTTTGAAGTGATGTTTCTACTCCTGCGTACAAGTTAATATATATTACTAAAATAGCAGACTTTTACAGTTATTATAATGGTTAACTATAATTCAAAATGCTTTTAAATTTGACGAGAAAAGTGTATTGCTTCATTGTGTTTGAATGGTCTTATAATTTCGTTGTAGCTCCAGAGATTCAAGGGGTACATAACGTGTGACTCTCGTTAAGATCATCCACCGTGTTCCACTCATCCTTTTGGAATAGAGAGGGGGGAGGGTAAATATTAACTTCAAGTATGTGCATTAGATATCTATACTCTGTGAGGCCTTAAAGTGTGGACGGGTGTCAACATTGCGTCGTAGCACATTTTTAGAGCGAGAGAAACAGTTTCTTACTACGTTGCATACATCATCGCTTATTTTACATTCAATTAATGAATGGGGTGAATAATTAGCGTATTTCAAGTTCTAGAACATTTAAAGATGATCTTAAATATTTTGCTTCCATTTATTTTCATTTGATATTCGGTATTTCGCCGATTGCTTGCATATATTGTTACTACCCGTCCTATTAGTATTCCGGTGCGCGCATTGTGTGACTATGGCGGAGTGCTCAGTTTCTCAGAGTAGTGTACACAAGCATAAAGGTGGCAAGTCTCTAAAAAGTGGCGAAAAGGCTATTGTATTAAACGTATTTAACTTTTTTCTTTCAACGATATGACAATCTGGCTGTGAAAGACGTAACTAAGCTAACATCTGAAGCAACTGGCGTATCTGTGAACACTATTTCAAATGTGATAACTGAAATTAAACAAACAGGAACTGTAAAAGACTCTAATGAGAAAGTTGTAAAGCCATATAGTGTTTGGAGCAAGTGGATATTTATGTTAAGAGTGATACTAGATCGCTTTAAAGTGCATAGTTTCTTTTTAAACAACAAATCTCCCACTACAAATAAGGTAGTGACTCAGATCTTCCAAACTTTAATAAAACCACGTTCCACACTTTCTACTGGACATTGGGTTTCGGTTTTCAAAAAGATACAAAATTAACGTGATAATTGACCGGGCAGACATTGTGGTGTGGAGAAGACGTTATCTCAGATGTGTGTAACAATTTTGTGAAAAAGGGCGCACAATTTATCACTTAAACGAAACATGAGTAAATGAGGGACATGATACTCAAAGGCTTGGTCAGACACAATTGAAGAGTAAAAAAAAAAATCGAGCTTTTTCTGGGTGTAAAAAGGAAAAAGGTAATCGCCCTATTATTTTGCATATTGGCAGTGATAGTGAGTTACTAGTGGGGATATTAACTCAGATTTGCGTAAGGGTTTACTCTTAAAATTATATTTCATAACTTTTCTTTAGCAGTTTCTTTAATTACTTGAGTTAGTCTATTTAGTAAATATGAACCAAGTGCGTTTTCACCCTTGCCCTGCTGCAGAGAAAGATACACTGTTGCGACAAGAGTTCTGCAGATGTAAACCGCTGACGGCAGAATGCTTCAACCACGTGCACGTTGGCGGAGTGATACAAACCATAATGTATATGTGCGTCCCCACTTAAAGCCTGGAGGAGCTATAGGGAATGGTATTCTCCCTAACTGTAGTACCCGAGTATCAGCTATTTTAGTTATGTTTTCCTATGGTTAAAGATTCAAGATGTTATTTCAAAAGTCATTAGTTTTAGATAAGTTTTCTGATTATCAAAAGCAAAGATGGTCTGCATTTTAACATTGAATCTCCGTAAAAGGTATTATAAATAAAGCCTATTCTCAAAACTATTAGTTTTCCGCCCTCGCGAGAAGATAGCTGTTAAGCGAGTGAGTTTTAGATGCCACAAAAAGTGCTGTTCTTCGATCAAGAAGGTGACTGTTACAGTGACGTACAGCAAATGCTACTGCTATCAGAGATTAGAAAATTCTGAGTTGAATTTGCGAAGTAATGGTACGTTCGGAAGAAGGGGCTACGTCAGGAGCATTTCATTGCACTCCTGTTACACGAAGAAGGTAAAGTGACAGTTCAACTATGTTGAAACAACGAAGTGATAGTGAAACCTTAGTTTAGTTAAAGTTAAAAAGGCATAAATAAGTTTCATTTCTACTTTGGTATAAAATGTTACAAGAGCACGTAGAAAATTGTTGTTAATAACTCTATTATTCTAAAGCACTTTTATTAAATATGTTTAGTTATTATTCAGCGTGTGAGCTCTAGTAGAAAATTATAGAGAAAGGTGTCAATATGCCCTCTGCAAGTTATTTCTTTAAGACGACATTCAAACACAACCAAGTGAATAAGAGAATTGGATTCCACACTCAGTGAATAACTGAACAGATAAATGAATAAATAAATACATACATTCATTAACATGAATTACAAAGAATATTCAATTTGTCTGTTTTACATGGAAAAGTCATCATTTTGTAATAAGGGATCTGAAGTTAAATATTGCCAGATGCAACCGGATAATGTGTTTATCCTGAACTCATTCAAAGGTAGCGGCAAGAATCAAGTGTGTAAGAGCTCAGAGTGAAATTTTAGTAGTTGATTTTTTTCACAGATAATTAATTTTCTTGTTATTTTAATCAATTTGAATGTACCATAGAGGCGAGGCACACTTGAATATATATTCCACCACGATATTAATTATTTTTTCAAGCGTTCTTCTTTAACTTCATTTAATCATTGATATTACTTCCCAACGGTGTTCATTCAAGTTTCCGCAGTCTCTCTCAGTCCTCTTGTTTAATGAAATTTCATCTACATATATTTTTTTGAAACGATGTTCTTTTTTATAATTCTGTACTTTGGTCTCTCTTACGTCCTCCCTTTGATATCCTATGAATGCCTCTGCATAATTGATTTGGCCTTTAAGATTTAATCTCTAAGCCTTTGTTAAATTTTTGTGAGGCGCAAGCAATCTGAAAGTTAAATTATTAATTCTAACACGCGAAAGAATAGCCTTCATGCTTTATGACTGCTGTTAATTGAAAATTCACTGGGGAAGAGGATACGCGACCTAAAAGCATTATAAAGATGATATTGAGAGTTTTAAATTTTTATCTTAATGTTGATGTGAACAGCAGTTAATTACAGCATACCTATCGTGTTTCCCTGTGTTTCCCTCATTATTTTTGCACGTTTTCCAAAAATTGCCAAAGCTAATTTCGTTAAGGAAAGAGTATAACTGCGCAGTGTTTAAGCTGTTCTCTTCCGTTGAGTGCTGTAATATACTTTCAAAATATGGAGAGTGATTCTGCTGTCTAATAAAGCCTGTTATTGCTTACAGTGTTTCTAAAAGCTACGCAGCCTATTAAAATAAATATTGATTTTATCGATATTTATTTATGCTCCCCTCTGTATCACTTACGGTAACACATTAGTGCGTAAGAAGGCCTTGAAAGGAAGCTAAACCATGCAAACATAGCGGAATAAGTATTTTGTAAAGTAACCCATTGACTGTCGGGGGCTCTTTGCCAATATATTGAAATGTTGTGTTATGTAATTGGACATAGTGATCTACAATTTATACAATGAAAATGAGATGAACAATTAAAATTAAAAAGTGAACTATTTGTGCTTGTCTAATGAAACGGTTTAATAATTTTGAAAGCCTTCAGATGGCCTAAACTTCCAAACAAGTCCATTATTACCATTTAACATATGAAAATCGAAATAAAATTTCGCATTTTTTGAGAAATACGATACATTTTCTTGACTTTATGCTTAGACAAATGTATCCAAGTTAAAGGTGAATGCTTTAAAATTTTGCTCGGAGCATTGGTGAGGCGTTAATGCTGCCTCTATTTCCGCTGGCAACAGATTCAAGAAAGAGTATCCAAATTTTACATTATTTATTGTTCAAAGAATAATGGAAAGTCCAAGTGACTTCTCTTTCAGATTTCAATTACGTTAATTTGTTACCGATCCGCAGGGACCTGTCAGTAACAGATCCACCGAGGCTGTTTGTCTAGTATCCTCCAATTCTAAATAGCTCATTATTTTGCCAGTGGCGTTCACCGGCATACTAGTACAGGTTTTGAACGCCTGAGAGCCAGCAAGGCTTTAATTGCCTTTTATAGCACGATTGTTGCCAGTGCTGTGAAAAGGTATACCTTGAACTTTAGTGTAAATTCTTCACGTAAAACACTGATATGGTGAAAGTCTTAATGTTAAAAGTAACATAAGAAGAAAGGTATCACATTTTGTGGGTAAAATATATGTTACTGTGATCGAAAACCTTTTAAATTGGTTCTAGATTTCGCGTTCTTTTGGTGAAAAATGTCACATAATTTCAACAGGAAGGCCAAACGAAGGATTTTAAGTACTTAAAGCTATATCACACGGAGGTGTCGAAAAGCATTTTAGTAGCTCTTGGTGAGTAATAATTTCCTTGGCTGTTTAGTTGTAACAAATTTTTGAAATTACCTTGATGGCCATTCTAATGAACAGAGTACGTGGACGACTAATGATATTAAGATGGACAGTTTTCGCACCTTGAGGTTTTAGTGAAGTTTGGAAAAACAAGAATTTACACTTCATTGAGTGACGCGTTTAACAATTCAGTTGAAAAGCACAATGAAGGTGTGAAAAAGTATATAATGGAGCGATTGATAAATGCTGTTTACTGCTTAACTCAGCAAGAACTCCCATTCCGGGATAGTGACAAGTCCGAAAATTCGGATAATAGAGGTAATTAATTACGTAAGAGCTCTTACACCTATTTGCTCAAACAGATAAGTTAGAGGAACATCTTCGGACTGCGATTGGGTCTTCAGGAACGTCAAATGACAATTAGAATGTCATCATTGAGTGCATTTCTCGTTTTTAAGTGATAAAATGAGTTAGACAAGTTTTATATCAGTAATCATGGACGAAACCACTGATGTATCAAATTATCAACTGCTCTTCATTAAGCCACGCCAGAGGGATGGATTCAAAAAATATTTGTACGGTTTTGTGAGGTCTGTTGTGACGGCACAGCAGTTAGTTTGTCCAAGCATTTCTTTGCATGGAGAAATTGAAATCTGGCGCAGAAACATGAATAATCAGACATGATGCCTGATGAGCATAAAGATTTACGGTCAATTGTTAGAGGGAGATATGAACAAGCTTTCTCTGTGCATTGTTATCAACAAATTAATTTAGTTTTGCAGCAATAAACCAGTCAGATAAAGAAGTATAGAGTATTATTTTTCAACGGTGTCCGGACAGTCCACATTTTTTTTAGAAATAGAACAAAAGAACAGACGTTTTAGACACTGGGGTGAAAAAACGCACTTCAGCATTCTGCCACGATATACCACGATATATGCAACGATATACACAAAGATTGTTGTTATTTTCAGCTTGAAGACTAAACTTGTCAGCCTATTTAAATTAATGGCAGAAGATCGGGATTAATGGGATCCTAAAACAAGAGTTTATGCAGCAAGCTAATAAAATAACCTTTAAGCCTTGATTTCAGATTCTTTCATTTGGTGTTTTCACTTGTACTTAGGAAGTATTGATTTATTTGGTATACAAAATTGTGATGTTAATGTGAAGATTTAGGTAAATATTTTACCCACCTATTTATTAGAAACCTGGTTGCTAACAATCTTCAGAAAAAGGTGTTTAATACTGCCTTCTGCAAACAAAAAACAAGGATTTAAAAATCTTGCATGAGATTTTGAGGAATCCATATGGTCTTGGATAGAATCTTATTAAAATTGCTATAAAAACCAATACCTTTAAAGAGATCGAGACTTGATAAAGTAGAGAATGATACAAAATCATCCTATTGACGAATATTTTATGAGATTACAAATATGATACTTGATACAATAACGAACAGATTCTCGGACATATACCCACTGCAATTCCTATCATTGTTGGACAGTGCTTCATACGAGTAAGACACATGACTTTCCCAGATAGTGCGTTCAAGACTTTTCTTACTTATTTTGAACAGTACTTCAACATATTGCGATTAAAAAACGAACTCTGTTACTTGTATTCTTCTCCTGAGTTTCAAAACAAAGCACACTGCGAAGTTCACTAAGAATTGTTTTTGTGGTAATTAAAGTAGCTTTGCTGCAGGTATGAATTAATTTTGACTATTTCTTCCACCATGCATCAGCAGAACAATTTTTCCAGCTCCCCGCAGAGTATACATTTATCTAACCAACACTTACACTCGATATAGATTTTCATCTCTGTCCTGGTTATCAGTGGAAAACCCTTGAAGTAAAATCTGGTTTTCATTTGCTTGCTATATGAAGTAAATTCAAGATATTGTGCGTTTGTGGGTTCGTAAAATGAAAGGTCAAGTTTACAGAAATTCAAAGTACTCTTTATTTTCGTAGAAAGACACTTTTTTACAGCCCTGAGCAGCAGATCAAGTAACACACAAACACAGTCTCTCGTTGCTTCACCACACGTAAACAAAAATTCACTTTCAAATCACTACACGATTATCAGTTCTCAACTCGGCACAGTTCAAATGTCCACACACTACACTAAAGCTCCATTCACTCACTCGCTGCTCGTCTCGTCTCGTCTGGTACTGACAGGCTGTGATTAGCCCGAAGATTATTGCTGCGTGCCCACTCAGGATTGGGTTTTACCGCAGGAAGGATTTTCTTTTCTTAGGAGAGTTTTGTATTAGAATGGTTGGTAAGATTTGAGATAGTATATTACTCCTCTAAGGAAGCTGGGATGCTATGCTTGATGCACCCTGGCGATGAAGCAGATTAAATTTGGTTTTGTGTAATTTTGAGGCCAAACAACTCCTGGTTAGATTATGGGAGCTCAGCTTTCGCTGCTGGTTGATTTGCTCCGTGGTTACCTTGGATGGCCGCAAGCCTTGCGGGGGACCCGGAAAAGTCAAAGACCACATCAAGTTGGATCACGATCACCAAGAGACCTAACCAGAGCACTTCTATGTGATGGTAAATTAGCGTATAGTTTTGTAGCCCGGCGCATAATTTCATCCTCCACGTATGGAAGCGATGAGGCTTCATGAAGGAACCTTACTGGGGAAAATCGGCCTACTGAATAGATGGACCTAAGTCCTCTATTCTGAGAGCGTTGAAGATATGCCAACCAGGAATCTGCGGCCATGCCCCAGACCTCGCAGGCATAAAGCATCAACGGGACTATGAGTGCTCTAAAGAGATATAACTTTACGCGGACTGGCATCTATCGAGAACCCAGTATAGGGTACAGGGAAGCAATCGCTCCCTCAACCCTTGCCTAGAGTTCCCTGATGTGTCGGCAAAAAGTCAAATCTCTGTCTAACTCAACTCCCAGGTATTTGATAGAGGCACCTATTCTATCCTTCGACCTCTGAAATTGAAATTTGTTCAGTCTGCGGGGGTGTAGCGCTTGGTGAATAGTATGACGTGGGTCTTGTCCGGATTAACGGATATCCGCCAACGCTGGCACCACACTTGTGTGAGACGGAGGTGCCTTTGTATTGGGTTTAAGGCTCTGAGGATGTGCCTGCCTGTTTTTGCAGAATAGCACACGTCGTCAGCACATTGTGCCATTTCGACGCGTTGCTTGGTTGGGAAATCTGCCATGTACACACTGAACAGTGTGGGAGATAGTACGGAGCCTTAGGGGACTCCGCCTCTCACAGGTGCTCGCAGCTCCGCTCCAACTCTGTTATTTATAACCTAACCATCGTTTCTCTAAAGTTAACGAAGCTTCACGGTCTTTCACGATACAGCGAGAAGTTCCAAACTATCTCCGTCTCTTTCAGTCTCGGCAAGTGTTCTGCGTTAGCGTGCGGGGCCGTGGCTTGGGTGCTATCTGTCTTTTCCACTCCCCGCTTCTCTCTCTCTCTCTCTCTCTCTCTCTCTCTCTCTCTCTCTCTCTCTCTCTCTCTCTCTCTCTCTCTCTCTCTCGCCATATAAGCGCCTCGCGACAATATTATGACATTTGTACATGACATATGACATGAAGTACGTGCAAGTTATGTGGAAGTGGATAATTAATTATTATATAGTGATTGAGAATATCGTTCAAACGTTTGTTTTTGGAAGCTCAATGCTTCTACTGACGAAAATTCTTTTAAATTTAATTATCCCAATAAATCATAATCTTACTACGTTTCCACAGATTAAGATTGTTTATAATTGCTTCTAACAACTTGAATTAAGCAATTCCAAATTTACTGCAGACAGTTATAGTACACATAATTTGTAGAGTGTTTTAATACGTCACACTTGTATTAGAATTCTAAAGTACTTTCTTAAGGAAACTGTTTGTCCTCATTTTAAGTTCTAAAAGCAACGAACCTTTATGTTCTATACTGCCTAGATTAGTAGTTAGGAAAATAATTGACATTTTTGTTTCAAAATTCACTATCGGTGAATCGCTGAAACATTTCTGAATAAAAAATGATAACAAATGATTTATATAAGAATACTGCGTGTGTGTGGTATGTACACTGTAAATTATAAATAGAAAGCAGAAACATTGTCACCCTTGGTATTTAACATTGTCTCCAAATGACGCTACAGGGGGTTTTGGTACAAAATCTCTACAGCCCAAACTATATTTCATTTCGAAAATGCAACATTCCTCCAATTATTTTGATTAAAACTCTATGGTATAAATTATACAGCTTGAATTGACTCTGAAGAGTTTTACAACTTGAATTATAACAAGTTGCTCTAATTTTAATAACCCAAAAATATTAAGAGGTACAATTATTTACGCAGAGCTTGTTAAAATGCACAATTTGTTTCAAACTTCTTTCCTTGTTTTACTGTATCCTAGATATTCATTGATATTAATTTTAATTTTCAAATGCTTTATTATACACATGTTTAATAAATTTTATGTGTCTGATAACAACAATAAGGAATAAAAGGAGTAGACATAAAGCTATTCTTTGAGATTATTGCTTGTCACGTTTTTCATATGACGGTTTCTAAATGTGGCACATGGGTACTTGGGTGACTATCTTCCTTTATTGAGGAAGTATGGGTGGAAAACGTGTTTGAAATACATGTAAATTTACAACCTGTATATATTAAGCTCAGCTTACTTATATTAGACTTAACGGAATTTGTAACTTTGTTGACGAAATTTGCGATTATCCATTCAAGATCTGTGCTCGTGATCCTAGTTTATAATTTTCAAATAAACATAATTTTACACTTACATTAACATGACATTATACACTTTTGTCGTGTACAAACTATGCCAACAAAATCTAATTTTCTTTTGTTTCTTGTTACTGAGGTAAACCTTAATTCTCGTTTACCTATTACTTGTAGGCTAATGTATTAATGAATAAACTAAAACAACACTCAAATACCCTCAAATCGGCTTGTTAAAGGTTGCCCTTTCAATTCACGTGCACAGTACGAAAGAAATGAGAAAAGGTTTACCTCAAAATTAAATTCAATAAAAATAATATCCGACAATCCTTAATTTTACACAGAAATTTCATTTTATATAAATTCTACACATCAACGACATCTATACTTAGATTTAAAGTATAGCATTTCAATAACAATTTTAAGTCCCGTTTTGAGAAAGTAAAAGTTATCGGAAACTATTCTTTGGCATGAATAATTTTCTTCATAATATTCCTGTTACATCCTTGAAAAGTTCTGAATTTAAATTTGTATTTCCCCAACTTTTCAAATTTGATTTATGAATGTTCAGAAACATACATGGCACCTTTTTAGGAAATACCTTCTGTAGATTCAGAGAACCTCAAAACACTAATTTCGGTTTATCTAGATGATGAATTTTAGGGGAGTATAAACTTCTTTTTCTGTTTCTAAGTACGAAGAAGAAAAAAGCGAGTAACGGGTAATTTGTTCAGTAACTTCCAAAGTGATGTCTACGGAGACGCAATCTTTTGAGAGGAAAGGAATGGAGGAAATCTACTAGTTAGGGGATCTAAAGAGATTATAGTCGAAAGCATTAATATTCAAAGGAAAAAAGGAAAGAAGACTAAAGAACATTTCTCTTGAAGCACTCCCTTGTTATAGTGGGTTGAGATGATTATAGTATTAGCCGGGTGAAAAGTTTGGGCTTTTAAAACGCTCAGTTCCAAACAAACTGTTTTTCCTTAAATTTATAAGAAAATCCACGTTGCACTCTTTTTCCTATGAGAGATTTTTTTTCTTTTAATATGTGCGGGGAAGCTTCTGTTTGCACCGATATAATTCACTTCTTTAGATTACCCCTCACGTTTCCCCACCAGCGTTTTCTTTATTTTCTCTTCCAAACTTCCAGTTCTCTAAAGTTCTGGTTTAATTTTATAAATCCTCGTCTCCTCTTCGCCATTCTTCCGAAAGAAGGGGTGTCAACAGGAGGATCCAAAGTTATGGGCTGGGCGACATATATTCTTTCTAGGGAAGATCGTGGCTTAACTGTGTTACGACTGCTAGTAGTAGGTTCCTGCGCACGGAAACTTCTGAAATGATTGAACAGCACAAGACAAAAGGTAAGAAATTTCTTTGATAGATAACATTAATGATAAAAATTTATTAAAAACTGGATAACACTGCTCTGCATTTCAAAACTCATTTTTTTTTAATCCGGTAGGTGATCCTAAATGAACATTTTATACTGATTTCGAAAACAATAAACGTTTTCTCCCATCAGGTACGGTTTTCAAACTATTCACAATTAACAGAAATGCAATTAAAGCTTTGTGAAACGTAACAGTAATTATTTTAAAAATTTACTAGAAACAATGTCATAATTAAAATTTGTAATTTATCACTAATTAATCTTTAATTAATAGTAATTATAAGTAAATTTATATCCGTTAATATTGCACTTAAAATATCATTATCTCTTACCTCGCATGTTGTCCAGAGTTGACAGAGTTGACAGAGTTGACATCAAACAATAGTTCACTATTATGTGAACATTGTAATTTACTTGATACTTTATTTCCACATGTTTTATATCCTGGTGAAATATGTTACACTATTCCTCACTAAAATCTCTTATAATTAACAGAGAAATAATTTATATGGGGATGAAGGAAATTATACTTTGATGCACATGTTGCAACCAATCTGTTTGAAATTTTGTAGCATGTGTCAACATAGTTTGGAGACTTTTAATTTATAAAGAAAGCATTTCAGAAAAGCATTCCTGGCACCCTTATTTCTCGACTCAGAGTATTCTCGAACTAGTTGTCCATCATCAGTTTTCAAATTTGTGGGCTAACGAATACACCATCTTTAAGTTTTTCATAGGATAGTGAAGGAAATGTAACACAAAAGTATTTAAAGTACTCACTGTCTTTATCTAGAAATTGTTTCATTAAACCTAATTGAGCATAGAGCATTAGAAACTTTAGAGGGATGAATAAGGGCTTCACTTTTCATATACTTCTTCGCCCAGTGTGTATTAGTCCTACGTGACCACTGTTCCCTTTCACAGTGTTATGACAGTTCTGCTATCCCATTTACTTAGGAAACAAGGATATTTTGAAAGCTACGTGCGAAAATCTTGTAATCACCATAGACCAGCCGTGGATGATTTTCGTACTGTACTTTTTGTAACATTTTAACATCTTCATATGTCTGCTTTAAAATAAATGTGTGCGTCACAGGAATAGAAGGACGAAGGAACACAACTTTAGAACTTTTTTTGAGAAAAAGGAATGTATAACCTCAATTATTTGAAATGTTAATTTATGTTATACAATATTAAGACTGCAACTTACTGAATTCTTTTCTTCAGGAAGAAAAGGGGAAATTTACTTCTTATGATGCCATGAAAAATATATATTCTCGACCAATACTTTATTTTATTTTAACCTAGAGTTCAAAAGTTCTGCTGATTCTTTAGGCAGAAGAATGAGAGCTCACACTCTTCACATTTACTCACTTTGCTCGAAAACCAACAGCAGATAACTGATCTTCCACTTTAAAACAACCTTTTTATGTCAGAATGCACATCTTTAGCCTCATCAGCTGAATTGCACTTCGATATAGGTTTACAGAGATTCTCTGTCAGTTTTCTAATGCGTAGCAGTCTCTAAGAGTATTTCCTTCAATCAATGTTTATGGCCTGACACACTAATCACTAGCACAGTATAAATTTCACATTTCTATTCGTCTTTATAGATAAGATGGATGTAGGTTCTAGGTAAAAGTCTCCTAGAATAATTAATGGATGCTTTATCGCTGGTTCATTTTAACGGGAAGACACATTTTCGTACAGCCCCTAGGGTGGATGTAGTTAGTAGATTTTAATAAATATAAAAATGTATAAACATAAAATATATAAAAAATGAAACATAAATATATTTATATTTATATTACTTCACATTTGAAGTAATAATGTTGAAATTATAACCTGCTGAACCTTTATAATATACGATAAGCACACGATAATACATTACTAGAGTACGTATATTACGAATAATATTCAAAACATAAAATTTTGAATTGCAAAAAATTATGACGGGCTACGCGCAAACGATTCCAGTTTTGCAATCAAATCGCCAATCATTTAAAAAAATCAGAAATCCAGGTAGAACGGTGTAATTAATACAACGAAAAGATGAAGCGTTCTGTGTGCTGCATTTTAGTTAGCTTAACACCCTAAATTCACGCAAAACATCCAGTTATTTGAAACGGAGTTCACAAGAGAAGCATGAAAGAAAATAAGGACAAGTGTAACATAAACAAGGTATGTTTTGAATGAAACTAGTAACAAGTACTAAAGAGAGGGAAACTATCGCAGCCACATACATACTTTTAAAATGTTTCCAGATAGTAAAAAATGCGGTAACGGGAGATTATGTTAGGCTGTATTTCACATTCCTCATCACCCCAATGTTATAAAAAATGATATCTACTTTGTTATAACAATAGGCTAACAGAAAATTAGGGAGCAGAAGTTAATTAGAAACTACATTGCTACAAACGAGGACAACTCAATATATTTTCATGAAGTACATATTTTCATGCCCGAGCGCTAAGACTCGAATATATGTAGTACACAGTGAAAGTTTGTTTTATTACTTAAAGTAATGCACATTCTGCCATTCGTGGGATAAGCGGTTCTCTTGATCAGCTAATTCTTCTACACTGTTTACAGAAGAAGTCAGTGGTACCAACTATTGAGGCAAGGTCAATGTGACCCTTGCCTAACGACTGTAAGGGGTCATGAAGGGTCTGTTTCAAAGGCTGAATATAACACTTCCTTGGGAATCTATTTTTTATGCTTATGTGTTTCCATATCAAAAATAAAAGCTGCTTTACACAAAATGTGAATATATGTACAACGTAAATACTAGAAGTATGGTTGACCTTTTTACCTTGGATGAGTAATTGTATAATATTAGTTGTAGTGGAAATATTTCTAAATAGTTCTACTACATATGTTATATGTTTGGTAGTGGTTTAACAAAATAAAAAGAAGGCACGTTTTGGGAGTAGTTAAAAGTTTTATTTTGCTTTGTGAGAAATATTTTCTGTATCACGTGTACAATGTCCTAGAGCACTGTTCAATGATAGGTACAAACGAACCTAATAAAACAAACAAAGAAACACACTATCAGACCGTCGAGTTTTTGGAGCATTGAATGTACCCAAAGTATGTTTGCTTAGCATTCTCTCAGCCGTGAACGTTTCTTTGCATTTTCCACCACACTTCGGCATTATTCGCTAGGTGCAAATGAAACAAATAAGAAGGACGTGCTAAAATATAAGTCTTTTAAAAAAATAACGAAGTAGATTCTGTTGTAAATAAGGTAGTTTGTATATCAGCGTCATTATTGCACACGTCATATGAATTGTTGGTGATTTGTACATTCAACCATTTCCATGATATTTTATAATATATTTAGCATTTAAATTAACTCTACCATCCCTGACTTAAAACATACTCTAAGCATAAATAAGAATATTGTTATTCTAAAGCAAATCAATTTAGAAATACAAAGGCTTCAACTGTATTACACAATAAAGTGTATTTCTGCTCAATGAAATATTTATACGGCTGTTCTTCAATAAAGAAAGATCATAATTTTTTTACGATCATAGTTCTTCGCACTAAAATTCAATCTTATTACATTCTGTTAGCTTAATGTGAAACAAAGACGCCGTAGTAGTTTCATTGTTGGCACTTCTGGTTCCCGCCTGTGAGAACCAGGCAAGTTCATACATGTTCAGTATTGCCTACCGCTGCAATGGAGGTAACATGCAGTTGAAGTAGATGTTAGAGGAGGTTCCGGAGTTTCTTTCAAACGTAATTACTGCTGATTAAAGTTGGCTACATCATTTTGATCCTGAGAGCAAACAGTACAGCTCAGTGTGGAAATCTCCTTCATCACCAACCCCCCAAAAAGCAAAAGTGGTTGATTCTGCTGGGAAAGTTATGGTCATCTCATTCTTTGATATTCATGAAATGGTTTATCAACATATTGTACATACACACATCAGTAACTGGACAATACGACAGCTATGTCCTGAAAACATTGCAAGTCCATATCAGGCGCAAAAGACCACATTTCCATGAAGCAGGCTGGATGCTGCACCACGATAATATGCGGCCACATATTGTCAATGTTGTTGCTAAATATCTTGCAAATATCGGCGAGAAGTGCATACCTTAACCTCTCTAAGGTTCAGATTGAGCCCCATGTGACTTTTTCTATTCCCTAAGTTGAAGAAACGTCTTCGTGGGAGGCATTATCCATCATCAGAAGCAGTGATTTAGGCAGCGGAGGCAATTTTGAAGGATATCTCAAAAATTGTTTCCAGCATGTCTTTGAAGACTGGCAGAAATGCTGGGTAAAGTGCACCGCATTCAGAGGAGACTATTTTGAGAAGGGCAATAAAAATTATAAGGTCGAGTAAAGACACGTTGTCAAAAAATTGTGATCATTCTTTTTTGAACTGCCCTGGTATTTTGGTAATTTGAAAATATAAATTAAATATGATGTGATCCACAAGGTCTTTTTTATTTTTTGAGTGAAAGCTTTGACTTCAAGTTAATATGCTGTCTTCAAGCAAGGCACTTAATATGCTTTGGGAAAACGTTTCGGATATTATTTGCGACTATAATTAACAATATTTCAAGATCGTATATTCGAGAGAGAGAGAGAGAGAGAGAGAGAGAGAGAGAGAGAGAGAGAGAGAGAGAGAGAGAGAGAGAGAGAGAGAGAGAGCATTTTTAACCTGTTTATTGGAAATACCATGAAATTATTTGATGTAAATCATTTCTACAATCACAGTTAAATGCTTATTGATATGGACTACTACTTCCATTGAGAGATTTTAAAGGAATAATAGTTTTGCAAAATGAAATTCTCCAGTGACAAAAACTTTAAAGCGTCAAAAATGAAAGTGAGTTTGGTGCAAGCGCGAAAAAAAAATCGATTTTCATTCAAGTTACATTCTTTATTCATACAAATTCTTGTTGAACTCCACTGTAACGCATAAAATATGTAGGTTGTAAAGGGAACATTATAACAGTATTTCTCAGGGGACGAATGAATTGTGGTTAACACCTCCTGCCAAGAAGAAACAAACGACAGGGAAACTGGTTGACGTGGATGACTTTGCAGACAAAGATGGAGCAGAAAAATATAGGATAAGGGAAGAGCGCATTTTAAATGGATGTACGTCGCAAACCTCAAGAGACAAAAAGTGCGGCTTTGGGGACCCTGTGCAATTTGAAAACAGCTTCCTGTAAGTGAGTTACAAGTTTCTCTACGACCTCACACAAAAAGGAAGGAAAAGAAGTGCTTGCGGTATAGCATTGAACAAAACAGTGAAAGAAGGGGATCTTGGTTGTACACATTCTTCTTTCTAATATTAATAGGAATAAAACAATGGGTTGGATCAGCTGCTCTATTTAACAACAGGGTCTATTGACAAAGATGGAGGTGTCACTAACGTCCTTTAAAAATAAATCGTGGCAACTGCCAGATATAAGTATTACCATAACCCGGGACCTACTAGATAGGTCAGTTGGTCTTATATAAGCGACGCACCGGGCTGGAGGTGAGTTCAGTTCTTGGCGAGCAGCCATGAGGAGCGCCGTGCTAGCGAACGCACTGAAAAACTGTGTACGTGTATCAGAGGAGTTGTACGTAATTGTGAGTGTGGATTAGACCTGTGAGAGACGAACTGGTGAATTGTAATTGAGTGCGCTACGTAATTCTATGTAATCGGCAAGTGATCCAACTGTAATTCGGTGGAAATAAAGAACATTTTGAGTTTGTGCAATTGGACTTTTAATTTAACGAACCTACAAAGTCACAATACTGAAAAAGGGCAAACGTTAGTATATGCATACAACTAAGTACCCAATCATAATTTTCTAATACGTAAAATCGGTAATGATACCTGGGCAAGATGCAAAAGCTTCAATAGCCTTATGGATGCCGGAGTTAGGAGCTTTTTATAAACTTACTATAATCTTGAAACTGCCGACGAACTAATGATACAGCTATATCGAATTTCTAGGACGTAAGTGCAGGATACAGTCACAGCCACACCGTACGAACCGCTCTTCATACTTTCCTAACTAGTTCGTGCAAGATAAGTAGAGAACGGTTACTCCTGTTTTCAGCTATACTTTACGCAATCACTATCAATCTTGTCCAGTATCTCTTGGATTGCTTTATCTTCCAAATACCGGTGACGTTCTCGTAAACCAAAAGTATGTTCAGAGCTATAGTTAATAATAGGTGCACTACAAAAGTAATGCATATAATTTTATATTTTGTTTAGCCTCAAACGGAAAGACAGATTTACATTAGCATTTCCACCGTAGTAAATGTCACGGTTACAGGGCTGGGCACCCCCCGTCATAGGTATCCTAGACTGGATCTTGGTGACCTTGAGGTAGCACACCCCTGGTGTTACAGGGACAGAGGGATCCAAAATTGCATTCAGGAGTGTATCAGCTGCTGCAATAGCTTCTCCTCTGGCTGAATTTATCAGCGGGTATAAACACAGTCTTACATAATAATCAGAGGCTGAGAATTACGGGTTACCCATTTCTCCATGCTTCCTAATCCGCTGTGGTATCCATATATGTTTAGGGACAAATGGCGTATTAGTTCAAACACGATTGTAAAACAATGACTGGGTGTTTGGCATAAGCTTCCTCACTCCTCAGAGGGACATGATCCTGGGATCCATACATTTGGTAACTATGCATAAAGTCCGAAGGAGCTATTGTAAGTGCAGTACTCTATGAAAACCACAGCTAATTTTTATTCCTTTCCAAAGTTTGATAAAATTGTAATGCTGTTCATAAGAATTGAAATTTGTTAATGGACATTTAAAATGAAATATGTGATTTTTTATGTTATGTACCACATTTCAAGGTTTCATTTAAGTTATCTATTGGAAGCTTCATATACTCTTCTTTACTACTGTTAAGGTGACTTTAATTGTGCTAATTGTCTTTCTCTGTATGATTTACGGAACTACTTTATAAACTATTCTTCCCGGAACTGTTTTTCAAAGCTATTCAATATGTAAGCTCTATAGATGGGCTTATATGGAGATAAAGGTGGTATATTAAAAAGCAAACCGTTTATGGTTAACTATAATTATTGTTAATACCAAGGCTAAAATGTGTAAAAATGCTGTACCATAATTTTGTCCACAAATTACGAAGAAAAGGGAGTAGTAATTTAAACGTTCCCTAGGACAGTGAAAAAAGTGTGTTTTAAAATTTGAACAGTATTAGCTGGTTACCTTTTAAAAACATAAGGGTAAATACTCCAGCAAGAAAATAGACAACAGTTCATTTTCGTATTTGCAGTTTTTGCTTGTACCGATTAGAATTAAGAGTAGAGAATAGCTAATGAATTAGTTGAAAAACTGACTTCTACCGAGTTCCAAACTTCTGAGACATGAGTTTCCATACTAATTCTAACTTTTATTTGAAGAATTATAAATATGATCATAAAGTCCTATTTTATTTGTCTTGGACATTTACAGAATGGTTAGCACAAAATATTTCGGCTCGGCAGCATGTACAGCTGTTGATCGTTTATTTTGAAAGTGGCAAAACTTCATTGTTTGCCTAATAAGCTAGTAATGCCAATATCCTATGACTTTAAGTCAATTATGACACTTTCACCAGAAGGTTTTGAAAAAAAAAAAAATATGGTTAGAGTCTGTGACACTCACTTATTTGGTAATACTGGAAACGTCGACTTGAGTGATTATGGTTCAGAAAGACGTAGGCTTCGCCTTTTCCGGGTCCCTCGCATGACTTGTGGGCACCCGAGATAACCACGGAGCAAATTCACCAGCAGCAAAAGCTGAGTTTCTACATAATCAAACCAGGAGCTGTTTGGCCTCACTATTACTTTAATTAGACATTTAAACTACTTCATCGCCAGGGTGCATCAGGCATGGCATCCTGTCTTCCTTCAAAGGAGTAGGTAACCTACAACCTCGCAATTCTTTTACCGATATCCGATTTTTAACCCATTATAAATAAAAGAAAATCCTTCCTGCAGTTAAATCCTTTCCTGGGTGGGCACGCACTAAACGTCTTCGGGCTGGACACAGCCTGCCAGTACGTCGTCGTCGGTTTAAGAGGACCGGTAATGGAAGCATTACTCCAGAGCTGTTTGACTTTCGCGTTCCTGCTGATTGGCTATTTCCCGTCAAGTGGGCAGCCTCGTCCACTGTACCAATTAAGTTGCTGGGCGACGTGGTATGTGTGGAGAACTCTGGGTGGGTGAAACGTACTGAGAACATCTCTTCTTTTCACACATATCTCCAGTGATAGGAATTTATTCACGGAGATTTCATTACATAAATGTCTTTAAAAGTAGTTTCACTGATGATGATGATGATGATGATGATGATGATGATGACGAGGATGATAGTTGACACTACAGGCCCTGTAAGCCCTTGACCTCCCTAACCACCCTATTCCATTGTATTCGGTTCTCTGCTTTTCTTCTCCAGCCTTTAACCCCCAACTTTCTCAAGTCATCTTCTGCATCATCTACCCAACTTTTCCTGGGTCTTTCTCTTCTCCTTCTGCCATCCAGCTTTCGTATGAATATGTTCTTAACTACACTGGTTTCCGGCATTCTCTGCACATGGCAGGTCCACCTTATTCTTCCTTGTTTAATTTTCACTACTATATTTGGTTGTCCAAATAGGCAGTGTAACTCCAAGTTAGTCCGCATTCTCCATGCGTCCAAGTCCCTTATCACTCCAAATATATTTCTCAAAATCTTCCTTTCCCACCGTAATAACGACTGTTCTTCTCTGATTGTCAACACCCAACTTTCTGAACCATACATTATTATTGGTCTCAGTACAGTTGTATATATTTTAATTTAAGTATTCCTACTGACGTTCCTTCATTTAAGCATATTCTGCAAGGCATAGAAACATGTTACCATTTGCTCTTCTTTCTTGAATTTCCACTGATGTTTTACTATCTACTGTTACTATAGATCCCAGGTATTTAAATTTTTCCACTCTTTGATATTCATTCTCATTTAATTTAACTGTAGGTTCTGTTCTTCTTCCATCCCTATCACATCCCATCTTCATATATTTGGTTTCATTAACGTTCACTACCAATCTTAGCTCTTGTGCTTTCTCTTCCAACACTGCATAACTTTCCTCAAGAGCTCTAACATTCCTTCCGAGAATTGCCACATCGTCAGCATATGCCACTATTTGTACTGATCTGGAAAGTATGGGTCCTCCAGGGTTCATGGATAATTGCTAAATTAAACAGTAGATAGCACATCACCTTGACTCAACCCTATCTCCACGGTAATCATACCAGATAAATCTTGTTCCATTCTAACCCTGCATCTTGTCAATTCTATAATCATCCTTGCCAATCTCACCAGTTTCGTCTGCCTCGGTAGCTTAGATGGTAGCGTGTCTGCGTCATGGCTAGGGCGAATTACCCGGATAAGGTTTCCTCCGGGGTTTCCCTTATCCTGAAAGACGAATGTCGGGTAACTGTAAGCTTCATGGACCCCGCACTCATTTGAGCACCATGTCATTCATCAACTCACCAGTTTCCGTTTAAGTGTTCATTGGACATACAAAAAATTTTAATTAATAGTGAGAAACAATTAAAATTGATTGAATTGCTACTCTCTGCTAGGGTAACTCGTCCTACTCCATGAAGCAGTGGGACATAAATATTCTTTGTCCAATTATATGAATATAGTTGACACCACTGTGTTGCCTTTAATGAGATATGACAAACAGAAATAATTTTCATTTAAAATTGACCTGATGGTCACACAATGCTATCATTAAATAGTTTGAGAAGCATATACTAAAATAGATGATTGAGGATTACGGTATTTATACGTACCTTTAACACTTTACTTTATTTTGAATACATAGTTTTAAAGATGAGTGAATAAACACTTAACAATCTACAACATTTCTATTAAGTGTACCTAATAGTGGTCCGAACTATAAAGTGCGGGCCCTAAAGTACTTACAGCATAGTAAGTCGCCATTAAGGTAGTTGTCTCATGTGCTTATGAGAACTCCTAGTGGTTTACTGGGAGAAACACGAGCCAGTTGGAAAATTTAATGTCATGTTGGCACGTTGGCCATAGTACCTCAAATGGTTAGAGCGGCTGGACGGAAACCAGAAGTTCCGTGGTTCAAATCCCGACTATGGCATTGAATTTTTGAGTCTGGCTCTACCTTTTCATAGTGCGTCATACACACGGCTAGTGTGAAAGAACAACTAATTTCCATTAACAATCTACAATTTCAAAGAATTAAATACTTTATTTTTAATATCATAAGAGTGCAAAACAGTGGCTTGAATTACCGAAAAATTCGGGAATTTATGTTTATATAATAATCTAGAATGGATTGGTCTGCTAAAATATTCCTATATAATATACTAAAATAATATTACGATATTAATGCAAGACCATAGTTTTGTATTATTTGTTATAATTTTGAGTTAGCTTCCGTTTTTGTAGCTTTAGTTTTTAGTTTTAAATGTTTACGCGGTATTTTAGGTACATTCTTTTACGGATTCTTTTAAATATAAAGAATTACCCCACAAAATTATCCTGCATGACTTATGGTATCCTGTGAATGCGGCTGCAGCATGCACGGCTTGCTTGTCTACAGTAAGCGCTGTACCAGAAACTTCCTATTCTTATTTCCTACTATGCTACGAAATTCAACCACATAGAGAAGAATTCCCTAGTGCAAAAGAGTATTTTAAAGTTGTGAGTTAGGTATTAGCATACAAGGTGTTCTCAATATGCAGCATTATAGGATGTATCAAGAAGTAGTAAATATCTGATAACTCCGAGTTCTGTAACAAATGGGATGAGCATTTATGAATTGCCTACGTATTGTTTAATCCAAAGTTGATTATGTGACATTGTTGGTTCATAAAATTAACAGTCTAGTTCATAGAAATTGTTGTATATGTGAAATATATATTGTTCTGTGTGTAGAATATATTGTATGTTGATAGCTTATTTAACATAAAATATGTAACTATTGTTAAACATGAAATAACTTGGGATAAGAATTGTAAGGAAAACCTGTATTTCAAACAGCGACAGTCAGTCGAAGCGGTATTTGTGAAATTGTGAAACAGAAAGGGTGTTTGTAGAACAAGCAAATGATTACTATATGGACCAGCAAACAAACTGTTAGCATACGGGCGAAGTGCAAGTGCCCCAATTTGCAAGGGAGAGCACAAGCTCCAGATTAGTGGACTTTAAAAGTAAATAATAATGAAAGGAGTCACGTAGACGTTGTTCGCGATCTTGTGATCAGCGGATATAAACCCCAATATTGGGAACCTCGGCGCGGGTTCTTCTGGGATCAGTATACCATAGTACACGGCAGTTCATTGACAGTTGTTATAGTATGACGTAATGCCTTACCGCACGTCGTTGTAAAGTCTATGCACATTTAAACATCTTCTTCAGCACCCAGTAGACTGACAGGAGCCAAAGGTTCATCATACTTAATGTACAGTTTACCTAACGCTCCACAATAAACTACCATTTTCACCAGACTGCTGCTGGATTTATTAACAACGGCTTAACGCCCCTCCCATTTATCGTCGGCTTCAGCTCGGCCAAGTTGTGG
Source organism: Mantis religiosa (assembly GCA_030765055.1). NCBI lineage: Eukaryota > Metazoa > Arthropoda > Insecta > Mantodea > Mantidae > Mantis > Mantis religiosa. The sequence continues at coordinate 150,928,470 of CM060952.1, read as the reverse complement.
TCTCACCCTGGGATACAACAAAATTCAAAACGCTCTTTATTTACGTAGAATGACAGTTTGTACAGCCCTTTGCAGCAGGATGAGGTAATGCACACCAACACAGTCTCTCCTGGCTTTACCACACATAAACTAACAAATGAATTTATTTTTAAATCACTAGACGATTATCAGTTCTCAACTTGCAAGTTCCTACAGTTCAAATGTCCACACAACTCACACAGTGCACGAAAACTCACAAGTCCAGTCACAGCTGACCGAGCCGCTCTTTCTCGGAAGCTGCCGAAGTTTCTCGAAAGCTGCCGATGTTTCTCGAAAGCTGCCGAAGCTTCACGGCCTTTTGTGGTGCAACGAGAAACCAATGGACCTATCTCTGTCGCTTTCTCCCTCTGTTGCTCTCTCTCTCTCTCTCTCTCTCTCTCTCTCTCTCTCTCGGCAACTGATTAGTGCTGCGCCCACGCACTGGCCACTGTCTCTTTCGCACGCGCTGGCACCCACTCAAGGATGCCTAGTGACAATAACTATGCCGCCAACCCTTTAAAAATGGTATACTACGAGAGTTGTAAAAAACCAAGAATATAACTTGCCTTATTTCTTGATGCTCGCCTCGGTAGCGTGGTGGTAGAGTGTTTGCCTCACGTTCAAGAGGTCCCGAGTTCGAAGCTCGGTCAGGGTGAGTTATCTGGATAAGTTTTTTACGTGGTTTTCCCTTATTCTGAAATATGAATTTTGGGTAACTCTAAGCTCTATGGACCCTGGGATCATTTGAGCATCATTTCACTCACTCCATTCATCGTCCGATATGACTTAACGTGGGAGGACGTAAAATTACAAAAAAAAAAAAAAAAAAAAAAAAAAAAAAAAAAAATCTTGACAGTTTTCATTGATGGCTATACAGTTGGTCTAGCGATGTTCCAGCTTTTTCAACCTGTCAAAAAATAGGTACCATATAGGCCTGGAAAACACTCGTTGATGGCGACTATCCTTTTTCATTTTATGATCATTTCTTATGACCAAGCCAAATTTTCAAGTTTGGAAACAAGACGAAGTGACCTGGGGGCTAAGTCTGGCGAATAATGTGGCTGAGTAACCAATTCAAACCCAACTCGTGCAGTTTCACCACTGTGGTAGCTGATATGTTCCATGGTGCATTAACATGGTGAAAGAACACTTACTTGAGTTTCAATCTCCGTCTTTTTCAGTCAAATCATTTTGCATTGAATACAACAATGAAGCATAATAGGCTCCAGTTATGCTTCTGCCTCCTTCCCAATAGTCTATGACAATTATTCCTTGATAATTCCAAAACACTGTGGCCGTCACCTTACCAGCTGACAAAACGGTCCTTGCCTTTTACGTTGCACTTTCACCAGGCGTTGTCAATTGTTTTGACTGCTATTTTGACTCTGGTGTTTAATGATGGATCCAAGTTTCATCCACGATCTCAAATAGGAACCAAAAATCTTACGATTGCTATTAAATATCGGTAGAACTCAGTGGAAGTGCTTTTCCCGCCGCGCTTTCGGTTGACTGTGAGCAATCACAGCACTCCTCTTGAACACAGCTTTTCATTACCAGTTTTTCGTGCAGGATATTCGCAGAGTTGAAATGCCTACAGCCTCAATAATGTCACGAATTTTGATTCGGCGGTCTTGCACAACTAAATTGTGGATTTTTTCCATGGTGTCCTGTGTGGAGACACAGACATTGGGCGACGAGAGCGCATTTCATCTTCGGTATTTCTACGACCACGCTTAAATTCGTTGTTCCAAAAGTAAGTGCTCTTCAAAGTTGGTAGAGAGTCCAAGTGAACTTCATCCAATGCAGTTCTGACTTCTACGGCAATCCAGCCCTTCATATACAAATGTTTAATAACAGCACGGAACTCTGTTTTCCCATTTTCAATCGCAGTTATCTCACTGACTGGTTCTGGCTGTCAACAATGAATTGCACATTGTAGTACCTTCAAATTTTCTGTGAAAGCTTTTGAATAGTATATCTTACCATTCATAAATTTGCAACAAAAATTCCGTCCCTTCATTGAAATTTACCAGTCTTATCAAACAATCATCTTATTCACCACTCAGTGCCACTTCTCACATTTGCTGAATTATATTTACATAGCGACATACATTGTCTTGTTAATACCTCGTGCACATAATACGTTAAGAGTTAATGGCCATCATAGAAACACATTTTTCTTATATTCATCTTGTACTAACCCATAGATCACATATGTATGTAAGGATTGTATAATTAAACGTTTTACCAGTTTGTCCTATGTGCTTTAATTATATAATTATATGTATTACATAAATTATATATACAATTTGTAATTTACGTCCCCCATTAAGTCATATAGGACGGTGAATGAAATGGATGAAATGATACTCAAATAAGTCCAGGGCCCATGGAGCTTACAATTATTCAACATTCGTCTTGAAGGATAAGGTGAAACCCTAGAAAAAAACCTTATCCAGGTTCACCGTGACTGAGATTCGAACTCGGGACCTCTTGAACGTGAGGCAGACACGCTACCATCTACGCTGCTGAAGCCGACGTCTGTGTGCTGTGCTTATTTTGACAAGTTGCAATTTTGTTCTATCGTTCCTAACTGAAACTTTATTTGTTATTCATGTTGAACTACCTCCTAATATTAGTATAGAATTTTTATTTACTTTCTACACTTCATTTGCGGTTCATAAAATTCAAACGGTTTCTAGAGTAAGCCGTTACATAATCTGAATACCTACAATATACATTTACTTTATCGGTTGTATCTTAGTGATTTAAAATATATTTAGTACATTACATAAATTTTGTATTGCCCAGAGCGACCCGTAATCTTTTATAGCCAAACACCATATTTAAATGATTTCACACAGGTGTTCAGGTTGAGAACTGAACCAATGGCATGTTCATTACAAAGTATTTTCTTAACAGCAGTGTGCACCTGTATGCCTTATTTCGTGATTGTAGGTATTTTATTAGATATTATCAAGAATAAAATTGTAAATACTGGTCACCATATAAATCATTTTGTTATGCTGAAGCATACTGGACCTACTATAATAGTGTCACCGATGACATTGTTGTGCTGCCGCGACAAGCGAGAGCCGGACGCGTGGACAGGAGAGCTGGACGGTTGCCAAGAGAAAGAGAGAAACAGAGAGGCTCCGGTATTTTCTTTCTTTCTCTTGCCCCGCGTAGGGGAGGGAATCCATCCGCTTCAGCTGCTTTGGTGCTAGCGCTGCGGACCCCTAGCTCTCGTGGTACCTCTGACGTTACTCGAGGAACCTCGGACCGAACATTCGAGTCCCTCCCTGATTGGAAGTTGTTCGGATTGGGTTGAACTCGAGGGGGCAGTGGTTCCCGATATCCGTGGGAGATCGGGTACGTCTCCGGACGGGTTTGCGGATAGTCATATTGTGCATAGCCAGTAGAAGGTGTGCTAGATAACCAGGCGGCCCTACCGAGGTTAATCGGTAGCCTTTCCCTTTGGGGTTGGCGCGCGTATGTGGCATATCCACTTCCATCCCGTCTTGAGTCTATAAGACCAGATGGGGGTTCTTGTTAGTCTCTGGGTCTTGCCCTTGATACAAAAAAATTGGCGATCAAAGAGTTCCACGTTGGGGCGACAGTTTGAGACAATAATAAAATGGGTGGCCCACAGTTCCACTTTCCGCTACAGTTTGATACAAAAAGTGTTTAGCTCAGGGTAAAGCAATGAGGTTTCTCACAGAGTATGCGTGAGCATGTATGAGAAGGATGATTTTTGTGACAGTGGAATGCCCGTTTCAAACTAGTTTTTAGTGACTGCTTCTTTTTATCAGAACATCGAACTTGAAGTTGCCGACTAAGGGTTACCAATATATCACTGTTCGGAGAGACTGAAGGTGGAATGCTTATTACTCGATAAACTTAATTCATTCTTCACGTACATATGAACCGACAAATATATTCTCTCGTCACTTCTGGTCTGCCCTCGACCAAGACAGAAAAAGAGGACTGCCCTAATCGGCTTCACGCCTCGGATTGCCTGTCCACCGCAGCTGCGCGTGGGTGTATGTGTGACTTTCACTTTCTGGAAGCCCTCCTTTCACACAAAGATTCCCTTTGTAACTATTTTTTCCCATTTTGATTATGCTCTTGCCATTATTAAGGGTCCTAAGAATGCCTTATTCAACAAAGTCAAGTGCTGCCCTTTAGAACTCTGCTAAGGACACTGTTTCTTACATTTATTTTGTTAAAACAACTATTCACCCCAACTGCTTTTCGACTCAACAACACCTGCACGCGTTGTAACAAAGAACCAACATTCCTTTGAAATCCAGCATGATTCTTTACTTATTGCAATCCTTTAATTTCGGTATCACCCTATGGAAAGCCCTACGAGCGCCGGGCGCCCTTTTGGGACAGTTCAGTAACCCTCTGATCATTAGAGGGGGCGGGTCAGTCTTCACTCTGTGTGGCTGCCCTGGTAGATACCCTGGAGTTTATATTTATATATGTAGTTCTCTTACCGCCGCGAATAATATCGAAAGGTCTGGGACTTACTAGAAACAATGGCAGGGGGTATAAGAACCCGTAAGGTATTAGAGTGGCATTTGTCTGATGGTTATTGTGACAGTGGATGTTTGAAGTGTACCACAGTCATATCTTTCCTTTATTTACGTGCGGTGGAGCTCAGAGTCGACCTTGTAGACAGTCCATTGCCAATTTCACGTCTTTCTACTGCAATAAAGAGTGTTCTAAATTTCTACAAACCAGATACTTGTTTCTACGTAACCCTCACAGTCACAATAGTCATATTAAACTATCTGAATAAGCTGTTTATTTTCCTACAAAGGGAGTACATTGCAACTGCTTTCAAATCGCGCTACTGTCCATATGTCTGTGTTGTAGTTAGCAGTCGTTTATTGTGTTAAGACTCATTCATAGTTAAAAGCAGAAGGGAAAACATTCAGTAAAACTCTTTATACGTCACTAAGGCCTCATCATCTATAGTTATGTAACACTCAATATTAAAGTTTGTCACGCAACCGATTTTGGAGCTCTGAAGCGTGTGGTGGAAGGTACCTAAACAAGCGCTCATTCAAGGGATGTATGGATACAAAAAGTAACAGAAACCCCAAATGAAATGAACCGTAAACAATGGAGGGCTTTCCTTTCATTAGTGCTCCCGCTGGTTAATGAGCCAGGATTTGGTTTTATGTGATAGCCATCTCCAGTGTTCATTCGTTGTGTTGGATTATAACGTAAAAATGGGTCGGCGCGGAAAATGATATGTTGCGAATGGCTGCATTCATCAAACATAAAGGAACAGGCAACTGCTGACTGTTGCCCTTGTGTATGGCATAATGAAAAGCAAACACTGGAAAATATGGGCAAAAAGTTCTTCATGTATTGCTACTGTTTTCTTAGGCCTCCAGTGCTGTGTCTTATTTTTGAAAAACATTTTCATGATCAAATCTGTTCAGCGTATAAATATAATGAATGTGAAAAATCACACACAAAGAGCTCTAAATATTAACTGACTTCCATGGTTAACATTACTACCAGGTCTTTACTCTTGTTTGGGATTAGGATTAGGATTACTACGGTGGGGATTCTGCACCGAAACCTGTGGTTTATTGTACCTAAGCCCCAAGTGGAGCATCCCGGTAAAGGATGTGGTGAGAGGAGAGAGAGGGTGGCCGACCCAAGGAGGCACGACAGTGCCGAGACACCCGCCGACACTTCTATCCTGAAAGACACCACCAGATGGGAGATGATCTGATGCCTACTCAGCATTCACCTGACTACCAGAGAAAATCCCCAAAAAACCGTGGGTTGGGTAGGCCGGCTAAGGGAATCGAATCCAGGCTTCCCGAATGCGGACCACAGACGAAACTGCCTGAGCCATTCCGCTCGGTTAACAATCAGGTTAACAATCAGCTTTCCTAACAGGTTGCTTCACGCAGCCTTGGGTGTTCCTTACGTGGAGGATGAAATTAGGCGTCAGTCATCAACATTTTACGTAACGTTACCTAATCATAGAAGAGCCCTTGTTAGATCATTGGGAGATTATGACTCCACTAGACGCCGTTTCAGGCTGTTTCGGGTACCAAGCGTGGCTTGCGGGCACCCGAGATAATCCAGGAGCTAATTCTAACAGCAGCCAAAGCTGAGCTCCACATAATACTTCTAAGATGTTTGGCAACAAAATTTAAACCTATTTAAAAAATTAAAAAATTAGAACACCAGGGTGCAAGGTTTTCCAACCATTCACACAACCCATCCTACAACATCCAGATAAGAGAAACCCTACCTGAGGTAAAACCCTTAACGGCTGGGCATGGAGAAGAAAACCTTCTGGATTTATACAGTCAGCCAGCACTACTATCGGTCAGTCGTACGGCAAAAGGCCGGCATTTGTATTGTTCACTCACACATTGTTCCAACTTTAATGGTAAAATAATGCTTATTAATACTTGTATATCAAGCAAATTAAGAAAGTGTCATATTGACAGCGACAATTACCTGGTTGAGTAACAGTAGGAGTGAAGAGATATTGACCAAAGTGAAATAACTTTGCAAATAAACAATTAAATATCAAATGATAGTTCAGTATTGTGACTTTGTGGATTCGCAGAATTAAAAGTCCAATTTGCCGAAATTCTAAATTCTTTATTTCTTTAGAGATACACTGTTCATTTCTCACGTAACTGCATTACATCACCAATACAAAACAATCTTCCAAGGTCGATGACAATAACAAACAGCATCCGGTTTACAACATCAGCTCTTGTTACAACAAATCTCTTGTTACACAACTAGCAACTCGCAACTCCACTCCTGGCCAGTCGTCGCCTCTTTAAATACCTGCATCGATAATTCCAGATTGTTCTAAATTAAACCAGAACCCGAGCAGTCTCTATCAGTCAAGAAGTAACTAGAAATTTCCATTTATCTCAGTTTGTTTTGGCAGACCTTTATCTCCATGTTATCTTTGTGTGCCGGCTCTTGGTTTTCACACTGCCCACCTATCAGTTCCTTTTGTGTAAACAAGCCGCACGATCGTAGATACGGGCTCGCTAGAGTATTTAGAATTGCATAAAAGGTTGTCTAAACCTCTGTTTAATCCTGGCTAAACAGTTCCTCAGAGGATGTACTTCGAAGACTACAGAACGTTGAAAGAAATATTCGTTAACACGTTAATGACTATAAATCAAATAATATGAAACAAATTTAGTAACAGGCGATGGTGAAATCAGTGGGAAATATATCGTCACAATTAGTATTTATTTTTCTCATGGTCTTTACTCTGACATATAAAAGACTGGATAATAAATTCATCAGGTTTATTTTCTCCTCTCAATTTACCTTTTAAATATTATATAAATTTAAATAAATTTTATAAAACCAAAGTTGATTGAGCGTAAACCATTTTGTCATATTGTCAACACTTTTCACATTTCTATAAGGCCTATGATGACAAAGCATGTATTTATAGTTTCCTGGTTAGGATATGAATTAAATAACATAATTAGAGCGATAAATCATGTTAGATTATTAGATCTGTCTGCTGAGCGCTGAAGTTGGCGGCAGTATTGGATGTAATTACGCACATACAGCTAAGTACCATGACGTATGTAACAGCTGCTGCAAAGAGCACATTTCGGGTTATTGTATAAGGGTGTATTGTTTTTGGTGTAGTTGGAACATTAATCATCATGTTGAAGCAACTCCAATAAATATCACTACAATTTTGTGAGCATTGTAATAATGAATATGAACTGATGCACAAATATAGATACACAATCCTGTAGTTGCATCAATATAGTAGTCATTACAGCTGCAATATTATGCAGGCAGTACTTCAGAACTCATAAAATTAAAACATATACTGAACAGGTTATAAAAAATGTTGTATAGTTAATATTTACACGACTTTACCAGCAGTTCCATATTATTTACATACTTATAAAGTCATCTCTCATAGCTATCAAGTTAATCACAATAAATGGTCTATCAAAATAAGTTATATAGAGTCATTATTATTTGTCGAATATGGAGAAAATATTAAACTGTTTGTGTTAAAATCTATTTTTTGCACTTATATGTGTGATACAAGAAAAAGTGTGATATTTAATATTCTTGGAATTTCTGTCTTAAAAGGTAGGTAGCTACATGCTGCTGGACTTACTGCGTCGACCTTGTGTGCCTTTAACAGTAACACAAAATAATAAAAAGGATCAGTGTTTAACACTTCAAAACAACGTGGCAGAATATTGCAGAATTCAGACTAAGCAAAGTCAACAACCTTGTCAGTAATATGAGAGTCGCCAGCTTTGCCTGCCATAAGTCTTATATACTCGTATTTAAAGGGTGCTCCCTTTAGAACGTATTTTTATTTCCTTCAGTTTCCAATTACATAAAGTTATGCAAAATCGAATAATACTTCAGACACCTACAAAATGGTCATCTAAAGTAAATTTTTTATTATCTCAGTCTCCCTCCTATCCTCTCTCTCTCTCTCTCTCTCTCTCTCTCTCTCTCTCTCTCTCTCTCTCTCTCTCTCTCTCTCTCTCTCTCTCTCTCTCTCTCTCTCTCTCTCTCTCTCTCTCACTCTCTCTCTGTGTGTATGTGTGTGTGTATGTGTGTGTGTGTGTGTGTGTGTGTGTGTGTGTGTGTGTGTGCACTTCAGAGCCTTCGGCAGCTGTACAGCTACCACCCCAATGCACAACGTACCCAGGATTCCCTCCACGTTTCACACGCCGCTGGTGTTAGCGTGGGTTCCTGGTCACTTTGGCATATCAGGGAACGCACTAGCGGACTCGGCGGCCAAGTCTGCAACCTTTAAATGTGTGTGTAGTATTTAACGCTCGCTTTTACTACATACGGCACCGCAGGCAGTGACACTGATGATACATGAGATGAAGATGGAGCACCGGTGGAATGAGATGGCGGGGGAAGCCGGAGGTCCCGGAGAAAACCCTCCTCAGCGCCGTGTTGTCCACCACAAATCTCACTTTGCGGTCACCTGGGATCGAACCCAGGCCGCCTTGGTGAGAGCCAAGCGGTCTAACCACAGAGCCACGGCGCGGCCGCGCAACCATTCAGCCCAAGGTTACCATACCATTCTTCTCTTCGGAGGACTTTCGTCTTGTAATGCTGAGAGCAATGCTATCCTGCTGGCGCGCTGTGGTCCACTCTGCGCGGCAATAAGCTACGCTTAGTGAAGAACGATTCAGTTTTTTGGGTAACCTCCTGCCGCCCATCCCGTCGAGAGGTGCAATTGGCTCGGTTGCTCATTGGCCACTGAATTTTTACGCATTGCTATCGTTTTAAGAAGGACCCTGCTCCAGTTTGCCCGCTTTGCAGAGATGCCCTGTCGGTCCGGCATGTTTTGGTACATTGTTTTAAAGTGGCTCGTCTTCGGCGATCTCTGCAGCTGGCGACCAGTTTGGTAGAGTACCGGCAGACGAACCGAAAGCGGTGGCGCAAGTTTTTAAGTTCTTTTTCAATTTTATAATTTAGTCTTTAGAGTTTTTATCCCCTTTTAACTGTTTTATGGTTTTAAGTTTCTTTTAGTTGTGACGTACGGGGTATATTTGTTTTATTTATTTAGAATGGATCTGATTTAGTTTCCTTTTATCTAATTTTAGCATAAGTAGCTCTTTTAGGGCGGTGACAACCGCGCTGTTGAGCGCCCTAAACCACAATCATCACAATCATCATCATCATCCCTCTCATGCACAAACTATGAGACAACTTCTTTTAGACTGGATATTTTACTAAACATTTTTCGGCATTTTATTCCCTGAGATGTGAGTAGATACGAACTAACCAGAGTACCTGAAAAGAAAATTCTGTGCACAATTTCGTAGAAGGAGCTGCCCAATTGGCTCAAGGTACATGAAATATGTGTAATTTAATCTGTGTATTGAAACTGGATATTAACGAAGAAACTGTAAAGAAGACTCATACGTTTCTTTGTGTTAGGCGTGCTTACAATACACTGAACTGCAACATTATTAGTGTAGAAATATTGTTTTAAATATAAACATATCTCGTATCCATTGATTTACTTAATTACTTCATGTAATACTCTATTGCTACATTCCTCCTTAGAGGCAAAGAATAAAGTAATTAAAATATTCTGAATTTAGATGACAAACTAACAATAAATAACCCAAATTCCAATTAATAGAGGTACTTCAAATACCTCTTATTTTCTTAGTTATTGGTAGATTTTCTAACCAGCAAACTATAGGTAACTCTGGAGCTAATCTGCTTCTAATCAAGATGTTTACGAAAGAGCTTTAGTGTAAAGCTGATTGAGCAGAAAATTGAGCATTTCCACCACCTGTTGACGGGGTGATAAAATGAAAGGGCGTAATATCCTCTGACCGTCCCTCGGTTCTCTATGCGTCCCTTTTATCTTTATGCTTTATTACATCATTAAGTAATAATATAACAGCAAGTTGCATCACGGAACGCATTGTTACCCTAAATGGTGCGTTTTAGCAATTTGAGATAGCGGGATGTCCGACAGTAAAGAGAAAATGCTTGGATCCGTAAATTAAAGCAAAAATACCTCCAGCTTAAAACCAACTAAAAAAGAGTACAATGGACTTTTTGTTTACGGATGTTGTAACTGTGGGGTACTACGCTTAAAAGTATTAAATGTGTTTAATTAATCCGACTTGAAATTAACATTTAAAATGCGCTGTTTGGAATAAGGCAGTAAGTTAAGAAGTTTCCCCCTATCCTTGTACAGTCGTTTTCTTTCATATATTTTATTAAGCTGATATATATTAAACAAGAACATGCTAACAGTGCAATAATTCTAACAAATTGGATAATAAATATGTTCATCAATTGTTTGCATTGCATTATTCCCATTTATAATCAAAAGCGCAATTTCCTATTTTATGCAAAGCCCATCTGCATGGTGTAGTGTTAGCTTGCCATTAAAATGCACCAACTTTAAATTTCAAGTATGTATTCATTAATAACATTATTAAGATCGCGGTTCATTGTTTTCGTTTTATTTATTTACTTGCATTAATATGCACTGATGGTGGGGGGAATTGTGTATGTCAAGGTTTATTTAACCTATAAGGAATAAGGTTTCAAATGCTTTCACTTAAATTACAGAAGGGTAGCTAAGCTTTAAGAACGGCATGTTAACTGTATATTTCTTTAGTTCGCTTCATTCATTATCCGTCCCATGCGAACACCAGATGAAAACAAAACAAAATTGGAGGATGAATTAAAAGACGAAAGTAAAAGTCACCGAAGTACCATCTTCGTATTAAATTCAATAAACTCTTATGGGTTAATTTAGTTTGCTTTCCTAAACATTCGCAACTAATTCAAAATAAGAAGTTAAATAATGCAAAATTAATTACTCCTAACAATGTATACAAATCTGTTAGAGTACTTAATATCCGTAAAGGCATATATCACATACTAAGTACGTTCGCCTTCAGACACGTGGTTTCTAGAGTGTAGAAATACTTTAGCTAACGATTAAATTACCTTCCCAAACCTTTATGTTTCTTTATGCTTTGAAAGGGGAAATTGGTGTTTAGGAAAATTTATTGGGTCTCTTTGCGTTGGCAATGCAATTTTCAGGATGCCATGGCTTGCGTGGCGTAAATTATAAGCACGTATCAGTCTTCAGTTGTTAATAAACAATCACAAAATGTAGATAACAAAGTTTAAACTTAGTCATTCTAAACCACTACTGGAAACAAGATTGTAAAGGTGCTGTCAAAGCTCGCAGAATATGTGAATTGGAAGGAGAAGCTGTCGTAAGTGAGCGTGTGGCACAACAATGGTTCCAACACTTCAACAATGGAGACGAAAAGACTAAAGGTTTACCATCTTCTCGATGACCTAAGGTATGGAATATTGAGGATACACGCCAAACTTCGCTAGAAAATCAGCAAAACAGGTACCCGTAGACTTTCAGAGAAACTTAGTGCATCAGCCATATTACAACACCTAAAAAATCGTACAGAAGCTGTAGATCTGTACCTCCTGAACTGACACCTCAACCGGCTGAACGTGAAGTGCATATATGTGGCCAGCTTATCCGTAATTCCATGGACGATAGATTTGTCAGAGTTATTGTCACTTACGATGAAAAATGGTTATATTACCGAAATCCTGGTGCCTTGTGACAGTGGCTTGATCCCCGATAACCTGTAAAATTCATCGTATTACAAATTAGTTCGATTCCAAAATAATGTTGTGTTTCGGTGGAATTTAGAGGGTGTAATTCACTGAGGGTTTGTTCCAAATGGGCGGGAGGTTGATGCGGTTATAGTTGGAGAAACCCAGAATTAGCGAAATAGAATATTATTGCAACAGGACAACGCAACAGTACGAACAACCATGTAACAAATTCAGTAATTTGGAGGAATCGGAGTGATACTACATCCAGCATATGGGTCTGATCTAGCATGATCAGATTATCATCTTTTGCGATCCATGATCCATTTTCTATGCCGAAGAAATTTTGAGAACATTGGAGCAGTGCAAGTGGGTGTCACCGAATTCTTTGCATCAAAAACCCGAGAGTGATACCATTGTGGGACAATAAACCTCGCTGAACGATGGCTCAACCATAGAATCTAATGGTCTATACTTTGAAAATTAGTTCATATACGAGGGCTGTTCAATAAAGAATGAACATAATTTTTTTACAGTAATAATTTTTCGCTATAAAATTCAACCATATTATATTCTGTTAGTTTAATGTGGAACAGACACGCCGTAGTAGTTTCATTGTTGGTACTCCTGGTTCCCGCCTATGAGAACCAGGCAAATTCAGTAATGTTCAGTATCGGCTAACTCTGCAATGGAGGTAACAGGCAGTTAAAGTTGATATTAGAGGAAGATACGGAGTTTATTTCAAACGTAATCACTGCTGATGAAACTTGGCTACATCTTTTTGATCCTGAGAGCAAATATCGTAGCAAACGCTTTTCAGCGGCACCCGACGGAAGGGAACTTCGTCGCCTACAGACGTTCTCAGTGTGGAAATCTCCTACATCACCAACCCCCAAAAAAGCAAAAGTGATTGCTTCTGCTGGGAAAGTTATGGTCATTTTATTCTTTCATATTCATGGAATAGTTTATCAACATGTTGAGCCTGTACACACATCAGTAACTGGACAATACTACTGGGATGTCCTGAAAACATTGCAAATCCATATCAGGCGCCAAAGATCACATTTCCGTGAAGTAGACTGGATGCTGCACCAAGATAATGTGCGGCCGCATATTACCAATGTTGTTGCTGAATATCTTGCAAAAATCAATGTGAAGTGCATCCCTCACCCTCCTTATAATCCGGATTTGGCTCCATGTGACTTTTTTCTATTCCCTAACTTGAAGAAATGCCTTCGCGGGAGGCATTATCCATCATCAGAAGCAGTGATGAAGGCTGCGGAGGCGATTTAAAAGGATCTCTCAATAACTGGTCTCCAGCATGTCTTTGAAGACTGGCAGAAACACCGGGACAAGTGCATCGCAATCAGGGGAGATTATTTTGAGAAGGACTGTCAAAATTATGAGGATCAGTTAAGGTACGTTGTCAAAATAAAAAAAATGTGATCATTATTTATTGAACAGCCCTCGTATATAAAAAGACAGTATATATATATCAAAAATTATATTAAGACTTTTGCACGATGTGTGAGGTTTTTGTCTTTCTGAATTGTGAGTTTCTTTTTAACGACGCCAAATATTGCCAGGATCCTACAGCACCACCGATATGCCGGAATTTCGTCCCGTACGAGTTCTTATATGAGTTAGTAAATTTAATGACATGCAGCTGCAGACTGAAAACTCACATCTCTATCATATGACAGTAATTTGATATTGTTTCGCCCCTCTAATGTAACTCTGTCTAAACTTGTCGAATCCTTGTGTGACGAATTCAAATATTTTGTCGTTTTGCATGCCATAGACTCGTCACCACGTATATACTTTTCTGAGACTAAAATATTATATCCTTCCAAGAGCTCATGTCTATTTCTTACAAACTTTTAGCTGATATCATCTTTATTTGTACTTTTAAATGAATAATCTCTTCTCTTTTGTAGGAATTTCAAATATGCTGTTAGTTTTCCTTTGGTTTTAATTGCATTTATTTGTTTAATTTGTGTTGCTTAAATTACCACGCTTTCCATATATCCTTTTGGACTACTCTGTTCATTAGCATATTTGGATGTTTTTTTTTTAAATATTATTTTAATCTACAATAGTACTTGTAATTTTGTCTTCTGTTTCTTCCATAATAGAAATGCTTAGTAGGGTGTGATCTAATATCACTGTCTCTATGGACTGAAAAGTTTTGTATTTAATGTTTTGGTTTCTCATTAGCCGTAATGTAATTTATTAAAGGCCCTAGGTTTCCCTCTTTCGGTTTATGTACATTTATGAATCTCTCTTATCCTAAAATGTGTGTTTTATATTACAATCTGCCTTAACTGTTCATTTTGTAGAGTTCCACTTTCCACTTTGGAGCTCAGTTGCATTCATGCTTTTCATTTGGTGGCACCGAGGAAGCTGAAGAACTCTTTATTGCAACAGTGAAGACAATGAATGAGAACGGTCTCAAATATTTCGACATCATTAAGAACGAAGAGAGTCGGAGCAGAGAAATTGCCCTAGTTTCTCTTCAATTTCCAATGTTACAAACTTCGCAGATGGTTACGACTATGACTGGCAAGATTAATTCGGAGGTTAAACTGTGAAATGATCTGTTAAAGGAAAGCAGTATTAGGGTACTGAGACAAGAGAAACTCTCGAAATGATAAAACCTGCCTCATTGCAATAGAAACTACATTACAGAACTAGAAGAAGAGGGAAACTTCGATCGCATACAAAGAGACTGCCTCTAATGTTCCTTTGTCTTTGATGACAGACTGCCAAGGAAAATTCTGAATGTAGGATCGAGGAATGTAAATGACAAAGTTCACTGCGTATCTCGTTCACAATCTATATTAATAATAAAAGAGAGAGAATTGTTGCGTGCGGTAATCTCTAAAACCCAAATCTGATTCTTTTAACTTTTTAACTAGTGATAAGCACCAATCTAAAGGAAGGACATTAGGAAGAAACTTATTGTTAATGGTAAAAAGATTAAAAAGAATCTATAAATACTCTTTACTTGATTTTAAAGAAATAGCATCTATACTAGAAGAAACTTGCGAAAAACGTTTAGTTTTAATTGAGAATGATAAAATTCGCTTGCATATAAGTGATACACATGCTTTTGGCTTTAGCTATATTAAACAAGATCATTAACTGCTAATGGTATACAGATAGATATTCTGTACATATATGGTAATTTCTGATAGGCGCCTTCATTTCGCGGAAATGGGAAACACTTTTGTGATTTAAGCTCTGTCAAGGAATTAGTGTTTTAGATTATACTGAATCTTCTTTTATAGGTTCAGGAAAATATGCAAAAGCTGCAAAAATCGTTGAGCTGACATGGAGTAATCATTATGCCTCTTACATGCAGCCCTATCACCAGCACAGCGCTAGTACGTCATTCATTAAAACCTCCTAAATGACAGTTGTAATGAACATAAAATGAATCAAGTGAACTAGTTCCAATAAGTACAAAGAATGGAGGACCACCGGATCTATGCTGAAGTAGAGAGCAATAGGAAAATGTTTTGGAGGATGGCCAAGTAAGGGAGAGAAAGACTAATTCATAATTTGGCTGTAAGAGGTCAATAGGTCTCAACCATGAAAATGATAATGGGTAATATGCAATGGCTCATATGTGACATTCAATAGATGGCAGAGTTTATTAGATGGCAATCGATCCCATGTTTTATTTGTTTATTTGAACATTAATCAGATTCTGTAGATGTACACATATTAAAAGTGTTTGTTAAGCTTCTGAATTACTTATAGTGTTTATAGTATAGACGTATATAGTGAAGCTTCCGTGTTGTGATAAACTCATGTAAGAAATATTTGGCTTACTTACTTCGCAATTATTTCGTAATCACTTTCGTTAGCTGGAAATCAGGACATACTAAATAACTGTATAAGGACAGAAAATTGCAACCATTAGAAATCAGTGAGCCAATATGTTACAGAAGTAGTAACTGGGATTATTTTTCTGATATTAACATTTCAAATACACGTCTATGTGAATAACTGGGCAGGTAAATTAAATTATTTTGTCACTGGAGTTTGAAGGCCTATCCGTCCAAAGTCAATGTAAGTGTGAAATAACAAAGTACCACTTAATACTGCCGATTCCTGCAATTCTATTTACGGGACTGAAATGCTCCTTTCTGAAAGTATTAGGTTCATCCGTATTATGCAGGTTGTTTCAAAACCACACCTAACATTTATAGCCGTTCCGTAGTTTATAACTTAAATTATACCTCAACAGATTTTAGGTGTCTCAGCTTCGAAATTCTGTTAGGTATAATTTTATACAGCATTAAATATTACACGATTTTGTGATTAGGCAGCGCAGGAACCACTGGTGTGTGAACCTCAAAAGTTGTTTTTGGGACGTACCGGCCACGAAAACAAAAACATTACTCCTTGCTCTTTAATCAGTGACCCTAGCCTACCTTTCAGGTAATGGTGCAAAGAGCAATCACTTTTGCAAAAGTCGACTATTAACTGACAGTTGCAAGGTTCCTTAGATAGCAAATCCAAGCAATATGGAGCGCTATACGAACGCCGAAATAACAGATATGGCTATGATGGATGGAAGAGCTGAAGGGAGTTCAACGAACGTACTACTAATTCAGGTTAATTAAAATATGAATTGTAAAAGTAGCTTAATAAATGATAATATTAATTTTTTATCTTCAGAGCATTTTGTTGTGATCTTAATTGTACAATACTTTCAACCTCTTACTGTAAATATCAACAGCTTCCTTTTCAGTTACAAATGCTTTATTTAGTATTACCGAACACGTGAAATAAAATGCTCGTAAAATTGCATAAACCATTTATTTTGGTTAATTTATCTACAATTCGTTGATGTTTTCTGCTATGTTTATCATTTAAAGCTTCCATACTCAACTTCACTAACAATACCTTCCCTCTAAAACGTATAAGTTGCATATGTCCACCAGCTTATTTGACATCATGGACTGCTATAACGGAATTTTGGAACACGTTAAACACTCATAAGCAATAAGGAAGCAATAGCTTCTTCATTGCGGTTTCATAAGCCAAAGAAATTCTTAATAGTAGCAAGCTAATGCGGAGTATGCCGGTATGCTACAGCACGCGGCACGGCGTGTGACCACCTGTGAACTCCGACAGTGTGAGGCACGCGTCGTTGTTACTGTTACTGCCTAATCCACATTTATTCTGTAGCATTTCTATGCGGCTCTACTGGCGGTAAAAACTCTCTATATATGTCACATAGAAGCTGAGAAACTACTTCTGTATGGTCCTTCGGTGTCGTTTTGAAACATCCTGTAAATGATTTATATGTTATATTATATGAATTGTGTTATATTATTGATCGATACTGGGATCAAGCTGTGAGACCTTCTGCGTTATGCTTTAATTCAGAACAAAGTTCATTTCCTGGAAAATCAAATGTCAACGCAGCAAACCACTGGTTATTGTCCGCATGCTTTTTTATCCTCTGTGAATTCAGTGCAGGTAATAAAATCACGTAAATCATTGACATGCAGGTAAATTTGGAAAGAACAAAAGTTCCACAAGAGATGGGGAGACAGTAGTAAGGAGTGTAGTAAGTGACGTCGAGAAGACTCACACAACAGTTATTATTATTGTTGCACTATATAACTAATATTTCATACGGTTATTGTTGCTATGCATCGTAAGTTGCATTCCCGGCAGCAATATGGTTGCTATGAAACCAAAAGAAATCTCAGTACATTAAAAATGACCAAAAGCACTAGTGCTGTAACTAAAAACATTTATTTTTAAATATTCATTGTGATATTACAATTTTATAATTATTGAATGCAATTGCACCATCTCCACTCCTACTCTTCACATCTATACTTGTATATATATTTCTCCAGAGGAGGACGGTCCTACTGTCTCTGCTGAAGTACCTCCACTACCGCTTCCAGTGTATAAAATCTTGTCAGCAGCTTAATTTTACTTCGTAGGGAATTCTCCACATAACCCTCTATTGCAGTAGATGATTTCCATCCGCCATGTGACAGAACAGCAACACCAGAATCTACGAAGAAAGTAGCAGATGTTTTTCTAAAGGCATGACCAGTGTAAATTTTGGATCCTCTAACTTCAGATACCTATGTCGCTAATTTGGAGACACTGCTCCGAAGCAGCTTATCCCCACTAGTAGACCAATACATTTACCATTTCGAAATTTTTGGAAAAATGCTTGCTTTGACATATCTCAGGCCTCACTGCCACGTACATACAAAAATTCACACGTAATCAAATCCCCCAACCTTTTCCGCGAGAAATGTTTGCTTTATTATTTGGGATATTCACCACAATTAATAAATTCCTATTTTCAACGTCACAGAGCGTAATTCTTACTATCTCCTCTCTTCGACAAGCCTCTGCAATCCCAAATTATTTACCAATTTCCTTAACAGATACTGATCATTAGGGGCATTATTCAGAAACTTTGTTACATCCTCCCTCAAAAATACTTCTGATTTCTTCACACGATTCCAACATTTCTTTTTCAATAAGCACACTAACCTAGTGAAACTTCCAAAGTCAATTCCATTATTTAAATTTATCAGTGTTTTTAACATAGAAGATTCAGAGCCAAAACTTCCTGGACTCATCAATTTAGTGCTACTTAGTAAAAAATACGTCAACAGGTTCTTTTCATTAATATCCACATATTATTTTAAGCTATTACACAATGAATAATAAAAACTCATCACTACCTCTATTTAGATTTATTCGGTATTAATTGATCTCATACAGCTTTCCACAATTCTTCTGCATCATCATCACTGAACATATCGTCTTAAACTTTTTCCATATTCAGAATTAAAATCTCAGTCAAATTCATTTTACACTTTTAACAAACATTAAGTGGCAACATGACCAACAACATTTATTATTTCCCCATAGCAACACATATAGGCGATACACGTTCTGCCCGCCTCGGTAGTGTGAAGGTAGCATGTCTGCCTCACGTTCAAGAGGTACCGAGTTCGAATCTCGGTCAGGGTGAGTTTCTTGGATAATTTTTTTTCCGGGGTTTTCCCTTATCCTGAAAGACGAATGTCGGGTAACTCTAAGCACTATGGACCCCGGGCTCATTTGAGCATCATTTCACCCATTCCATTCTTCGTCCGATATGACTTAACATTGGAGGAGTAAACCACACACAGAAAAAGATGCACGTTCTAAAATGTAACATTTATCTTGATTATATTTATTGATATTTCAGCTAATATCTTAATAACTAAAATTTAGATCAATATAACTACATATAGCGCAAGAAAATAATGTGCAGTACATATCTACGAGGGCTCTCCAATAAAGAATGATCATAAATTTTTACGGTCATAATTTTTCTTATTATATTCTGCTAGCTTAATGTGAAACAAACACGCCGTAGTAGTTTCGTTGTTGGTACTCCTGGTACCACTGCAATGGAGGTAACATGCAGTTAAAGTTGATGTTAGAGGATGATCCGGAGTTTATTTCAAACGTTAATCATTGCTGATGAAGCTGTTGTTGTTGTTTTCAAATGCTAGGCTTTGGAAATGAAACCATTAGCTCTCTTGCTCTCCAATATCTCAGTGCAGTGGGTCCGGCAGGTAGGGCTTCACAGGTTAAAAGATGTTCTTCAGTCATTTCCTCTTCTTTGTTTCCCAGAGGACAATTTGGACTTATATAAATTCCTATTCTTTGTTTTATGTAGCATAAATGTAACCGTTTTTTAAGTGGACACCAATTTTTGCTTGTAATGGTGGTTACATCATCCACTCACTTTAATCCCCAGTATGTCTGGAGGGCCACATCTGTCTTTGGTTAATAGGTCCATGGGACCTGGCCGAGAGGAGTTTTAAAGTCCATCGGCTTTTCTCACAAGCGCCAATTGTGGAACATTTGTACGCCGTGACAGGCCAGCGTAAGAGGTGAAATAGCATTTCCTCTATTTCTGATGTAGTTATACCGCTAACGCTCGGTCTCCAGAATCTCGTTGGTAAAAGCAGGTTGCACCACGGGCAGGTTGAGGTTGGGATTTGCATAGGAGAGGTTATGGAATGCACATCACTATCCCTTGCATCCCTTGCTGATGAAACTTGGCTACATCATTTTGGTCCTGAGAGCAAACAGCAAAGCTCAGTGTGGATATCTCCTTCATCATCAATCCCCCAAAAAGCAAAAGTGGTTACTTCTGCTGGGAAGGTTATGTTTATCCCATTCTTTGATATTCATGGAATTGTTTACCAGCATGTTCTACCTGCACACACATCGGTAACTGTATAATACTACAGAGGTGTCCTGAAAACATTTCAAGTCCATATCAGGCACAAAGTACCACATTTCCATGAAGCAGGCTGGATGGTGCACCACGATAATGCGCGGCCGCATATCGCCAATGTTGTTTCTGAATACCTTGAAAAAATCAACATGAAGTGCATTACTCACCCTCCCTATATGGAGCTTAGAGCTACCCGACATTCGTCTTTAAGGATAAGGGAAAACCCCGGAAAAAGCCTTATCCAGGTAACCTTATCTAGGTTACCTTATCCAGATAACCTTATTTCGGTTTTAACAGATTCCTTGGGAACACCAATTATCCGTGGTCTTTTGTTGTACACTCTATTTTTAGATACCACCACAAGAATAAAATCCGGTGTCGTTAGGTCATGGGATCTGGGCAGCCACAGAACTTTTGAGATTATTTCGTTATCAAAGAAACTGGTTACAAGTTCCATGGTGTCATTAGATGTATGGCACGTGGCTCCTTCTTGTTAGAAATAACCACTCAATTCGATATCATCCAGCTGCTCCACAAAGGTCTTGAAGATACCCATATAAACTTCAGTGTCTACAGTCGTATCAAAGAAAATGGAACCAACGATCCATAGATGCTGGTGGAAGACACTTCCAAGATTTTATCTGCGTAATGTAATCTCCCAATAGTTCATTATACTCTCCCAAAGTTACACATGTGTCCTACTATTGGTTCAATTGGTTCAAACCTGTTGGAACGGTTCAGGTTTATATGGATCGCACAATACTATTACAGTGCAACTAACAAATTTTCAGGACGATCTGTATGCAAATTATATGGTGTTATAAATCTCTATGTAACAAGGATAAATTATTTTATACTTCTCATTCCGTTTTAAAATATGCCAAATTACATCCTTTAAAATTATTTTTATTTAATATATTGTTTAAAATCAGCAGATAAAATCTGTTAATTAATTATATAGCTGTAAGAGTTAAACATTTAATTATTACTTTACTCGTTTCTGAACCATTGATTAGAAGTTATTTCTTCTTAGCTCATGTGGGAAGGATTCCAGTAATGCGTTATGAATCATCTCTATCAGCTTGCTAAGCCTAGTATGATATGTAGCCGATCGTCTCTCTAATGCATTCAGATGTTAAGTGTCATTACTACTGATTTATAGCGAGCAGTAAATGTTTAAGAGAGTGTCAGGGTCAGGGTAGAGTTCACTTGAATCATTGCCAGAGGAACCAAACATCAATTATATTGCCTTCTAACTGTAGAACTGAGTACTGGATCTTCTGTGCAGTCTTGGACAGTGTTTCTAAACACTGAGGATAAAATCTTAGGCCCTTTGAAAATGGTTGCTAACCAAAGCTCATTAGATAAAATTATCTCAGTTTAATTTATAAGTTTATGACATATAACTGTAAATAAACCTACTCTGAAGCTTATAATTGTAATCTACCATCACAGAAAGATTTGGTAAATCTGTGAATAGAGAATACTGCAATTATATGTCAGCAAAGCCTTTCTTGGATAAGACTTTAGTTTATTTCATCTTATAAAGATTGGGATAGTACACTTCAGAATAACTTAGTTAACATAATACTTATATCTAAATTTCCTATGCCTTAAAATGTACTACCTGTCTCAATTCGCAGGCCTGTCGTGCTACGCAGTTTTGCAGACTACGCTATCATGGTGATCACATATCGTATTAGATTCAGCACAAAGTTTACTTGTGTTTCTTGATTTTATTATGAGCAAACTAGACAAAAACACACTTTACCTTACGAAAACCTAAAGGGTTATAAATTAACTAGAAAAATTCATTACTTGCTTGCTTAAAATGAAATTTTGTTGTATTGAATTTCATTAATCAGAACAGACAAATTTAGTTTGACGCCTTCAATTTTCTCTGAGTCTGTCCAGAATAAGTAATTGGTCATTATCCTGCTCTTAAGTAACATTACTGATAAGCAAAGAGTCGTTTACATCAGAATAGTACAGGTTTAAGATAATTATAAAACATATAAGTTCCTTTTATTTCTCCTAAATAATTTTATTTTGTTTTTAAGGATTTCGAAAGTGACTCCCGCTGAAATCTCGATGTCCTTAAACTGCCCCATGCAATTAATTTGGTCCATAATTAGTCGCATTGCCTTCTACCAAAGAATGTGAGCAAAATTATCAATAGGCGCTGTACTGAGAGCAGAAAAAGTGAAGGTGCGATGCTAAGAACACTAAATTGGAAGAACAACCCTAAATTAACTGCTGTACGTACCTGTGAGGAAGTTCACGGCACCCAGGACCTACGAATGACACTACCAAATGCTGAAACTCCCAAACATTACCAAAAGAACTGGCCAGGAAACAAGCCAAGATAGAAATAAAATTCTCTGTAATCGACGCAAAGATAGAATGGAACTTGACCAAACAGAATCAATACATGGATACATACTACTTGGGAAAGCGAGAAAGCATATCGGGAAAAATTCGCAACAGAGAGAAGTTTACCTCAGCTTATCGTACATATACGGCGACTCCAGTGTATGTATAGTCTGTTCACATATAATCATGTCTTCTGGACAGTAATATCCCATATATCGGCAGGCGTGAGAAATCATATCATACAGACACACGCAGCTTCTAATCGCTCTATTTGTGTTTCGTAAGTTACTGTACAGCAACTTACTAATATTTCACTCTTCTAATCGACCAGGTAGTACCCGATAAGAGCCGATGGCAGCGCTGGTCACCTGAAGCTTGATTATCCTCAATGCCCTTGTCAATCAGCGTTTCATGAATTGCATCCCAAGATATGCACAACATCCACAGATCACGCCATTGGGAACTGCGTGTATTAACGATAGATGTGACCGATATCATTTGCTAAATTGCAAGAACAGAAAAAAGACACTTGGATTATAGCAAAGAATAAACAATCGTTCAATGCACTAATTCTTGATTGAGTGAAAGTTATTACTACTGGTGTTATTCTTATTCTTGTTCCTCTTGTTATTGTAATTACTATCGTTGTTATCGCCATCATCATCATTATTATTAATATATGATATTTATTTAAACTTTTGCATTTTTATAACAAGATCCTTATATAGTAAAATTTGTGTTAGACATATTTTAAGTTACTTTTTATTTAGCACGTTAATATCATTGCGTGTCCTTGCGAAAAACTGCAGCATTAATCCAAGAAGTGTGAATTAATGAACTGTAAAGTCTCTGAGGAAAACAAAACAAAAATGCACTGCCACTCTAAGAATTTTGACCGGGGGCCTTACGAATGGCCTTAATTATTTAGCTATAAAGGGAATAATAAAGATACACTTAGCCATAATAAGATACACTTATATATCAATATGCAAGTCCAAATAGAAGTGCAACAGAGGATAAGAATATTGTAACTTGTAGGATAGTCTATCGGTAACTTGAAACACCAACCAACAACTTCTTTCAATTTGGATCATGTACTTTTCTCACTTAGATGTATATTTACATAGTAGAAATATGGAGTTAAGGTGCCTAAAACAATTTATTCTATTTTATTTAGCTGATGGTGGTTTAAGTGTAAAGTGCTGTACTGCACTTTCCACTTAGGAATTACTGATTTTGTTGCTATAGGCGTTTAAATGCCCTGTAAACTGTATTTATCTTAGTCTTCTGCGAGTGTAGGAAACTATAGAAACTTGCAAATTTGGTTGGAATATGGGGCTAAAGCTTAATTATATATACATACGTAATTCTTAGTGAGTAAAACATTCCTTCACAAAAGCACGTTTGACAAGATTATAGTTTTAGACCAGTATTATGCATTTTTGTTTGATATAAACATATCCAGTCACTACGAAATTTTATAGTTATTCCCTTTTAGTTTGTGAAATAAACAGGAATATTTTATTATTTACTCTTACCAAATTCTCACTTGAAATGCACTATGTCGTGAAACAGCCTGTACATTTTAAAACTAAACCGCTCTCTGCACCGCGAGGAAATGTTCATGGCAAATACTGCTCCGAAACTCGCAAGCAGACCACACGTAGTGTGTTTTAACTGAAACAAGGCACGTCTGAGCAGTAGCTTCCCGTAAACGCTTTACGAAGATGCTCAGGACCGTTAGTGAGGAGATTAAAGCCAAAGAATACCCCTACCACTCCCTTGAGGCTCAGAGGTAAGGGGTTCCAGATGTGCGATCTGTGGTGCTTGATGAAGGCAGTGAAGTCAGCACTGAGAGGACTTTTTGTAAGCCTTTTCTTTGTTTTGCCTTCCAATGTTGACTGCCACAGCTACTCGAGACAAATAAAATGAAGGTTGAAAATTAACTTTTTTCTAGGTTGAAAGGAAGGTTAGGGAAAAAAAGGAACAACAACACGAAGGGCACTTTAGCACCAGGTAGCTAAATGGATCCAAAGATGTCTTCAAATGGTTCCGTTTATTAATACGTACATTAACTAAACGAGAACAAAATCAAAATAATACATGGGTTTGGAGAGAAAATAACTATAATAATGTTTAGCTACAGGCTGAACGGGTTATGAAACATAAATAGTCTTCTAAGAAGATGGAAAAAGCAATTTCTAGAAGTCCGAACAGTATGAGAAATGAAATCGTTTTAGCAGTTATTGATGATATGATGATTAGATGAGTGTTATTTTCCTATATACATATTTTGTTAGCTTAGAATCGCTGTATAACGTTCAAAACTTAAGAGAACATTTAATTAAAAAGCATAATGTAATTAAGGAATTTTGTGTTGGAACTATGGCTTTCAAAGTGGCTGAACATTAAAATATGATTTATGTTATTACTATCGACGTTAAACGCTTCAGAATAAACTATAATTGACTTTATATTTAACTTTTGCAGCTAATGTTATAATAAACTGGGGCATACATTTGATAATATACAACAAAAAGGTACACAAGTATACAAAATGTGTGGATCTACAGGAATATTAAGAACTACTAAAATGTTTTTAATGGCATGGTCATCCCAGTAAATTTTATGGGAACTGAGATCTAAAACAGATAGATAAGGATCGTAATCAGAGATAAATGATGCTTTTAGAACCTCATGAAGCCTCCTAGATAGAGAGATCAGTGTTTTGAAGACATTATAGAATATAGAGAAAGGAAGTGGAAAGCAAGTTTAAATAAACTAGCGGATTTTAAACAAGCAAGTAACCAAAAAGTTGTTACATTATAAACCAAAGAGAGAAAATCGAGGAATATATTGTGACTTTGTGGGTTCGTGAAATTAAAAGTCCAATTGCACCACTCAAAAATGTTCTTTATTTCCACCGAATTAAAATCGGAACACTTGCCGATTACACAGAATTACGTAATGCACACAGTTACAATTCACCAGTTCGTCCGTCACAGGTCCACTGCACGCAGTTACGTTCACTTCTCCGATACACGTACACAGTCCGTTCCCCCACTGGGCGCTCCTCACGACTGCTTGACAAGAACTGAACTGAGCCCTTCTGCGACCCGGCGCGTCGCTTATATAAGACCAACTGAACTATCTAGAAGATTCCGGGTTAGATGAAATATTCTGGATGTTCGAGAACTCAGGGGGAGGGGAAAGAGACGGCAAAGTTGCCTGCGATCTCTTCAGTTGGCGCTACAAGATAAATGGGTGGGCGTGGGCGAGTGATTCTCGGCCCTCATTCAGCCGTCAGTTGGCCGTGCCTGGGTGACAATATGATCAAACGGGAGTGAGATCGGAATGGTCAAGGAAAGGAAGATAAATTATTTTAACATTGGAATGCAACTATTTAATAATGTACCAATGCGGGATTTTGTTGCTTACGAAGCATTCGTAAAGCAGGAATAATCACACACTGTCATTATAACTATTATTATATCTTAATGCCACATATGTATAAATAGTTTAATGAGAGAAGGTCAATAGTTTGTTTTTCTACACAGCGATCTATTAAATTGAATATTTTAAAATGAAATATTGATTCATCGTATTACTGGAATCTAAAACTATATCCAGAACAGAAATATCAAGACTTGAAGCTATTTTTAAATATTTTCATAGAATTAAATTTCATAGACGAGTTATGAATTAATATAGTGTTGAAGAATATATTACTCCTTAAGTTTATATTTATAACAAAGAAAGTACTTAAAAGGTAATGAAACTGATTACACAGGACGAGAATGTGAAAGAACGATGAAGGTCATTTAGAAATCTGTGACTCAAGCTAAGACAGAAAATGAAACAGAAAAGGATGTACATATTTGGAAAAAATAAATTTGAATACTATAGGGGAAAAGAACAGTTTAAACGATTTCCAGTCAAAAACAGGAAAATAACTTCCTCCCCTCCCCCTTCTTCCTTCTTCTCCTTCTTACTCCTCGTCCTCGTCCTCGTCCTCGTCCTCGTCCTCCTCCTCCTCCTCCTCCTCCACCTCCTCCTCATCCTCCTCATCCTCCTCCTTCTTACTCCTCCTCATCCTCCTCCTTCTTACTCCTCCTCGTCCTCGTCCTCCTCCTCGTCCTCGTCCTCCTCCTCGTCCTCCTCCTCGTCCTCCTCGTCCTCGTCCTCCTCCTCCTCGTCCTCCTCCTCGTCCTCCTCCTCGTCCTCCTCCTTCTCCTCCTCCTCCTCCTTCTTCTTCTACTTCTGCTTCCTCCTCTTCTTCTTCTTCTTCCTCTTCTTCTTCTTCTCTTCCTCTTCTTCTTCTTGTTCTCCCTCTTCTTCTTCTTCTTCTTCTTCACGGTTTGGGCTTCAAACAGTTCCAGCTCCAAATTATTGATACCATCGTTCCTTAGATCTTCCTGGTTTCCTTGTACCATCTGCTTTATAATTTATAGCTGTTTTAGGTATTCCGTTGTTTGGTATTCTAAGTGGAATTTCTACATTTCTTTGTGTTTCTTAATTATGTTACTCAGTTACTCTACTTTTAATTTTTCAAGAATATTTATATTCGTCTTTCCGTCTAATTCCATTTATCCTGCTACACATAGATCGCAAAAATCTCATTTCTGTATTTTTCTGCAGGTGTTGGTTTATATTAGTCTACGTTCCAGATCCACGTGAATATAAATACCGTTAAGCACAGCTTAATTATCGATTCCTATCTTACCTGATTTTTAATGACCGTCTTAATATCCCAGTTATGTACTTAAATCTGTTTAGCTTTACAGGTATATCTACTTCATTGATGTATGATATTTTGCACCCAAGAGAATTAAATGTTTGTGCTTGTTCCAGAATTTTATTTCCCAGGACTATCTTGGGGCGGATTGCGTATACACATTTAAGTGCCATTAATTTTTTGTTTTTGTTTTTTTGTTTTGCTTGTTCCATTTATACCCCGAATTTTAACTACTGTGGTCATATCGGCGGCCGTTCTCCTTTGGAACATACCGAAGATGTTAACTAGTTATCTTTTTGGTTTTTAATCATTACATCACGCACACATTCACCCTCTCATTCATACTTCCAGACCCTGGGGAAGATGGGGAATTATCTTGGTCGGAGAAAAATCCCCATCCGCACCGCCGGGAATCGAACCCGGGAACCCTAGCACTGCAGGCACCATTAATTTAGTTTTCTCTGTTGAGAGGTACATTCCTATTAAAATTGTGTACAATTTGTTAAAAAAATGACATCTTCGTTGCAGTTCATCTTCAGTTTTTGCCAGTTTTTGCAAATAAAATAGTTTTTACATTTGTGTTTTGTAATCTAATTCCTCCTGCAGTCCTCCTTGTCCATAATCTTGTTATGTCATTCATATAAATATTAAAAACAGAGCAACCTTGTCTAACTACACCTACAATAATTGTAACTGTCTCTCTCTCTCTCTCTCTCTCTCTCTCTCTCTCTCTCTCTCTCTCTCTCTCTCTCTCTCTCTCTCTCTCTGGTTCATTTTAGCCTTTGTTCCTTTATGCATGTTTTGTATTACTTGTATTAAGTTAAATGGTATTTCTTATCATTTTAAATATACTTTAAATAAAATGATGGACCCCAAATGGTACGAAGCACAAGGTAGTTCAAAATGATATCAAGTACAGCGTTTTCAAGTGAAACCACAAGACATCGGACTATTTCCTTTTAATAACTGTAACGTTTATGTTCACTTTTGCGATTGAGATTTAATAATTAAGTAGTATAGCATGTACTAAGCTGAATATAATTTGCATAATGTAAGTAGTATAATTCGGTTGTAAAGCAAGGAAAGACAACAATTTTGAGTCACGTGTCCGAGCCACACGTTTATACCACGGCGTTTCCGTAGAGGTAGGTGTTTAGGCCGAGCGATTTAATTAGCATAAGCCATTGTGGCAACGCACAGAAGACCAACATCATCCTAACCTAGCGGCTCGAAAGAGCTTTACTCCATTCTCCGTGTACATACTTGCTGCAATACAAAGCACCTCGGCTAATGGGGCGTCCAGGAAAACACTGAATAAGCCTATTTTATACTCCCTCCGAGGTACATAGCAAGAACCTTCAACTACCTATATTGGTTTACGGAACTCAGACGGTCAATTACAAAATTGGAATCTATTAAAGATTTGGAGGTACGAGGGTGGCACGATCCACCAGCTTGGCCTATTTTATAGCAGAGAGCTGCTTATCGCTATATAACTTGTTTCTTCTTGCATAAGTATCCCCCATAATATAACTTACTACCTCTGGAGTTTCCTTGCATTTGTGCATATTGAGATTGTAAGGTAAAGTTACGCCTCCTGCATACTAATAATGTGCAAATGCTATTACATATATAATCAGTTGAGATGAGAACTCCTGGTATTACATTATAATGACGAAAGGAAAATTTACATCAATTTTGGACTACCCCCGCCCAATTACTAATGGGGAATTACCAATACCTTCGCAGCCGCTGTTCTCATTTCTTTCAACTCGTCTAAAATCTTGGCCAATACAGCTTCCATCATCATGTTGATTTACAGATTGATAAACAAAACCTCTAAATGATGAAGCATTTAATGCGGAATATAAACATATTATAAAAACTGCTTTAATTAACGGCTTTAATAAAGATTTTATAATCAGAACAGTAGAAAAATTTAAATATCAAAAAAATGTTAATGATGTCTCCACTCTTAAAAAAGTAAAAAAAGATTATATTTTCAAATAATTTACTTATCATCCATGGGCAAATAAAAAGTTCCAAAATTTTTTCAAAAAAGTGGGTATAATACTAGCACATCATAATAATTACAGTATAAAGAATTTGCTACAGTTTTCTAAAAAAAAAAAACAAAATTTCAGACAACAAAAAATCTGGTATTTATCAAGTTAACTGTTTAGAATGCGATAAGATCTATATTGGTAGATCCAAGCGTAACTTAGAAACCAGAGCGAAAGGACATTTTAGAAATATTAAATATAGACAGACAGAGAAATCTGCAGTGGCTGATCATTTTTGGGCATATAATCATGAAGTAAATCCAGAAGTTAAATTATTGAAACAATTGAAGGAACCGATAGATTTAATGGTTTGGGAGAAGATATTTATTTTGAAAAATAAGGATCGCGTAATGAATTTTGATATCCCTCCAATAGATATCATCAATAAGTTTGTGTTGTCCCCGGTAGACGGCAGTTAGATAAGAAGCTATTCTTCAAACTGCGGTAGTGGTCAAGGTCAGTCAGTCAGTTAGTGGGTGAGTGTCAAGCTGAGTGGCTGAGGATAAAGCAGATGTTTGCTTTGAAACCGGTCCCAGGATTTAAATAAGATAAGTGAAGTTGTGTTATTAGTGTTTAGTTATTGATTCCATCATCATGTTCCACTCCTGATAACAAATGTGACTTTGTGGGCTCGTAGAATTAAAAGTCTGGTTTGCAGAAATTAAAAGTGCCCTTTATTGCAGTATAGAGTCTTTTCACACTCCTTGCAGGAATAAAAATGACGTGACATACACAAGCACTGTCTTCACGGTCTCTCGTTGCTTCACAACACGTAAACAAAGGAAAGGTATTATTGCGGTACCCTCACAATTACTGCACAGCTGCACACACACACACACACACACACACACACACACACACACACACACACACAATTAACTCAACTAGCAACTGACTAGCCACTCAGTCTTTGCCGGCTATTATACCTCCAGTGATTGTTTCTACAAATCAGCCAGTCGTTCGATAACAATCACGATGTAGCGGGAAATTCCATAATATCTCTCTTTTTCTTTCTGTTTCTCTCTCGGCAAGCGTGCAGCGCTCACCCGCGCGCAGGCGGCAGCTTGCGTTAGGGTATAACAATGCCTCGGTGACAATATGTAATATTTTCATGATTTGTTGGAAACTAAACTAACTTTTGAGGTATAGCTCACGTAAACATTTATTAGAAAACAATGTCTTACTTTCGAAATTAAAGAAAGGAAAATGTCAATGGGAACAGAAATGAGGAACGAGAGATTTGATGTTTAGAGAAAATATATAAAGATGTATATGCTTAGGCTTTCACGGCCGGCGTTATTCCAATATAACGTTAAGAGATATTTTTGGAAACTATTAAGAAACGTAACAGAGAGTATAGAAAGACAAGAAATGTGAGGAACAAGGTGAGAAAGTAGCTTTTTTAACCATGCAGTGTAATAAAAATGGGATCGACAAAGGTATATGGACATCTGTAACAAACAAAAGAGAGAAGGATTTGCATGTGCAAGAACGGAAACTATATTAATGAACGGAGTGCGGGGGAATTAAACTTAAAGAATGCACTAGATGCTGAGCAAAGAAAAATTAAGAACATTGTCTAGTAAAGAGCTACGAAATAAGATAATGGTTTAAAGGAAAGGAAATGGGGTATTATAAATAGAAAAAGCAGGTAAATGAAAATGGACATGGGGGTAAAGAAACACCGCAAGGGTGTTTAGGGAAATGGACGAAGAAGGCAAAGTTTCGATAAAATAAAGGAATGAGAGTGGCCAACGTATGTAGAGGAACTAGAATCTATGATTATAACTAGATAAAAAAGCTGATAAAGGGAAGTGTCCAAGAGTTACAAGTAAGCAATAGGGCAGGAAATACACACGAGATAACAATCAGCAAAAATGTCAAAATTTTGCGAGAGGGACAAGTTCGTATAGATAAGTAGAAAACGTTCTGTGTTATTCTGCCTTCCAGAACCCACCCAGACATGAAAGTAAGCTTTTTAATTTTTGAGAAAGGTTCATCTAAATTAATAAAATTGTCGTATAAATGGCTACTGTAATATCAACAAATGTGTGAATCAAACTTGTCCATCCCTGAGGACTATTTGATAACGACTAAGCATCACTTTTGTTCTGCAGTTATCCATGACCTGAGGATTTCACTAAAGCCGAAGAGTGTGTAGCCACTTCGTAAACAGTTTGTGTTGCATATAGTACAAATTTAAAATTTCCACATGCGCTGCTCAAGCTGTCATCTCTCCGATTGAGGCAAATGCACACAATGTTGAGAACTGTGATGGATTAGAAATTCAATCCAATAGACTACAAGCAATCAGCAATTCTGAAGCAATCATGCCGGTCTGTCGCTGAAAAGTCCTCAAAACGAGATCAAGGTTAGAACTTAATCTATAAAATAGTCCTTGGAAAACAAAAACGATGTAATACTACGGATTGTTGAAATTACAAATGCGGTTTTTTAACCTCTGGACCCATACAGAAGTTCCTTTTTATTGTGAAATCAGAATTTCATATCCTTCTCTGTACCTATAAACGTCTTGTTTTGCTGATGCTTAAAATCTGGGAGCTATAGAAAAGCCGGTTCATTCATAGTCATTCCATATCACTGCGTATTTGTTACCAGTAAACTCCTCGGAAACCTAAACATTCCTGCAGACCATTAGTATGAAATAATTATCATTATGGGGTTTAATTTTCCCTGCCTTTGGTACGTCATTTGTTTTTCACAACAGTGATGAAGAAGCCTAGTCCCGAAAGTATGACGATCAGAGTCACGGTAGACTCGTTATGCGGTTACAGGTGCTCCCCCCCCCCCCCCGCCCAAAAAAACAACTTAAAAGGCTGAAATGATAAATGAGCATCTGATTAACAACTGGAATACAACTAAAGGTTGAAGAAAATAAATGAATTAATGCTGAAAGTTCAGTATTCAGATTTTCAGAAATTTAGAATTAGCAATATAATTATTAGGCTCCTTAAAATTGTGCAACTGGAACTCTCAATATGAATACTTATTGCAAAACAACAATACCCGTGCGTGACTGTGGCTCTGCGTGCTCGTTCAAAATTCGCCAAATATATACTAAAAGCAACTTTCAATAATCTAAGCCCACAGTAGGATACCGGCATAGTAAAATACGTAGCTGTGAATTCCGACAAATTTGCAGCAGATAAAAATGTTTGTTAAATGTAAGTATGTTACTTCTTACAATTCTGTTGATTGGTAAACCTGTTTATCTTATAACACCTGGATAGTTGCTCACCCCGACTCACTCACAGTGGGGGAAGGAATATTCTAGTATTACGCCCGAAAACCTTACCAATTTGACAGCATCCATGGTTTCCACTTAAGTACCATTAATCTTCAAACCTTTGCCACATAAGAAATGTGAAATATTTAATATTATGATAAATTTAATAATGCTTTCTTGTCATAGACTTTGAAGTTGCTATAAAAATAGCAATTGAATCACTATTTCCTGAGAGGAAAATATAAGGTTGCACTTTTAATTTGGGCCAGAATTGGTACAGAAAAATACAACAATTAGGTCTTGCATTTTTTTGTAGTTTACATCCTCCAACGTTAAGTCATATCGGAAGTTGGATGAAAGTGGTGAAATGATGCTCAAATGAGTCCGGGGTTCATGGAGCTTAGAGTTACCCGACATTCGTCTATCAGGATGAAGGAAAATCTCGGAAGAAACCTTATCCAGGCAACTCCCTAACTGAGATTCGAACTCGGGACATCATGAACATGAGGCAGACATGCTACCACCACGCTACCGAGGCTGGCTAGGCCTTGCAAAGAATACGTTACTGGTGAAAGAGAAATAGGAAAGTGGTTGATATGTGTGTGCGTGTGTGTGTATGTGTGTGTGTGTGTGTGTGTGTGTGTTTGTGTTTGGGTTGCCATTTCTTGATCAAGGTGACATAAGCAAATGCTTTGTTAAGGATTTAATATCTGTGAACCCCGGTTCCAAGCACTAGACAATTTTTGTTACTATACTGTAAACACATAAGTCAGCAAAGAAAGTGCTTCCCGCCCAGAAATATGGTCTTTTTATTCACACTCCCTTCAACGTCCAATGACTGTGATGCTTTCTATACAGATGTGAATAAAAACTTATATTATCATCATAATAATCACCATCAATATCATGTCCATATTTTCACATTTTTAGAAGTTTTGAAGATTTTGAAAAGAAATACTTATGTAAAACTTCGCAGTGCAGTAAATAATATCTCGATTAAAACGGAAGTCTTTGAAAAAAGAGGTATTCTACGAGAGATCATTAACCAAAATTAAGTCGGGGATTACAAGAACTCAATACATTAATAAAGTGTGGTACAGGAGCAAATTTTCAGTAAGTATTTCTTTTATTATTTTGATGAAGAACAAAGATTAAAATTTTAACCACATCACACAATATCATGGCTACACAGTCCCAAGACTGTACAAAATGAGAAGGAAAATGTTAACTTATAATTTTGAAATAATTTTAGTGATGCTAACCGTAACTTTTATAGGAATTCACTTTAACTGTTAACTTTATAAGACTTCACATATCATTTTATTTGAATTCCCATATCTAAATTCTACAACCTCGACTTTGTAGTAGTTTATATTCCTGGAGTAAAATAAAGGACGACGACACTAGGGTCGGCACAAACCTCACCAGAGCATCTCGCATAGTAAAAACGGGGTCGTTCTGAATTCCCACAAATTTTCCTACAAATTTGTTGATTAGTAAACCTGCTTATTCAGCAACACGTGTTACATTACTTACTCCGACTCACAGTCAATTGTTAATAGTCTGCCGCGGCCTGTTTATCTACTTACTTGCAGTCAGTAACTAGTCACCATCATAGTCAATTATCAACATTCTGCAGGGAATAGAGGCCTACATCACCAGGGAAGTGTAAAGTCATGTTTTACTTTTATTATTTTGACGATGTACCAAGATAATATGTCTCGTATAAAGTACGAAGGAAGTTCGGGTGAAAGTGGCAGAGAAAATATTATTTTGAAATGGGTTTCATTGTGCTAACCGCAACTTTGTAGGAATTCACTTAACTTCTAATTTTGAAGGGATTCACATATCTAAATTCTGCAAACCTCGAATTTTTAGGAATTCACATTCCCCGAACCAGAGTATATGACCAAGTGGGCCATTAGTACAACCAAGCAGCGGGAAACAAATGACAAATCCTTTGATATTAGTAAAACTTGTTAATTAAGTAGAGTCGTTTCTAAAGGCAATGATTACTAATTTGTGCTACATCATATACAAAATTAAAATTTACAGAACAATTACAATTATACGAAAGTGATCAGCTCACCTTTTAAGTGCATGACTTCGGTGATTTGACACATATTTGAAGCTTCCATGAAACAATCGAATCTCTTAAGGGAATGCAGCACCGAAATTGGCTAAAGATATGGAAATATATATATATATATATATATATATATATATATATATGTTTGAGCTTATAAAATACTTTGAAGCTTATAGTATCATAATCCAACAAAATTTATGAGTTTCAGGCATTTAAATACCCTCACATGACAACTTAAATGCCCGTGCGCATTTGCATTTGGATTCACAGAATTCTGTCATTTGAGTTCGATTGAATGTACTAAATTAATATATTTGAAATTAGCGGGCGAATTTTCTTGTGGAATTTTGTGTGTTGGTATGATGGTTATTTCTTAAAATATGTGGCACCATGGAACCAAAACACTGACTACAAACATTGAATGCAAATAATAATTTTTATATTTTGCTTTTGTGTGAGTTTCTAACGGTCGGGATTTTCCTGTCTTTCTCGTAAAACTACATACTATTTATATATAATCTATGAGTTTTAGTGCGCCATTTCACATTCATAAAGGTGTATTATACATCAAAACATGCATAAAACTGTTATATAGGTTACAGGTAAAACATTCTTTGAAACAACTAACCTGTTGACTGTGTACATAGGATCATGAATAGGATAAACGATACATGGGAAGAAACACCTAAACATAACACAACAATGAGAACATACTTGAGGCCTGATGTGGTAAGAAAACTAATGCCTGTGTACCAAAGGCTGGCATCAGATGAAATCCTAAGGAGATGTACATTGGTAAGACACAAAATTCAAATGAAAGTTTACATAGCATGATATGGCATAATTGCTCAAAAGAAATATTTGTTTCAAAGAAGAGACTTCAGGTTGCTGTGCCATCAACCATCAGCGAATTCAATTTTGGTTGTTCAGCCTCACTCAAGCTGCAGTCAGACATAATGGACACAGATATCAAAAGCATCTCTAAAAATTAGCCAAGGGGAGGATCAATTACGCTTACTTCATTCAGCAATTTCTGCGAAGGTAACTTCCAAAACATCCAGAAGGAAACTGAAATTGAAGAACACTGCTGCAGAAGAGAGAAGGAAGAGGTAAGAGTGTCCAACTTATCTATCTGCAGGGTTTTAGTCTACTTCAAGGCATGTAGCCGAGAAGGAAAATGTTTTGGATTTTAAAATTTGATTTACTCAGTTATAGTTCTTTTCAACATTTTTTGTCATTCAAAATGTTCCACATGATGCAGTTTTGATTCAGTTCCTCTAAACTTTTCAAAACATGTTCTTAAAAAGCAAACAAAGGTTTCTATTATATGCGTTTTCAATATTCATTATATTTTTAAAGTTATTAATGTAAAAAGTCAAAGGTTTAATCATTTTTTGGCTTTTTTGTTTTCTCCATACCTACTATTTTTCCTCTGTAAATAAAGGCAGTATAAGAAATTCATATTATAGATCTTTTCTTCATAACCATAAAAATATTTATAGAATTAGAAAAATTAAAATTTTGAAAATTTTGATCACGTGGAGCGGTTTGAATTTTGCCCAAATTTTGAAATTCAAAAATTAATTACTCAAAAACTATTGAAGATATAAGAAGCAAATTTTGCATTCTGTGTCCACTATGCATCAGAACTTCGCGGTAAAAATTTCAGCAAGATTGGTTGAAAATTGCTGGATTTGGGGTTTTTGGTGCTTCATCCCCTTAAGAAAGTTTAATGCATCTACAAGCATTTATAATACCGCTAGAAAGATAA
Organism: Mantis religiosa; assembly: GCA_030765055.1. Classification (NCBI taxonomy): domain Eukaryota; kingdom Metazoa; phylum Arthropoda; class Insecta; order Mantodea; family Mantidae; genus Mantis; species Mantis religiosa. The sequence continues at coordinate 150,891,734 of CM060952.1, read as the reverse complement.
TCCACATGAGAACTCCGACTTAGGCACCAGAAATTTTAACTGTAGTCAGTTTGCTTTGAAATGCGCTTTTGTACATTAATTTTCTTTTAGCATTACTGCAGAAGTGGAAAGCAAGATACTTTTTTCAATTCCCAGGGAGGAGATGATGATAACAATGATAACAATGATGATTGTGATAATGATAATGATGATGACAATAATGATAACGATAAAAATAACAATAGTAATAAATAATAACATCAATGATTATAATCATGCTGATGCTGTTGCGGATGATAATAATAATTTCGCTTTTAAATGAAAAACTGCAAAAGTAATTGCTTGATAGTAAATATTTTTCCCTTATTGTAAACGTATTAGGCTTTTCCATAAAAGGACACATATAATAAGATTAAACAATATGCTCCTTCACTCTATATTTACTTGAAATATATCGACGACTGTTAATTACTTCTTATAATAAATAGTATGCTTTAATTATTAAACAGACTCTGATTTCCCTAAATCATAAAGAATGCAATCTAAGAACTTAAGTCTTATGTGAAGACAAATTTTGTGCAATTTGAATTGTATAACGTTTTCTTGGAGAATGCTCAATGTATTACGGACGAAGTTGTCGTTGATGTCGTCAACGAAGTTGATGCCGTTTCTAATATACATTCAAAGACAACCACAAGCATATATCTCAAAGCATATAATATTACTTGCGTACGTAATGTTACAATTTAATGAATGTTCTGTTTTAGTATTCCAGAAGGTAAGAACCACGTATATTATGCTTACAGTCAATATTCATGTGTTTTATATTTAACAAGTTTTTGTTTCCTTCTTTGATGAAGATTAAAATGTGGAGAATTTCTAAGCAAATTAATTCCGTTATACTTAGCTATCTTCCGCATTTTTGGACTCTAATTTAACTTTTAAAGTAGGCTGCTTATTAAATAAATGACCTCAAATTTTACTATGAGGAACTTGATTAGTGAATAGAAATGTGTTTACGACTTACCAACCAGCAAAACTAGATGCCCAAATTACAATATTCATAGATTTAGAATAGTTTTTGGTAATCCCATATGTGGTGTAGTAACTTAGGATTCTGTAAACAGGTACCCATTGGCTTCTTTCCACCTCCAAAATGAAGCGTGTTATATTGTATTCTGGCCTGAATTTTCTGAAATTTATCAAATTTCTTTCCACTGCGATTTATATCAATATTGTAGAACTGTCATATAGTCAACTGCATCGAATTTACTTTCTGAGACTTCCTATTAATGACATGCTAATCTTAATATAAATCTTTGGAAAGCGAAGCCTAGTCATATTTTAAAATACATGTTTAAATAAATAAAATTCTGGGAATTCTAATATTGTCAGACAATCAAATAAAAATGTAATCTGTATTTACTTATATTTTTGTATATGTCTGCCACCCCCTGATTAATATCGCACAAACTCTATATATGCCAACAACGCGCCCCTTTTTTCAGCTTCTAAGGATATGTTATGGCAAACGTTTTCAGACTGAACATATTCTGAAATATGTCCATAGGTTTACATCTGAAGTGTGAAGATATTTCACGCTTATCAGCACCTCGGCTGAAAACTTGCTGAAGCCCAGTGCAAAAGGAAAACGGACAGCGTTCTTAGCTCAGAAATTTCTTCTCTGTACAGAGGCACGTCACGGTGAATAATTGCTCGCCGTAAAGTTCCAGGGGTGAGGGTGGAAAGCGCATATCCCGTGAAGTCCGGAACCACTGGCATGCAGCAAGATGCCAGGGTAGTGGGGGGAAGAAGGCACGTCGTGCTCACCGCGATCAAAACAACCCAACCACAGAATTTCACTTCCAATTCTGGAACTGGCCGCATTCTCAACATATCACCCTCTTATCTCGTTCTACTTGTCTGCATCAGTTATAGCTGGTACTTTGTAGATGTGCAGAAATCTTGCGAGTAGTTTAGTCCAAAATATATGTTGCGCTGCGCTTAAAGCAGACTGCTAGTTTGGGAAATATTGGACGTCTGTCTAGCCTTGCTTGAAATACATATGGACGACGTGTTTCATTCCTGCTCTGATATATAATTTGAAGCTATTCTTTTGCTTCAATACAAATATTGTTTGGGAACTGCATTGGGAGTTGTTTACTGGAATGAAAAAAAATATAACTCAAGAACCTAGATTTTAAAAAGCTTCTCAGTTCAGGATAGAAAAGAAATCATTTAAGTAAATTTTAACACACATTTTCCTTGCATGCTAAAACATACCTCTAATAGAACAGAAGAAAGGCTCTCATCCGCATTAAAATACATGTCTTTATTATTCTATACTCTTTACGCAAATGCCCCGAGTACATTAAAATAAGGTAATTCAGACTTTAAAGGAAATGACATCACCACTTTTACCACAGCTATATTTTTGTACGTAATGCATGAAGGTGGACACATATGCGACCATATGTTTGATAACATGCACGAGAATGCAAGATGAATGTGCATGCTTATCAGTATGCATGTTCGATATACATGCACATTTTTGTCACCAAATGACACCGATGGTTTGTGCATGGAACAGTCCAGCTCATATGACAATGCTGACTTTAGCTGCCATTGTCTTAGTGTGTAATAATAATGATAATGATCATGAATATGATGGTGATGATGATTATGTAGCATGTGAAGTAAATCCTGGCTAATAGAAGGGAAAAAGCAGATTTACTTCATTCACACCCACCGAGAAGATCAGGCGTTTTCGTCTGTGGGCCGCATTCTGGAGGTCCGGGTTCGATTCCCATGGCTGGATTATTTGACTCGTTTTTTTACAAGAAAAATGGTGGGTAGATTAATTATATTCTTTGAATATCCTCACTCTCCATTTAACCTCCATTATCATTTCATATCATCTCTCATCTGGTAGTCTCTTTTAATATGTAAAGAATATTAAACCTATATGACCTACACTTTAAATGAATAAATTCTTGAAGAAACTCACTTTGGTTTAATATGGAATCCAAATTATTTGGAAACATTAACATAAATATGCAGTCCAAAACTAAAAAGTTTAAAAATAAATTAAATGAGTTATGCGCAAGTCAAAAGAAATTACAGCAAGTTATACAGAATAAAAAAGGATAACTTAGGTAAACTTCCAAAGTGTTACCTTAATGAGAAATAGCTGGATTTTCTAAGTAAAGGCATTAAAACCTGTGTATATTTTTAAAAATATGGATGATTATGTTGCAGAAATTGAAGTTGCCATTTAGAATTTGAATGAAAATAATAAATAATTGTCTAAAATGAAATGCAGCAATATTTTACATGCTATAAATAAAAAACCACCCAAAATAAATAATGATTAACAGATTATTAAATCACTAAAAAGGATATAGATTTTACTGAAATAAATAAGGGGAACAAAATTGTAATCTTAGAGAAACTGAATTACATATATGGAACAGAACTTTTACTTCAAGGAGAAGACTATATATGAATTAAGGATGGTCCTTTAAAACTGCGTATTTCAAATGTTAATAAAACACCTAAAGAATTTTTTGAGTTTTACAAGAATTTAATTTTACACTTTTTCAACAGACTTCTGGAGTAGCAATGAGTAGCTCTCTTTCATCTTTTCTTGCTGATATTTTTGTGAAATATAACTCACGCTTTAATTTCAAAACGTGGATAGATACGTGGATCACATGTTTGCTGATAAACACATACGTGATGCTTTAAAACTTCTAAATTTGCAGGATAAGGTTATAACCTGCACATTATAATTTGAAAATAATAGTTGTTTTCCTTCTCTGTATCTAAAGATAATAAATAATAATAAACTTCCGCACTTAAGGGAAATGAACTCATAGAGATTATTACATAAAAACAAGTTTTCAAACCTCTTACAAGCAAATGTTGTATTCTTAATAGTTTAATTTACAGATTAATAAAAATGCCGCTAAAGAATATAAATACATAAACAGAGCTTTAGCTGTTTTAATAAAGATTTTATACAAAAAAGGATAGAAAAAACTAAATAACAGAAAAATGTAAATGATATTTGTATCACTACTTGTAAAAGATGATTATAATTTTAAAAATTATTACTTATCGTCTTTGGACAAATAAAAGTTTCAATAATATTTTAAAGAACTAGTTATAATATTTGCTCTTCAAAATAAATAGGGAAAACATTTCTGATAACAAAAAAAAAAAAAAAAAAAAATTTACATTTAGCAGTTAACTGTTTAGAGCGCGACCGGATTTACATTGACAGGACCAAGCGTAATTTGGAAACCAGAGTGAAGGAAAATTTCAGAAATATTAAATTTAAACAGATTGATAAGTCAGCCGTGGCAAATTATTTTTTTTTTTTCATTTAACCATGAAATAAGTTCAGAAGTTAAATTATTAAAATATTTAACTGACCGATAAATTTAATGATTTAAAAATAAAAATCAAGTGATTAATCTTGAAATATCTGCAATAGATTTGGTCAATAAGTTTATTTTGCGCCCAGTATATAGCAGCGCGACAGTTAAGAATCCGTTAGATACCGGAAGTGATAGAAATGTTAGTCAGTCTACTGGCTAAGGCTGTGGGGAAAACATCACGTCCCCGAGAATTCGATAATTTTATACAGATAAGTGAAAGTGGTAAATAATTGTAGTTTTGTAAAAAACTGAAGCTGCTGACAGTGAAGTAAACTAGGTTATTAATAATAACTAAACACTAGTAACACAACTTCACTTATCTTATTTAAACCCTGGGGACCGGTTTCAAAGCAAACATCTGCTTTATCCTCAGCCACTCAGCTTGACACTCACCCACTTACTGACTGACTGACCTTGACCACTACCGGAGTTTGAAGAATAGCTTCTTATCTAACTGCCATCTACCGGGGACAACGCAAACTTATTGATGATGTCTATAGGAGGGATATCAAAATTCATTACGCGATCCTTATTTTTCAAAATAAATATCTTCTCCCAAACCATTAAATCTATCGGTTCCTTCAATTGTTTCAATAATTTAACTTCTGGATTTACTTCATGATTATATGACCAAAAATGATCAGCCACTGCCGATTTCTCGGTCTGTCTATATTTAATATTTCTAAAATGTTCTTTCGCTCTGGTTTCTAAATTACGCTTGGTTCTGCCAATATAGATATTATCGCATTCTAAACAGTTAACTTGATAAATACCAGATTTTTTGTTGTCTGAAATTTTGTCTTTTTTAGAAAACTGTAGCAAATTGTTTATACTGTAATTATTATGAGGTGCTAGTATTATACCCACTTCTTTGAAAAATTTTTGGAACTTTTTATTTGGATAAAGTTCACAATAGAAATTGAAAACAATGGCTACATCCCCTTTCTAGATCTAAAAATAATGAAAAATAACAATAAATTAAGTTTCGGCATCTATAGAAAGTCAACTCACACGGATAATTATATCAAAAATAAAAGTTTTAACCCTATGTCCACAAATTTGCTGTTTTTAATAGTTTGATTTACAGATTGATAAACATACCTCTAAATGAAGGAGAATTTAATGCGGAATATAAACATATTGTAAACACTGTTTTAATTAACGGCTTTAATAAAGATTTTATAATCAGAAGAAGGGAAAAATTTAAATATCAAAAGATGTTAATGATGTTTCCACTCTTAAAAAGGTAAAAAAGGATTTCAAAAAATTTACTTATCATCCATGGGCAAATAAAGAGTTCCAAAAAATTTTCAAAGAAGTGGTATAGTACTAGCATCTTATAATAATTACAGTATAAAGAAATTGCTACAGTTTTCTAAAAAGACAAAATTTCAGACAACAAAAAATCTGGTATTTATCAAGTTAGATGTTTAGAATGTGATAAGATCTATATTGACAGAACCAAGCGGAATTTAGAAACCTGAGCGAAAGAACATTTTAGAAATATTAAATATAGACAGACCGAGAAATCGGCAGTGGCTGATCATTTTTGGTCATACAATCATGAAGTAAATCCAGAAGTTAAATTATTGAAACAATTGAAGGAACCGATAGATTTAATGGTTTGGGAGAAGATATTTATTTTGAAAAATAAGGATCGCGTAATGAATTTTGATATCCCTCCTATAGACATCATCAATAAGTTTGTGTTGTCCCCGGTAGATGGCAGTTAGATAAGAAGCTATTCTTCAAACTCCGGTAGTGGTCAAGGTCAGTCAGTCAGTAAGTGGGTGAGTGTCAAGCTGAGTGGCTGAGGATAAAGCAGATGTTTGCTTTGAAACCGGTCCCAGGATTTAAATAAGATAAGTGAAGTTGTGTTACTAGTGTTTAGTTATTATTAATGATTGTAGTTTATTTCAGATAAATTTGTGCTTTCTTCAGTATTAAAATGTTATCTGTCTCTCATGTTTCACAAGTTGTGCAACAGTAGTTAAATAAAGAAGATTTGAGATGCTAAAATTATCATTCCTATTTAATTTGTAATGAAAATATTTTAAAAGTGGTATTTTAATTAAATTATAAGGAGTAATTTAGGTGGGATAATTTATTTTAAACTTCATGTCACATTGTCAGAAATTTTTGAACTCAAAACCAAATTTATTATTTAACGACTTATCGTTTTTGACTTATGTTTTTCACTATCACATACAGGGACTCTTCTTGACAAATGGATTCCAGGACCTCAGCACGCGTATTTACAGTAAACATTAGACACCAAAGTTCGGATGAAAGTTAATTTCTTATTATATGACTGGAGAAAGTAGAAATTCGCATATTAAACAACTGAATGAATTAAAATCAGTGCAGTCTGCATCCTTTCTTACCATACCACGGTATTCTTTGGGTTTGCTACGCCAGGGTCAATGCCAAATTTGGTACCTTTATATTCACACTTGCACTAATTCGTGACACCTGTTTTGCAGATCAGTTGTCATATTGCTAACTAAATAAGCACATAAGTACTTTACGCTATTACGGGAACTTCATCGTGGCTTCTGCAACCTTACTGTGGTAAATCATCTGTGAATTTTGGCCAAAAATTATGAAAAATTGCAATGTCTTTGGTTTTGTTTTCCAAAAAATATTTTGAACATTCTGCTTTAATGTAGTGACGCTTAGTTTTTCCCAGAGCCGTTTTTATGGTAGTCACGTGGCAATTTATGCCCCCTGTGCACGTCCCTTATCTTCCACTGCTTATAAAAGGATGCCTATGCACATGTTACACTTACAAATATGATATGTAATTGTAGAATTTTATTTTTAAACTAAGAGCTATTTCTGAGGGAAGTTCGTGTATTGGCTAACCTAAGAATAACGAAGAATAATAGTTCAACTGACATTATTTGGTGTAAGCTTGATGAATGACATAATTGTAAAATAAACAATTTATCACCGAAAAACCATAACAAACATGCCTAATATTCAACAAGTGAGGAAAATTGCATATGCAGCTTTGTACAATTGCATATAAATGTCCTGGTGTCGAGATGTCGTGGTGCCTTTACAACAGAACAATTGCAATAGGCGAACCAGTTCCACTGCACGATAATAGATTTGATCAACAATAAAATAAATCGTTGTATGTCAGATTAGCAAATAAAGAACTACAAATGTATTCAGGAAAAAGTAATGCCAAAGAATCTCTGTATTATATTATCTATTTATTCCAAGGGTCCTAATTACACGTTAATTTCAAAAACTGAATAAGGGAAAAATACTCTGCAGCTTCTGAATTCAACATGGGCTGTTTAGCAAGTGAAAAACTAAAGGACGATACCTCCAATCTAAATTCAGCCCAACTAATCAGAAAATACGAAAGTAAGATACAAGCAACTTCTCTTATATAGCAAGCTTTACAGTCAGCATGCCTAAAAATCATTAAGGAAGCAGCTGTATATGTAAAACCTGGAGCTGAAAATACACTCCTGGAAATGGAAATAAGAACACATTGACGCCGGTATGTCAGACCCACCATACTTGCTCCGGACACTGCGAGAGGGCTGTACAACCAATGATCACACGCACGGCACAGCGGACACACCAGGAACCGCGGTGTTGGCCATTGAATGGCGCTAGCTGCGCAGCGTTTGGGCACCACCACCGTCAGTGTCAGCCAGTTTGCCGTGGCATACGGAGCTCCATCGCAGTCTTTAACACTGTTAGCATGCCGAGACAGCGTGGACGTGAACCGTATGTGCAGTTGACGGACTTTGAGCGAGGGCGTATAGTGGGCATGTGGGAGGCCGGGTGGACGTACCGCCAAATTGCTCAACACGTGGGGTGTGAGGTCTCCCCGGTACATCGATGTTGTCGCCAGTGGTCAGTGGAAGGTGAACGTGCCCGTCGACCTGGGACCGGACCGCAGCGACGCACGGATGCACGCCAAGACCGTCGGATCCTACGCAGTGCCGTAGGGGACCGCACAGCCACTTCCCAGCAAATTAGGGACACTGCTGCTCCTGGGGTATCGGCGAGGACCATTCGCAACCGTCTCCATGAAGCTGGGCTACGGTCCCGCGCACCATTAGGCCGTCTTCCGCTCACGCCCCAACATCATACAGCCCGGCTCCAGTGGTGTCGCGACAGGCGTGAATGGTGGGACGAATGGAGACGTGTCGTCTTCAGCGACGAGAGTCGCTTCTGCCTTGGTGCCAATGATGGTCGTATGCGTGTTTGGCGCCGTGCAGGTGAGCGTCACAATCAGGACTGCATACGACCGAGGCACTCAGGGCCAATACCCGGTATCATGGTGTGGGGAGCGATCTCCTACACTGGCCGTACACCTCTGGTGATCGTCGAGGGGACACTGAATAGTGCACGGTACATCCAAACCGTCATCGAACCCATCGTTCTACCATTCCTAGACCGGCAAGGGAACTTGCTGTTCCAACAGGACAATGCACGTCCGCATGTATCCCGTGTCACCCAATGTGCTCTAGAAGGTGTAAGTCAACTACCCTGGTCAGCAAGATCTCCGGATCTGTCCCCCGATGAGCATGTTTAGGACTGGATGAAACGTCGTCTCACGCGGTCTGCACGTCCAGCACGAACGCTGGTCCAACTGAGGTGCCAGCTGGAAATGGCATGGCAAGCCGTTCCACAGGACTACATCCAGCATCTCTACGATCGTCTCCATGGGAGAATAGCAGCCTGCATTGCTGAGAAAGGTGGATATACACGGTACTAGTGCCGACATTGTGCATGCTCTGTTGCCTATGTCTATGTGCCTATGGTTCTGTCAGTGTGATCATGTGATGTATCTGACCCCAGGAATGTGTCAATAAAGGTTCCCCTTCCTGGGACAATGAATTCACGGTGTTCTTATTTCAATTTCCAGGAGTGTAGATGGGAGGAAGAAGATGTGACTTATGGAGCTGGTGAAATTTAGTTGGATTAGAGGTCAAAATTTTCACAATAATTGTGACTATTTTTACAATTATTGTACTCCCAAAAAACTTTAAATTTTATTTTCTTGCTAAGCATTCCTATTTTTTTATCATTTTAGTAACTCAAAATGTTCCACAACACGTAACTGTTTTTGAATCTGTAAAACGTTCGTACACAGGACTAGCATATATAGGCAAAGTAAATGATGGCATGCATTTTTATATCAATTCAATGAGTAAAAAGAAAATTCTAATTCTTAGAAGTCTTATTTTGACCATAAATATTCTAATAAGGATGAAAAACATAAAATTGCATCGAGTTAGGCCTATAAATCTCGCATCAGCATAAAACAGTACCAAAATTAATTCTAAGAAACTATTACATCAATATTTTCACAATTTATATTTTAGTCTAATTTTCCTATGAAACTAAGTGATAAAACTTTCTTAAAAATCCAATAAAAATGTATAATTTGAACTTTACACATATACGTTACCCTATTTATACAGAAGACTCAAGGAGCCTTAAAAGCACTTACGCAGTCAAAGAACTTCAAATGGTTTGAAAGGCTAACCGTATGAAGATTCGTTTTTGTTTCATGTGGTTCTCAGAATAAACTGCAACTGAGTTTGAACATACAACAATAAATATTTTGAAACATATAATAGTACGAAAACCAGATGAGATTTATGATGCTTTCCAGCTACTTTATGAACCTCAGATTGCTTCTTAGTTATAAAATATTCAAACTAAATGAATCTAAAACTTCCAGTAATAAAACATTTAAAAAGTGCATTTTATTTTCTACATGACAACTTAATTAGAAATTTGGTTTCTAATAAGGAAATCTTACACATAAAGAGCTGTTTAAATTGAGGACGTTTTCCTGAGAATGTTTACCATTAAACCTTGGTCTAGGTTTTTATCCTACTGAGTAGGCAACTTCTCCGTCCCGCATGCTTGACGTATAGAAAGGGCTGTCGGGCTTTATGTAAGTGTGAAGCTGCTCATTAGCAGTTTCAACTCTTAAATGCATGGTGTAGCAGATATGCAGCATTAGGCTGTATTAAACTTGAGGAATGTTTTCATGTGTGTTGTTCTTATTAGTGTTGTACTGGCCTTTATCAATTACACACAAAAATTTTGAATCTTTTGAATTTTAAATAATATTATTTTTATGATTACATTTTAGTGCTATTTTTAGTATGAATAGGCAAACTCCTAGCAATTACCGTCAAATGATACCCCGTCAACATCTACGTGAGCCCTCTCAGTGTTTCACCACAGGCCCATTTGACTGAAGTTGCCGAGATAAGAACTCACGATATTTGGCTTTAAATGGATGACCAGTCCATCACCTACCGGTTTTAGCGTCCATAGCTGCTCAAATAGATTGCATTGATACACCGCGGAAAGCTGTATGAAAATCTGTTTATGAATTATAGCAAGAGTGGCTTAAGTAGCAAAATAATTCATACATTGAAGGTTAAGTATAACTACCTATTACCGAGCGGTTTCGTCTGTGGCCTGCATTCAGGAAGCCGGGGTCGAATACAGTGGCAGATCCAGCTCATCCTTGGGTTACTTCGGGGTTTCCTCGGTCGCCAAGTGAATGCTAGATAAGTTGCTTACATCCCACGAATTTCCTACACCTCCATTTAACCCCCATTATCATTTAATATCATCTCTACTGTGGTGGTCTCTTTCAGGATAGAAGTGTCAGCGGATGTCTCGGCTTTGCATGGTAGGATTACATGCTCCTGGTAAACACTTTCTCGTCCGGTAGGAGGGGTTCCGGTCTCCAGGCTGGCCTAGTGGCACATTTCAAGAATAAGTTCGGTGGGATGCAAGCGTTTGGGAAGTATTCCCAACTCTGGCTGTGGCTTTGGACTGGACTGCTTTGGGGCCGCGTTATTTGGGATGCCGGGGATTTTCAAGCGGAAAAATTGTAGGGACCCTGCTCCCTACTCTTTTGTAACTCCTTGGGGTAGGCCACCCTCTGCTCCTCTCAACCCATCTTTCTGCATGAGGGTACCCAACTTTGAACATGGACAAAAAGGATTAGTCACGCCGACGTATCAAATCCCCTCCATCGAATTCTATCGTATAACTCGTATTAGTATGGTTGGAATTTCGTGCAGTTGCACTTTGATAAAATGAGAACATGCTTTTGCTGAATTAAGTATATGTGATGAAATAGGCCTTAGGATTGAGCACCTACGAAATATACGATCATAATTATTAAAACTTATAATGCACGAAATTCATCATATAAACATCAACGTTCAAAGAGCGAATTCTGCTAGCGTGATTACAGTTCTCCCTGAATACGCCACGTTAAACTTCTAATGCCATACTATGCTTTTCTAAACCAGCCAGCTTGGTTGGCTGCAAAGATACCAAAGCTATCAAAGTTACCGGAAGCAGGCGCGAGTCCCGAGGTTTCGAGCAGGCATGGTATCCCCAAAACTCATCGACAACTGACAGACGATAAGGACAATGGTAAATTGGCATCCTGTCGCTCCTCCACGTCTCTATCTCCAGCACATACCGCCAGACCTGATCCTGCAATGTAAGTCTCATATTTGCTTGCATGGTTGCAGCAAATGCGCAAAATCCATAGCCATCGTCTTTGTGAACTACTGTTTTGGTTCCTCTCTTACTCCGACCCAGGCACCCGAATGGTGACTTTCATAGAGGAGTTCGCTATACTGACCACCGTTTCTTATTCAACGTGGATCGAACTAGATTCAGTAATTCTCGAGGTTTGCGTTCGGAACGTGGATTAAATGGTGGACAAGCGCAATGAGCTGGTAGAGTATGCGGGATCATTAGTACTGTATTTTTTCTGGTATCGGAAACACCTCTTCGACCCGAAACATCATTCAAGCTCGCGGACTTTTACTACTTCGGACAATCTGAGTAGGCCACCATGAATGTGGCATTGCGATCTTCGTGAGGGAATGTGTGGTCCATATACCAGATCAGTATTGCGGCCCTCGGACTTACAGAAGGGGCATGTTAAATGTGGAGCTTCAACTTTAAGCAGAAGGCTTCTGTCCAGCCATCTAACATTGGCGAGGTTGAGAACTTCCTTCTCTAATCAAACATTTTCAATTTCATTTATCATTCACTGCATTAAACCCGAGCTTAACTGTGGTAAACAACAGTTTCCAATCATGACGTCCCACTTCAATATCGTAACGTAGATTACAATTGCTTAAACGTTTGCACGAAAGAACCCCATCCCACCGGATCGTAATGACATCCCGTCCATTGATACAGCAGTTTGCCTTTTCACTTCAATGGTGCGAGCTGTTTACAACCTAACCGTTTACACTTTAGCCCATCTGCTACTAAAGTTCTTCATTTAGAAATTATTCTGTTAATCCAATGCTATTAGGTGGCTCCCAGACTACTAGTGTCACAGGATGCCGCAAAATTGAGAGCTTCTAGGGCGATTGCCCTCGAGGCTCATCTCCAACTATGTGAGCATAAATGTCTCATATTTACCTAGAGGATGGCAATGTGTGGAAGTTTGCTAAAATACTTTAGCACCGCACAAGGCACTTTGATCTAGCTGATGAAACCAAAGCCAAACCAAAAGTGTTTGCCTATTACTTCGAGAGCACTATGCGGCCAAGTAATTATCTTTATAATCTGGACTTCGCCCAACACTTTAGGCGGGAGGTACGTCATTATATTCAGCGTTCCCTCGGTGGTGCGGATCGACTCCCGGTGATGAGAGCTAGCAAACTGGCACGTAGCAATCTCCGGGCGGCTGATCCTGATTGGCTAACTCCTGTCGTACCCCAACAACTACCTCTCAAGTCAGTGTTATTGGCTTTCTGCATCATTGGAAGGAGCCCGGATGATTTGTATTCTAAAGCCAAAGAAAGGTGCTGCTTCTAGTCTCTTTTCACTACTCTCAAAAGCTTTCGAAGTAAAGTTTTTCTGGGCGCTTAACCTTCAGCATGGGCTGGGTGTGGTGGAAGTCGCTGCCCTGGATTTATAGGACAGGGCTTACCATGCTGTAATGTCTCTGAACGTCGAGAAGGTCTTCTTTACTTCTTAGCATGCGTAAGCTCATTCACACATGATACCTTTACGTCACGACTTCTTGAATTACAGATGTTTCATAGTTTCAGTGGCAGGAATCAAGGAGGTCTATCAGATGGGCAGTCCTTGAAAGTTCTGTGCTGTCACTTACACTATTGAGGTTTACTTGGCCAACCTTATCACTGAAACGCACTTCAACATTGCGTAATATGATGATATGCTGCTACTTTGTGTACATAGAAACTTCAACCATAAACAGAAATCTCCAGCTCCTCCAGGAACTGTGCAGGAATTGGAAATTGCCCATTAACCCGGAGAAAAGCCACTCCGACCTATTAAGTAAGCGCCACTTTCTCTCCAAATTTCCCACATTTAAATATTCTAGCCGAAGGAAAGAGTGGGTAAATTCTATCTTGTACTTTGCTGTGAAGTCAAATCTAGGCCATGTGCACCCCGGCAGACCACAGGGTTTTGCTCACCCCACCATCGGCGACATGTCAATATTTACAATTACGTATGCTTTGCTCATTTATATGTACTTTTAAAATAACTCGTGTGTTGTGACGACGCTAAAGCTGAATTTGGTCAATAAATGCTATAGGAAGCGCACGAGGAAGTGTTGTTCTATGACAAACGTAAAGCACAAGTAACATCACAACAACAAAATGTATGTGTCAGATGCAATTGGCAGATTGCTTTGTAGAAGAAACAAAAGAATGGATGGAATGGAAATGCAGAAAGAAGCCAATAGGGATTTCACAGCTTTGCAGACCATGGTGCTTAGCAAAATGGAGACGAAAACAGAATCAATTGAAAAATTAACGCAGGCTCTTTTATTTTCAAGGACAAATCGGTACAGCATGAAAATCCTGAAACAATAGTGCACTTCAAAGCTTATATTCTGCTGATTTAAGTGTGCAATCGCACGCAAATTGCCATGCGGCTACTCACAGCTTAAAGAATAATAAATTTAGCAACAGCTGTTATTTCAAACTTAAATCAATATCAGCTATAGTACAAAAACTGCACGTGTTTCTACCGCTTGCAATTATCCTACATATATCTTTGAAATAGAATACCTTTTCTGCTATTCAGTGTAATCGAACTTGTAGGAAATTAAAATGCTAACAAACTTCTAGTATCTGTATGTATGTGAACTAATTATGATAGTCGATGTACAGGTGAATTAAAACTGGCATATTGTAATATTTATTAGCATATTATAAACTACCTTTACCGAAGAACTTCATTCAGTTGTGCTATTAACATTCAACTTTTATAATAGTTTCTGAAGAAAGAGTGTGAAAATTTGCACTCACGGTTTGAAACCTGCTTTCTTCCGAACTGCCTCTTATAGTCAACAAAACTGACTGAGCCTGTTTTGTCAACGTTGAGCTGGAAGTCAACTAGCAACGGTCTGGAGTGAAAACCTACAGAGATGATTTATTGGTTGTGGTAAAGAAGTACAGTTTCTTATTTAGAGCAATGAAATTGGCCACCTTATTTCCAGTCAGACATTTAAATGCTAGCTTTGTAGAGGCTGTTGCAGATTTATGTTCTTCAAACTTCCAGTTTACTCCTTAGCCAACGCGCATATTTATGGTTTAGATGGAAGCGTCCATTTTGAATTGTCCTCTTCCAGGTATGGCAAAGATTCGATCGCTCTTACCTCTAAAGAAAAGTGCCATATCCAGACCAGAAATTCTGCTACAAATGAATTTTATTTGTCGTAGCCGTTATGTTTAACAAATACTTATGATAAAATTTTACCGTTTCAGTCAGAAAATTTTTGCTACTTATGCCTTTATTCCTCTAATTTGAAATCGGTTGGAATGAGTCAGGTAACTGACTTGAATAGCCATGGTCGTTAAGGTGACATGAAGCGCATTCGCTATCCACTCAAAGCAGAAGATCCTGAGTCGCGTTTTTCGGCAATCGCAGGGAAATGTGCTTATGGTAAAGGATGTGGGAGGACCCACGTAGAATAACCTGTGTGATGGTACACGTGGATGATGAGGGAGTGTCATTTGACTGCGGTGGCACGGATTTTGCTTTTCTTCCTATGTTAAAAAAACCTAAAATATAAATTGTAAAAAGGTAATGTATAATTCAGAACATCACAAATACACGTGTTTAATTGGTTAAGGACATTATAACAAGAAGACCATAGCAGGAAGACTATTAAATTCATTACAATGAGGAAAATAATTAAGGGTTAAGAAAAATACCGTTTCGTATATCCACTTAGAAATGCTTTTCACTTTGTCGCACTTGCGGCTTTAATTATGACTGAAATCAATATAGTCATCATAATACGATTGTTGAAGTTCTAGAACTCTGAGGGAAGTTTTCAATCAACTAAGTTGCAATTTAACATTAGCGGCTTAATGATATTAATCAATGATGCTACTGCAACAAGAAAATTTCACTACAAAGCTACAAGTAATCCAAAAACCTTATCATTATTAGCTAGTTCTTCTTATTTTCAGCACTATTTTAAAAACATTGTATTATATGGTAGTTAGTAGGAGAAAATATGGACAACAAAACCTATTCTGGATTAAGTTGGAGAAAATATATTCCAAAAATTAATTGTTTTGAGCTTTCTCTGTGTAGCAAGGTAAATTGAGATTGAGATCTCAAGACCATGTGTTTCTCCGCCTTTTATCCATACCAATTTCAGAGTCTAAGTTAAATATTTGTTTATTTAAAGTCAAAGTAGATATTTTTCATTATTATTTCCTCATTTAGAGCTCTTGTGTAAGACTCATACGTTCATAGATTTACACAGAACGTACTGAATGGAATGTTACAAGTAAACTATAAGCAGCCATTTCACATGATTAAATTAAAAATGTACTAATCTTTGGAATGAACATGATTAGCACAATTAGGAAAATTTCGTATCACATAACCTTCTGTGTTATTGCACAAGCTGTTTTTTCAAAGGTCACTTTCCTCAATATATTTCATGTTAATTGAGATAACCATCTAAACAAATACTTCTTACTATATATTTTGTGAAAGGCACAAGGAGAATAGGAGAATACAGAAGGCTGTAAACGATAGTCATATTACTTAAGAGCTGGCAGCGATATATGTATTTTGAAGAAGTATTTCTTTGCATAGCGGGACATAAAAGTAGTAGCGCCTTTAGTTTTGAGAAAAGTGTATATATTTAATTTATTAATTGTAAAGTTAACTTATGAAGTGTAATTGGTAATTTAACTTATTAAATTTAACTTAGTACTTCAGTGAGATATTTCTGTGTATTAATATTCTATTTCTAAATTACGACTTATGCAGAGGATACTGGAAATTAAGAGAACTCAGAAGCTAATTACGAAACAATAATACAATAAAAACGATATTTGTTAGATTGGTCATGAAACAATCTTAAACATCTGATATTTTAACACACCCTACTTTTGGCCCACACTACAAGCCAATAAAACCATACGTTTTATTAAGGCCTAACCCTGCACCCGTTCTCATCATTTAAAATATAATAAATAAAAATACTAAAATATAAAAAGAATAAAAAATCAAAATCAAAATAAAGAATAAAAAATAAATATAATAAAAAATAAACTTAGGATGCACTTGTTCAATAGTCTTTCTTTCCATAGAGATATTTAAAATGATTACTTAAGGAACTTACAAAAAGAGTTAAGTTTAAAAATGATGAAAAAGGGGATAAAAATGAATGTTAAAAAACAGAAAAAAGAAAAAGAAGAAAAGAAAAGTGCAATAATTATAGCACTTGCATTGATGAAATCATAATGACCCAATGTCTGCGGTAGTAAAAGGACTGACATATACTCTTAAGAACTCCCTAGATAAACTCTTGCATTAAAAGAATAATGCTCATTTGGCTGAAGAACTTCAAAAATTTGTTTATCGAAGTTTTCCTTACTAAATTTATTACGTCGAGCCTTTACGGAGAAATGTGCATTTGCAACTGCAATGTTTGCGCTGGCCGGCCCAGGCCGCGCACTTCACATCTAAAAAATTCCTAAACAGCCTAAACTAAAGTGAGGAAATTTTGGCCCTACAAACCCTAAAGCTAAGAGGTCCGGGTTAAGGTACACGGCATACAAAGAACTGACTCAATGCTGCCCGCAATAAGCAATTCAAATGTTTTAAATCATTACTATAATCCTTGATTATAACAAACATAACATATTCATTATAACAATATGTGCTCCCTTTAAAATAGTACAAGAAAGCCAAGAGCATCACAATTTTTATAAAATTACTCAATCACAATCAATTTTCCTGAAACAACAATAATAAAGTATGAGGTTAACAAGGGTCCCAAAATAGTTAAATTAACGGTAATGCTAGCCAGTAACTGCACAGTAAGCAGAATAACTGAGTAGAACAGTTATATGATTGGCATATCAAAACCTTTGAATACATAAATGACTTTAGGGTAAGCCGACAGTTAAGTTCCGTCCCCCATTTAACGATGTAGAAATTCCAAGCTAGCTAGCAGTCACGTTTTTAAACCCAGAAACACGAAAAGGGAGAAAAACAATAAAGCATCTTGTCCCGGAACTGAAGAGAATAGCCCACTAAAACGTGTCAAAGCCCACCAAAAGCGATCATGAAAATACAAAGAAATTTTACCAAAAACCTAATACTAGGTGCACTTACCCCTGACGGAATCGCGTCGACACCAAGCACCAACTCCCCTCCCGACTCGAAGCAGTATATCTACGAGACTTTGGGAAGCCCGCAGTGCTCCTAGAGAGAAGCGGCTGAAATCCGAAGTGATTCCACGAGTAAACAGCGTCGAATCGGCAAGACAAGGAAATGAGTGCCGGAGAAAGAAAGAAAGAAGAAAAGAAAGAAAGAAAGAAAGAAAGAGAGAAAGAGAGAAAGAGAGAGAGAAAGAGAGAAAGAGAGAGAGAAAGAGAGAGAAAGAGGGAAAGAGAGAGAAAGAGGGAAAGAGAGAAAGAGAGAGGGAAAGAGAGAAAGAGAGAGAAAGACAGAAAGAGAGAGAGAAAGAGAGAAAGAAAGAAGGAAAGAAAGAAGGAAAGAAAGAAGGAAAGAAAGAAGGAAAGAAAGAAAGAAGGAAAGAAGGAAAGAAGGAAAGAAGGAAAGAAAGAAAGAAGGAAAGAAAGAAAGAAAGAAAGAAAGAAAGAAAGAAAGAAAGAAAGAAAGAAAGAAAGAAAGAAAGAAAGAAAGAAAGAAAGAAAGAAAGAAAGAAAGAAAGAAAGAAAGAAAGAAAGAAAGAAAGAAAGAAAGAAAGAAAGAAAGAAAGAAAGAAAGAAAGAAAGAAAGAAAGAAAGAAAGAAAGAAAGAAAGAAAGAAAGAAAGAAAGAAAGAAAGAAAGAAAGAAAGAAAGAAAGAAAGAAAGAAAGAAAGAAAGAAAGAAAGAAAGAAAGAAAGAAAGAAAGAAAGAAAGAAAGAAAGAAAGAAAGAAGGAAAGAAGGAAAGAAGGAAAGAAGGAAAGAAGGAAAGAAGGAAAGAAGGAAAGAGGGAAAAAAGGAAAGAGAGAAAGAAAGAGAGAAAGAGAGAAAGAGAGAAAGAGAGAAAGATAGAAAGAAAGAAAGAAAGAAAGAAAGAAAGAAAGAAAGAAAGAAAGAAAGAAAGAAAGAAAGAGAAAGAAAGAAAGAGAGAAACAGAGAATGAGAGAAAGAGAGAAACAGAGAAACAGAGAAAGAGAGAATGAGAGAAAGAAAGAAAGGAAGAAAGAAAGAAAGAAAGAACAAAGGAAAGAAAGAAAGAAGGAAAGAAAGAAAGAAAGAAAGGACAGAATGAAAGAAAGAAGGAAAGAAAGGAGGGAGGGAGGGTGGAAGGGAGGAAGGGAGGAAGGGAGGAAGGGAGGATGGAAGGACACATTTTCAAACAATTCTATTGTTCCCTCTTTCGGTTAGTTCACAATTCACCAGAGAGATTATTATGACTATAGTGGCTCAATGCTCATTTATTATATTCACATTCCTAATGACTGGTAGTGAATGATACTAACCGTTATATTTGATTCTCCAATAGCATGTTATATTGTTAGTGTCGCTGCTGCAGAGGAAAAAAGAAAAACACCTATATTAACGCAGGGGAAGCTACATCGGTGTGTTCTACTTTATTTCTGCTCCAACACATCCCATTCCCAAGCCAATAGCATCAGTGCTAACATCATACACGGTATAATATCACAGTTAACTTTATGAATATATCAGACGTACAAGATAAAATAAACATGACTAAGGGCTGCCTATTTGACCGTGCACTCAATGTATCTCGAGCCCCTTCTGCTTCTGATGTAGCCAATGACAACTGAGTACCTCAACAGTCGGCACTGATGTTTCACCTGCTTCAACTCAGTTCTAATATTATTGCAAAGGAAACTAGCGGCAATGTTACTTGGCTGGCACTTGTGATTCGAGGGAATTACACCGACAATATATATCGTTTACAATGTGCTGTACAATAGAACACAATTTTTTGTTGGCTTTAACGGATGTTCCTTTAACTTTATCATTTAATGGCTTTATTTTTAGGTTAAAACTTGGAGATCTGTATTTTATAACACCACGGACAAAACTGCGCGAGTGTAGATGTTGATACTTGCTTGATACACCTTGTTTGTAAAAGTTTCTTTCTGTCCATAAATTCAAATTATATATATATATATTCAAATATATATTCCAATGTGCAGCAATATGAAAGTTTTATTTAATTTAGTATCTTAAGAAAAAGGACGCTTTAAAATTGGTATTTTAGTTTAATTTCACTGATAATTAAAATTTAACATATTTAAAAACAAACTGAAAAATTATTTAATTGATTGGGAAAATATTTCTTGAAAA
The DNA here is from genome assembly GCA_030765055.1 of Mantis religiosa. Classification (NCBI taxonomy): domain Eukaryota; kingdom Metazoa; phylum Arthropoda; class Insecta; order Mantodea; family Mantidae; genus Mantis; species Mantis religiosa. Next base: position 150,871,489 of record CM060952.1, on the reverse strand, counting down.
TATACCTCCGCGGCCAGCCCTGAGAAATACATCTTCATGCACCGGCTGTAGAAGCTACTGGGAACTTCACTAAAACAAAGTCAGATGAATTAAAACATAGTATAAAGAAGAATTCGCCATTCGCTCCACAAATATCCCGCTAAAAATCCCGCTTTCCCGCCTGGGCTTCCAAATAATCGACGAGAACAAATAGAATCACAATATTCTTTTTCGGTACAATGTAATAGTGTAGAAATTCGTTTTCCTGAACTTGGGTAAATCAGGATCAGCAGCTTTTAGCAGTTCTGCATTTTGCTGATATACTTATTATTTTTTATTCCTTCAAAGAAGCTACGTTCTCAGCGACGGATAATTCTTAACGAATTCATGGGTTTACCCTTCCCATACGAGCTTGTTCTTTCTGCGAGTTCTTCCAAGTGTTGAGGGCCAATCGCCTTTCATTATATCACTGTGTGAAGCTTAGAACTAAAATACCAGTTAAATTTGCTGATAAAATTAGTTACACACTAAAGTGTTAGGATAGGTATCGCATAATTTGTAAAAAGCTGTACATATAATCATATAATCTGTTTTTCTTACTTTTTTTTTTTTTAATTTTTGCAAAGTGTTACTGATTTCCCTCTATTGTCTTTCATATATTAGCAGAAGTGACCTTGTAGGCACTGAAGGTCACATTCATATCTCCTCTTAACTAGGAAACAGAATAGGCATACAAATAGAGCATAGATTACTTTTACATTTTTAAATCTAATTAAAATATTACTAAGTATTGGTAAATCTTTAAAAGAAATGTTTGGAACAACATTGCGAAATACTCTTTCTTTCAAAACGGCTACAAGGATAAAACAACCTATGGCATTGCACATTGTATATGCACTTTTGTTTAATATCACTGTGTATATGTGAATGAACTAAATTTTATTTATAGGCACTCCTTAACAGCTGTGGTACTCAGCATCTTATTTTATCTTGGGCGTGAAATACCACCTAATTGTGCTCTGAGGGCTCTATATATGCCTTGAGGTTATTTTATGTACCGTAAAGTTACGGTACGGGAACACTGGCTTTACTTCCCTTCCGAAGGAAGCCATGCTATGGAATGTTACGCCCGAAAAAACCATCTCCCTCCACCCTCCTCCACGACCTCGGGAAGCATGTTATCTTGATACCAGAATGAAATGCTGGTCTATCGCTTTACACTAGATATTAAAATTATGAATACATAACAAAACTGTTGTCTCTTAGTACCACGCCGGTTACACTACTGGAACTAGTACTGAATTATTTTGGAGGGGACTCGGTACGGACTCGGAGATTCGAACTTGGTCTATTGTACCGATGCCCCCAAGTGGAGTATCCCTGGGAAAGAAGGATAAGGCGGTAGAAGAAAGAAAGCCAACCCAAGGAGCCATGGCAGTACAGAGAGCAGGGTCCTTACATTTTACTTGGATTGAAACTTCGCTACAAACCCTCCTGCAAAGATATTTTAGAATATATGAAGATATTAACACTTACTGGCATGAATATGCCCTCGATCCTAAAATTCTTTATATGCATTCGCGCCTCATTTATAACAAATAATGTAATTCATACAATAAACACTAGATAAATGCATAATATCCATTATCCCAGAGCCAAAGTTTCTTGCTTCCAGAAACGTGCCTATTATGAAACCATACAGGTATTTGACGCTCTTCCCAATGATTTTTAAGAGTAAATTAATAATTTCAGAACTTTTAAAAGTGCTGTTAGTTAGTACCTATACTCAAAATCATTTGATTCTTAATTACAAATTATCTAAATTACATATTATCCTGATAATGCATACAAGTATGTAGCTCTCTAAGTAGAATCTAACTGTTTAAATGACAAATCAATGCCAATAAATATTTGTTGCATCTTAGTCTATATACAATGCAAGAATGACAATAAATGGTATCCATTGAAAAAGGTTTGAGAATTACTGGCAAAAGCCAGGTGAAAGTGGATTAAAATGGTGTTTGATTTTGTATCACTTATAATTAACCCTGTCTTGTTTTATATATTGCTTTTCATTTTGCCTATATATAAAGTGTCCGTTATGTTAAATTTTCAATTATATATGCTATTAACTGTGTACTTCTAAACATGTTCAAAGTTCACAGTTCTTTGTGGTCACAAATGAACGCACTGAACGGAAATCAATCTAATCTTATATTTTATCCGAAATTGAGGTTTATTAATTCCAACAATTTTCTTTTGTCTATTACGGTTGAAAAATATTTAACACCCAGCTTTGTATTTCAGTTCACCATCTTCAAAGAATGTGACTCTTCAAGAAAATCCCTTCAACTCAAGCTGCGTTCTCATGAAAACAGTCTAAAAGTTATTTTCTGTAAAGTTTCTCTTACGATTTCAATTAAAATATATGTTTAGTGAGAGTGCGTGTTATTGTTTTCATAACAAATAAAATGTTGTATTTTAAATTTTCTGGGAATTGTTTCTGAGGATCTTATATCCTGAAATACTCTTCCAAACTAATAAATTGCCAACACAACAGAAAGCCTTACTCTTCAAAAACCACATACCTAGTTAAAGCTCGTAATTTATCCAATTAAATATATTGTGAGAAAATATTTATTCCCTGTTGTAGGTTTTAAATACTTATGATGTCCTAAAATAACAACCTTTGTTCATTTCTTTTTATCCTAACCACTAAAGCGGAAAATCTGAAAACTATCAAATTTTAATCGGGTCTTAAAATATTTGACTGACACATTTATGTACTGTAGTCTCCTACTGGTATTGTTTCTACAGGGGAATGTGTAATAAAACAGGTCATTTATGTGTCATATAAGCCACAAAAGCTATGTGTGCAAATTATATATAGTTAGTTTCATAATAATAAGTTAAAAATCAATATAGAAAAATACATGTGAACGTAATGCATGGAAATCTCTTTACTTCTACCACGTACACAGCAGATATGTTGCACTCGTCCCGAAACTTCGATACCTAAATTTCACTGAAAATTTACACTTAGAGGTCTCATGAACCCAAATAAGCATTTTGAGATAAATATCTATGTCACTCAACCTTTAGTTAAGAACACTGAATAATCGTTGTATATATTACGATGATATTGGCTTTCATTTGTCAAATTAAACCACGCTAAGCATTGAAGTTATTTATTTTTAAATTTACGTCTTCCAACGTTAAGTTATACTGTACGATGTTAGAAATGGGTGAAATGAGCACAGGTTCCATAGAGCTTAAAGTTATCTTGACGATCAGCTTTCAAAATAGGGGAAACCCCGGAAAGTACCTTATCCAAAAACTCAACCTGACTGAGATTTGTACTCATAACCTCTTCAATGTTAGGCGGATACACTTCTATCTACGCTACAGAAGCGAGCGCTTCCTTTGTTTTCTTGTCCATACCAATTAATTATCTGGGAAGCTTTAATTTTATTTTGTAAAGCTACTTTAAACAAGTGAATTGTAGTTCATAAGGCATGCTGATTTCTTTTATGTTCTTATTGCTGAATTAAAACCAACAGCTTTTTCGAAACGTAAAGTGCTCTTTCAGGTATGTACTTCTGTTACACACCGCCAACAAGAGAGCATCACCCATTGTCACAAACAGTACCAAAGATTTAAGTCTTAACAGCCTTCTTAATTGCTTGCTTTTTCATTCACCAGGGAAAAATTAGTATATCTTAAAACTATCGATGAGAGGGACAACGATCTCTTGCGTTCGCTTGTAGGGATACCTAAACGAATATTTTTATCCTGTGAATTGCAATCCATCGCATTTCTATAATTGTCTATGAGTTATGATACGCTATAATGTATAATCGCAATAGTTTAAACATTTTATACAATAACTTGGGAATTCCGCATGAGAGCTCTGAACTTAAATAAGTACATTACAACTTTAGAAGAAATAAACTGTAAGTTTTAATAACTATATGAAAAAACATTTTTAAAAATATAAGTCGAAAGATTTCTTAAACGTACAGGAATTGGGCTCCATCTCCTGTGTAGTCAAATACATTCCAAATGTGAAGCTTAATGGACGTGTACAGCTGCATGAAAATGGTGTGTGAACGGGTAAAGCCACATACTCGTAATCTGGTTTAGTTGCAGTTTTCACTTTAAGATATTCATCCATATATATTTCATATTATATTCATTTCATATTTTCAGTATATGTTACCCATACAAAATTTGGCATAGCTTTCTAAAGGAATTTTTTTAAAGAAACATATTTTTCAATTTAGGATCTTAATTTAATACATACGATTATAAAATTAGAAGTACACAATTTTTCGAAGAAAAGCGAATGACTTGTAGAATAGAATATTAAATATACAAATAAATTCATTGGAGAAACATTCATATATCAAGATTTTAAAATTTACCAGTATTTTAATTTTGAAACTTACTTTCCTTACTGAAATTAAAGTAAAATGTATAACAGGTAACTCTTGCACAGTATTGGGAAAATCTGGAGAAATAATTTAAAAAATTTTATGATACCTTTACAATTTAGGAACATGTGTCGGATATCCTTAGCATCGCTTTTTAACAGTAAAATGTTAAACAGAATTAGAGAAATAGGTGTGTTTTGTACAATGCACAAGAAAATACTTTGTGTTAAGTGATTTTGATTTTCTATTATATTACAAACATTAAAACTACCTAAATAACTTTTAAAAAAGTAATATATAAATAATTTATGGATAAAAATAAATCGAACCGGGAGTTTAAAAGCTGAGGGCCAAAAATGCTCTCTTAAAATAATTTTAAATCTAGCACAACTATTCTGTGTAAATATGATGTGTTTGAAGGCTGTCGAGCATTAAAGTTATTCTTTCATATTGTCAAGAACAGGTGGAAAATAGCAAAGCTCCCATAGGAAGAAAATGGGGGCATGTAGTATGGATGCATGTTTAAGTTGAAGGGAATCTATCAGGCAGAAATATCAAACTGCAAGGAGATTTCTGTAGTTAATGCATTTAATCGAGCGGAAACCTTGGAGGTAGAAGCTCAAATGTAGCATCAGAATAGAAGTCACACAATATCCAGGATCATTTCTATTGGGAGATAGTAAAGAGAGTATCATAGCAACATGGAGACCATAATTTGAGACATTACGGCTATGTTCGAAGTCGCAACGAGAATGGCCAAGAAAGGCAATGGAGTGGTAACCTAGTAGGGGAGCCCATTAGTTGAATGAAACACACAAGAAGAGAAACATCTGCAAAGAAAAACTTCACAGAGGAACTAGTAGTGTGTGAGTAGTTGCAGGAATAGGTGAGCCGGAAAATCTGAATCATAAAAACTACACTTTGTTAAACTAATTACCGGAATTTCTTAAGTGTCAGCTATTTCTTCGTTTATGCAGTTAAAACGTATTACTTTTAAAATTGAAGCGACTTTCCTCGCCAACTACTGTTGTGATACCTGTTGTTAAATCGTTCCTTGGAGATCTATATTGCAGAGATATTATTCATATAAATACTTATTTTTTATGTAGATGCGCTATTGTATACACAAAACGAGACGACAATGAAGCTTTGAAACCGAAAGGTATGCAATTCTTAAGATTATAAAACATAATAATTATCGATTTTCCTCAATGTTGTATACTGCTTAAAATATAGAAAAATTAAAATAGAAATGGTACCACATTTTAGGCACGAATTATAAATAACTTAAGATGAAAAAGGTTTTCTATAATAAGTTTTTGATATGTGATGGTTCTCTCTTAAATAAATATCAGCGAAGAAGTAAAACTTCGAGGCCGCTTATACAACATTCTGATTCTAAGAAAAAATGATAATAAATGTTTTCAGTAAATGTTTTTGAACAACATTTTTTGAAAAGCTGCACCGATATTGAATATAATGTCACATACGTGATTGGCCAGTGCCAAAATTTATATTAATTTGAGACTAGTTTATTCAGGACTCTTGAGATTTAGTAGGAACTTAATCTTACAGTTTGTTAAAGTACAGAAGCTTTGTTAAAATTGCGTAAATAATAGAAATACTACGGTTTCCTGCTTCCTATAGCAAATCCCGTGGAAATTACTATGACATCAGCTTCCCCTGGTGTACGTGCAGAGTTGCATAGAGCAACATGGAGCTTTGCTCCGACTCACGTCATAGGGATGTTCTGGAATAATGCAAATGCGCTCTGCTGATTTGCTGCTTCAATTCGAAATTAGGGCGATGGCAGGATATGTTCGGCATTGCAGTCGCCATGTTGCAAAGCGCTTCCGGAAATGTCTAAAACTATATAACTGGACGCGAGTGTCCACTCAGGGGGCTTTCATCTCAGTTTGGCACGTGATTCCCGCCGACACCTTCGGTATGGCGTCCTAGTACTCGACCACTCGCTTACTCATTCTTGACACATTTCCCAACGTAAGATCTACAAATTAACATTCAATTCATCATGATAATATTGTCACTATTTAGCTTACAAAGCCCCTCTATTCGTTAAGCAAACATTGCAAATTGGGACTAGATACAATATCTTAATTATACCTATATCGTTATTTTTAAGCCAAGCATTTGTTGTTGTTGTTCTACCATCCTAAATTCCAACTTAGCTGTTCCCCATATTCATCACAACCATAGTCTGTGACAATAAGATACGGAATTACTATCTTTTACATTAATTTCACCCTATTTCCAAATACCCAAAATACACACTTGCTTAATATTTATTGTATTTTGGGTTTCTCGAAACCACTAGTTTAATGAAAATTGGATACTGCATCTTTATGGAATACATAACTAAATGATTTTGCTTGCGTGGCCTAAATGCATCCTAGTTTACGGGATATAAATAAAAAGCAAAGCTCATTAGTGTAACACTTAAGCAATGGCAAAAGGTAAGGCGTACGCAAAGAATGCTAGTTGGCTTTAAAAGCTTATAATTAGTTTAACACACAAACTGAATAAACAATCCTTTTTGTATCAAGGAACAGGAGGTATAATGTATCATCTCTTAGAAAATGTGTGTTCATTTGAAAAATGGAACACATATGGCAGAACTTTTACGTGACAAATAATATGACGGATGATAACAAATATACTTTATCTAAACAAAACTAAAACAAATAATCACAACTCTTGCGTTTCTTCCTAAACTATGTACAAAAACAGATTACTAAGTGTGTGTTCAATGTGTGTTCAGATTTCTTTGAGATATCATATCTAAAGAACTCGAGCTAGACTACAGGATACAATGTACTATACAAATTTATAAGAACTTATTGTTTTAAATTAAAAATGAATGTAATTATCAGGATTAAAATGGTAAAAACTTTTGTGAAGAATGGGGTTAGGATTAAGAAAGGACACAGGGAAGTGATTTAAGGAACAGAATTGAAAGTTTGGTGAGTTCCGATTTCAAAATAACACAAGAAAGGTACTTGAATATAGCTTTACTTGCTGATGATTTGGGTATAATTTAAGATGGTGAACCTAATTTGCAAATTTTTTAAAACTAAATCATAACTGTGGATAATACAATAAGAAAACATTAACCATGAAAACAGAAGTAATGACATTTTGGGAAAATCAATTAGCACAAAGGTATTAACGTCCATATTATAGAACAATAAACCATTTTAATTAATTAGGACGTAACATTGGATATAATAAGCATTATGAGGTACAACAAATGTATCCAAAGTCCATGAAATCTATGTAACAATTAACAAAATTGGAAGTGAAAAAGGTAAACTTTTATGTGGTTTTCGCTGTCTGTTGTAGTTTATAAAGTGATTTGTGGATAGTGAATAAAAGCTAGAAATGTTTCTGAAAGGAATTATAGGGTGCACGAGGTTGTATCACAAAGATTGAAGGAATACGAGAGGCCCTCAAAATATTTAATCTGAATGATTAAATAATAAATAACAGTAGAATGAACATTCAAATAAAATGCCAGATACAACATTGAGTAAACAAACATTATAATATTAAGTTACTAGAAGCAAATTAGTGACCATGCTTAGCAAAAGTTGGCCGGAAAATGTTTTAAAGCGAAACAGGCAAGATTATTACCTATAATTCGAAATTAAGAAGAAAATGAAAAATAATTCATAAAGGTAGAAAACGATGGTAAATAATATATGAAATAGAACTGGTTTCCGGAGCCACAAACACTGCTGAGAAGGATCTGGGAACTCATCACGTCCCAACTCTCAGTGCTGCTTCCCATTTATGCCGCCTGTGGTGGGGAGAGTTAAGGGGGTTCGTAAAGGCTGCTGCACAATTAGGTTTGCGTTTTATATAGGATACAATAATCAAGGCCAACAAGTTGCAAATAAGTATACAAATCAATAGAAAGTATGTTATTAAGATTTCTGAAGTTGTAAATGGAACTAGACTTTGTAAACAAAGAAATGCAAATACTTGTTAGAATGTAAAATTTAAAATACCGAAATAGAATACTTCAGCTATGAACAAACAAACCAGATAGTTTGATCAAAAAAATTGTCAGAGTAATGAATTTCCAGAAAAGGTTGTGGTAGAATTAACTTGGGAGAAGTGGAAGGGATAGACCCAGAAATACTTGGATGGGGAAATAACGGGGGGCCTGATAGCAAGAGGAAAGGAGTAAAAGCTGAGGAGATCAGAATGACTGAAAGGCAGTGAAAACCTTAGAAACAGAAAGAGACATTAACATTGTATTCCAGTATATAAATAAACATAACCTCCGAGATGTTTCAAAATGTTGGTATTTGCAACACATCTTAGCTTAACACCCCTTAAATATCGCTATTCAGTTGTTCAACACAAACTAAATTAGTAATAACTCCAACTCACATTAGAAGTACGTAAACAAGTTAGATAGTTACTAACACTCCCCACATGGCAACCTTGGCCTTCGGGGTAACCTCACCCCACCAAGTGATGACCGGACCCATTTCTCAGGTGGAGGCACCCAGAGGGCGGTGTCCATTACCTCCGATGATAGGGTGATAGTGAAGATGGCGGTGAGGTGAGAGGACCTACAGTTTTTACCGTGGACTCCGAACCACGTTGGGCATAGGGGATATTTCACGTGTGCTAGACAGAGGTAAAGGCGTGGATAGGGCCGACTTAAAATCGCCAACCCCAGAGCCGGGAATCGAACTCGGGACCCTTAGAACGGGAGCCGCGAACGAAACCACCGCGCTACCCCGGCGCCCAAGTACGTAAACAATAATTTGGAAATTATCATTTTTCAAGCAGGCTGAATTTTATTAAACCAGTTATCCCTACTTTTGCTGCTCAAACATAGTTGGAGTTATTTCCATGTAAGTTCAATTATATTGCGCAATGTCGGTTTCCATCCTGGCTGCAGAAAAATGTATTAAATTATTAGGAGAATACTTCCAGAAATACACGTACAAATTTTAGCAAAGCATTATGAACGAAGAAATTTCAACAGTCCACATGCTGCAAAGCCGATTGTTGTCACACGCAGCTGTTGCAGAATTATTGCCAAGTAGTCAGATTTTATTAGAGTTTATAAAGTTAATTTTGTGGAAACAAATTTCCAGGTTCATTTTATGAAGCGTAAGTCATTCTTATCGATGCAGGACTGGACTAATATTCAGTTTCGCCCTATTTAAGATACGAGGGCTGCTCAATAAAGAATGGTCACTATTTCTTTTTGACCACGTACCTTTGCTCATCCTCATAATTTTGATGGTCCATCTCAAAATAGTCTCCCCTGAATGCGATGCACTTTTTCCAGCATTTCTCTTAGTCTTCAAAGACATGTTAGAAACCATTTTTGAGAGATCCTTCAAAATCGCATCCGCAGTCTCCGCCTCTACTTTAGATGATGGATAATGCCTCCGAAGAAGGCGTTTCTTCAAGTTAGAGAATAAAAAAAGGTCACATACGGCTAAATCCGCACTACAGGGAGGATGAGGGATGCACTTCACGTTGATTTTTGCAAGATATTCAGCAACAACATTGGCAATATGCGCCCGCGCAGTATCGTGGTGCAGCATCCAGCCTGTTTCATGGAAATGTGTTCTTTTGCGCCTGATATGGACTTGCAATATTTTCAGGACATCACTGTATTATTGTCCAGTTACTGAAGTGTGTGCAGATACAACACGCTGATAAACCATTCCATGAATATCAATGCATGAGATGACCATAACTTTCCCAGCATAAGTAACCACTTTTGCTTTTATGGAAGTTGGTGATGAAGGAGATTTCCACACTGTGCTTTGCTGTTTGTGCTCAGGATCAAAATGATGTAGCCAAGTTTCCTCAGCAGTGATTACATCAGCTTTAAGTGCATGCAGACCTGCATGCGAATGTCCTTTTGTTCGGGAACCAACAGTCTTGGAACCCATCGCGCACAAACTCGTCTCATGTGTAATGTTTCTGTCACCAACGTGTGGGTGGCACTCAATGAAATGTTCAGTATTTCAGAAAGTGATCTTAAGGTAATTCGTCGATCCGCTCTCACAAAGGCAGCAGCAGTGTTGATTTCTTTTTTTTTTTTTTCTTTTTTTGGTAAGAGCAGTAGCTGGATCACTGGATCCACCGTCCTTTGAAATTGATTGTCTCCCCTCTTTAAATATTTTAAACCACCTTCGAGCTATGCTGCAGGGAAGAACACCATCTCCATAGGCCTCAACTGACGATTTTTTAGGCGAAAGCAGAATTTCAAAGCTGCATACTGTTCCTCGCGTGTTACCTCCATTGCAGCGGTAGGCGAACCTGCCTGTTCTCACAGGCAGGAACCAGGAGTACCAACAATGAAACTGCTATGGCGTGTTTGTTTCACATTAAGCTAATAGAGCCTAATAAGATTGAATTTTATTGCAAAAAATTATGACTGTAAACAAAATTATGATCATCGTTCATTGAAAAGCTCTCGTATATATCATAATATGAGTATATATAAATACATAAAGTATTAAATATATGATCACAAGGAATTTGGTTTATTGTGAAGAAGATTCTGCATTCGATTTTCAAAAGCTCTCTCTCTCTCTCTCTCTCTCTCTCTCTCTCTCTCTCTCTCTCTCTCTCTCTCTCTCTCTCTCTCTCTCTCTCTCTCTCTCTCTCTCTCTCTCTCTCTCTCTCATGTTGTAATTGACCTTTCGCCGTGAGTGTGGCAAAAGCCTTTTGGCCTCAAAATGTCTGTGTATATCTTTTCAACAATAACTTTGAAAATTTAAGATGATTTACATTATAACTTTGAATACCTAAGGCAACTGAAAGGAAGCTGGAAAGAAATATCAGTGGATTAATAAGATGCTCTAAAAGTTCATTTTCTATTCTATTGTAATAGTTCGGAACAATGGATTGCAGAAAGGAATTAAAGAAAAATGTGTCGATTTAGATGAAGAATTAAGTTAACATTCTGACTGTGCATATAAAGTTAAAATAAATGAACTGAAGGGAATATTTCTAATTAGCTTACTCTGAGTAATATTTGCAGGTACGCAATGTTTTCACCAGCAGTGGTTATGTTAGATGTCACATAACAGCCAAGACTGGAACCAACTCATTTGAGAACTTAAATATTTTTACTTACCATTTTTACTATACTTCTATAATTAGATAATTTTCTAAATCTTACATTTGTATTGATTAAAACGTTATGATTTTTAAAGGAAATCTTGTGTAGTTGTGGAACTCTAATCGCTTCCCCAATCATTAATCCCACGTGTCTATTCAACCTGAAGCCTATTTTGGGTCTCATAGAAGCCAAGTGCATGTAAGTGCTGCAATTCCACTTCACCAGAGGAAAAACTTGGTGGTCTTTAAGGCTACATTACTACTCTAGAAATTTAAGTAGCAGTGTGCATTGGTTTTCCTTGCAGATGAACAGTTTTCATCGGTTGTAGGAAATTCATATCTATGACCATTACACATTCAAGAGTTTAATAATTAATATCTGCAAAAATGTCACATTAATTTAACATTAATTGCTTTAAACCCTTTGATTATTTGCAAAAAAGTGCATCTTTTTTTCAAAGTTTTTCGAAACACTTGATCTTTGATGCCTATGAACTTGACCATCAATCTCTGAAAGACCATTTCTACTTTAACAGCTACAGTTGTGTACATTTATGTTAATTTATTTCTAATAGTTGTTTTAGATCAGGAATGGGAAGTTAGAATTTACAATTAGATATGAAAGAAATTCCGTACATACCTTGAAGCCCTGTGGTAAATTAAAAGTTCGGCGTTGCTCAGGAAAGCCGAAAACCTGATTTCCTAAACCCAGTGCAGCATTAATTTTTTCTAACTTGATTAAAATTTCCAAATATAACCAAAAATTATTAGAAAGTAGTAGGTTTTCAAATATAAACATCATTTTGCTACACACCTGTGTTTTTGTGTAAATAATTACTGCGAGTTTCACTTATAATAACCAAATCCATTTTAACTCCACTGAGTAAGGCTACCTCATGGATGGACAAAAGACATCTATACTGTCGTATGCTAGGATAGTGACCGAAATATTTCCGTGGAGTGAAACTGAAGGAAAGAGATTGTAGTAAGAAAGGTATATGTAGACGTTGAAGACCATTGACCGTAAAAAAGAAAGGATACGAGAAAAAAAAAAAAAAACACATTGAAAATAAAGTGCTGCTATAGCTATCACGAGAGATCCAAGGAAATGCTGTTCTTGCATTTTAGTTCCGAAGCAAGCAGTAACGTTAGACGCCTTCTGTTGAACTACTTTAGTCGATCTAACGGAAGCTCACCTCCCAAAGAGGGCGTTTTCTTTGAGGGATGTTCCATCTCACACGGTGTTTCTGTGTCCGACAAACTACTATTGGAACATTAAAGTTTATTCAAATTGCGGAAGAGTTGATACTAGTACAGCATTCTCCAGACCATTTCTTCTTAAAGTTTACCAAACCGTTATTTCCAGCAGTCACATACTAACTACTCTACCCTTTATCTGCTGTATATACCATGATTATATTCTTAACAGCTATTTAGGAAATTCCAAGTACCCTTGACTTTCTTTAATCTATGAGAGCCTAGGTTAAAGTATTGCATTCAAAGTGTATATCGAGATTTTGCTAAGGATCGAGTTTTAAAGTAGTTACTTTCAGTGATTCCAAAAAGCATTTTAAATCATAGTATTTAAGTTCGTTTCTCTGTAGTTTAAACTTAATTTTGTACTGCTATGGCTTTCAAGCTATGGGTTTTAATTGCTCCTCGTAATCATACAAGAATGGACCTATATAGCGGCTCATTTTTAAAATATTGACTATCCCTTCAGCCTATTAAACACTCGCGTTCATGCAACAAAATCTAGAATAAAAGAAATGTTTTGCAATGGTTTAACATTAAATAGAAAAAACAATAAAACTTCCTAGGCATATTTCGTAGAAGCCTGGTGAGAAAAATACATGTGCATATAAAACATCAGATTTCTTTAGTTGGGAACGACTGACTGATTAAGGTTCTGCGCTGTTAGAAACATCAGGTGTTTTTCTAAAACACTGTATGAAGTTAGGAGAACCCTTTCAGTAGGTGTGTGTATGTTCATTTTAAAACTAGGATAGGATGGGACAGGACAGGTAGGGACATGATAGGAAAGCATACGATAGGTTAGGATAGGTTATGATAGGATAGGACAGAATCGTATATAAGGGATTCGACACGGATACTAGGCTCTACTTAATTGGGGAAGCCCCAGGAAGAAGAACGAGTCGAGAGGAGACAGGGGGAAGCGACTTAAGCAGCCACAACGGTGCAGAGGGCAGGGTCCATATTGTTTACCAATTGGAAAATCCCCGGCACACCAGTATAATCGGTATCCCACCCACCGTGGTTCTGATAGGGCCCCTTCGTCAGCCTGGTGACCGGAAACCGTCCAACTGGAAGAGAAAGTGTTTTACCAGGAGCATATCATCCTGCCATGCAGCGCCGAGGCTCCCGTCGACACTTCTACCCTGGAAGAGACTATCAGATGAGAGACGATAATGGAGATGAAATGGAGGGACAGGAAATTCTATGGTTGTCATTAAGATAGCCAACATACACCTGGTGACCTGGATAAAAATCCTTAAAAGCAGCCCACGGCCACGGGAATCGAACCGGACCTCCCGAATGCGAACAGGCGAAACCCCCTGAGCTATTTCGCTGGGCCATTTTAAAATTAGATTGCCAACTTAACTAAGAACACCTCAATATTCAACGTGTATCGCCACATCTTCTAACAATATATGCTTCTCTAATTCGGGAAGCATTGTTTGCTACAACACTTCAACTCATATCTAGCTTTTGCCAATCCGAGATATATATTACGCCTGGAATAAATCATGTGATATGAGCTCGTTCCGCTTTACTGCAGTAGGCATCTTTGTGACGGTCGCAGTTTAATTTTAGAATTGGCTATATAAGGCAACAGGGAAAAATACCTACAGATGATAATATGGCTATTTTAAACGACTGTAGTATAGTGATTAATTTAGTAATTTTGAAATATTCCACGTGTATTTTGTTTATTGTGTTTATTACAAACATAGACGACCTTATATCATAAAAAAATCACGATAGTGGTAATTAGGAAACGTCAGTTAGTGTAACAGTTGATTTAAATTCGATCAAAGGCACTAATGTTCTGAATAAGTTAATTTAGATAGGCTAAACTTCTACATAAGAGACCTGCGTATAAATAATTATGAACACATGCAAGTATCACAAATGTAATTTAATAAGACATTTGACTTCAAAATTAATGTATGTTAAATGGTGCTTCTTTATACTCAGTTATGAGAATCTCCCTTGAGCTCTTTCCAGCGGTAAAAGAATATATGTTCTTAAATACCAATTAACCCGACTGCACCAGAACTTTAATTAACTTCTTCCCTTTACAAATACATTTCAGCCTATACAATGATTTCACGACAACGAACATCGAACAGTCGTGAAAATAAAACACTTTCTTTTATATAAAGGTAGGCTGAACAGTTTTAGAATGTTCTTCAACTTCATGATAACGAACAATTAACAGTTTTAAGAATTTTCTTCGCTCTTCAGCACCGCTTGTCGAGACGAGCCCTAAACTCCCAACTGCCTCGCTCAGGACAAGGTACCCAGCTTCGACCTCCCGATAGAAACGGTGGTGCAGTCAAACACTATACAAAACTCAAGAAGCCACTACCACTGCCCCTATAGGGAAGTCAGACAATTACCTGCAATAAGCCTAAGTGTCAATCGGCACACGACTTAAAATTCGAACGTGACAACCAATAAGTCTCGGTTTCCCGCTAGAAATAGGAAATCCAAAGATATCTTTGCTACCGGTAAACTGGAAGTAAATAATCCACTATGATGAAATCAAGGAGATAAATGTGGTTAAAATAAAAAATACAGAGATTGAGAAATACTCTTTTAGCTGGCGATCATTTCATATTTTTTTAGATATAAATGACCAGTCTTTCATCAGATACGTAATTAACATTGTACTACCTATATTTGCAAATGGCTTTCTTGGACTGATACAGCATTCATTTTACTAGAGTTCTAAGCCACAATTAATTTCTTATTTTAATATCCTTATGGCTAACTCATTAAACCTGATTTAAATCCTTAGACACCCCACGGCTATTAAAAGGTGTAAAGATGCCTGTAAACTCTACCACTGTAATTTCATCCCTGAAAGGATGACTCAGACGGTTTCATCTGTGGCCGCATTCAGGAGGCCCGGGTTCGATTCCCGTGGCCTACCTACCTGATCCATGGGCTTTGTCGGGGGTTTTCTCGGGTCACTAGGCGAATGCAGGTTAATTGTATTCCCCGAATTACCAGTACTTCCATTTCATCTCCATTATCATTTCATATCATTTCTCATCTGGTGGTTTCTTTCAGGGTAGAAGTGTCGGCGGGAGTCTCGGCGGTGCATAGTGGGATGATATGCTCTGAGTGAACACTTTCACCTACGGCGGCAAGGACTTGAGATTTTGAAACGGCCTAGAGGGCGGATTCAGGAACGCGGCTGGTGGGATGCCGGTTGTGGCAGAAAGCCTGTAGTCTTCCTTGCTCTGGGGGTGGGGGGAGGAAGGTAGCCTCCGGTTTCCGAACCGGCCTCGTGACTGTTTCGGAGCCTCGGTAGTTGAGTTGATGATTGTCCTGGACCACCGGGGTGTTTCTTTATAGTAAAGTGCATACTGCATCCTTGTCTTAAGCCTAGATTTATTTTCTATACTTTGTGGTGTTGTGTTTTCATGTATTTGTATCTTTGTGTTCTTATAGATATTTTTAAAATTTCTATTAGGTGGAGTGGAATACTTCCAGGTCTGTTGATGCGACTGATAATCGCTATAAAATGTCTGGCAGTTGCACATTGGTAGCATGCATAATTTGGAGAAAAAGTCGATTTGTGTCTTACGATAAAATAGAGTTCTTGATTCTACCCACTATGCTTCCATTACTTGTATTAATAATTATCAGAATCTGTAATTTAAGATATCCCTCTTTTCTTCTCCTCCCTCCAGAAGTACTGAGAGATCGGAAATAACATATTTTGTGAACTTTGTCATTTATTGCAGTTATGAGACCACCAAGAAACAAGCGTCTGAAAAGTCACGAGGGTATATCTGGAGTTAAAAGTAACAACTATATGTTCATATTTCCATTACTGTACGTCCCACATTTTCTCATTGCAGACACGGCTTAATGCTCCTGCAGAACCCTCTTTTCCAGAATCTTGCCCAAAGCTTTTAGAAGCCATTCTGAAGGGGTCCACAGAATAAAAATGACTGTCGTGGGCAGGCACTCTAATAAACTGTCCAATGTCTTCACCCTGCATTAGGCAATGCGAAGAGAACCAGAGAACAGTGAAAGCTGTGCGCGTAACTTTTCATTAGTCCTCCTCCTTACTTTTTGTTTCAATTTACTCCTCCTTCAAGGTGTACACATTTCCAGGAGAAGTAGCCTATCTGGGCAGAATATGAAGACAAAGTATAGGGAGCAGAAAACAGGAAGCGTAAGCACAGCTTTGATCACCAAGAAAATCACACAGAATATACACGTATGTGATGAAAACTAAAATTTGGCAGTTTAGTTTTTATTTGAAAGTGTGAATACGTACTTAACATAAAACGCCTCCGTGATTTACATATTCATATATTCATTATTTCTCAAAATCACTTTGATGTGAACGCAGTATTCCCAACTGTCTGAGTTAAATGAGCTTTAATGAGAGTAATTTACTTTCTTCTATATCTCTACATCAGTATTAAACTAATGTACATATACTTCGACATTCTTAAAGACCTGGAACAAACTTTGTATCAATTCGGAACTATATGGTAAACGATCCAAAATCATCAGAACCAATCTGCCTACTCAGTATCTTAAGCTTTGACGATAAATAGCTCATCTATTCTGCTACTGCAGTAGAATAGAATAAATGGAATATATATATATATATATATGCCTCACGTTCAAGAGGTCCAGAGTTCGAATCTCTGTCAGGGTGAGTTACCTGGACAAGGCTTTTGCCAGGGTTTTCCCTTATCCTTCAAGACTATTGCCGGGTAAATCTGAGCTCCATGGACCCTGGATGTCCGATATGACTTAACGTTGGAGGACGTGAATCACACACACACACACACACACACAAACTTATCATCTGTAGGTCATAGAAAAGAGCTGCTCTGGAGGAGGACAAATTAATCAGTTTCGTAATTGTAACTTATTTAGCTCCAAGTTTCAGTAGTTTTGGTTGATTTTTTCACATCCTAAAATACCCAAAGATAGTAGGAATAAATTCGCTTGTTGATAGAAGCTTTTAATAATTTAGGCAAAACATCTTTTTGCTGGAACTCATTGTGTAATCTATTATTTCATTTCTTGTTCTTTATTCTTCTTAGATTTCTAATATTCTGCGATGAATATCTTCTTGGGCTACCACACCTATCATTAGAAACTTGTAATATCGCTTTTTCTAGTGCATTGAAATAGTACCGCTGCATATCGATTTTCAGGTTATGACTGAGGGCTCTGTAATGGCAACCCACCACGGTAGCCTAGATGGTAGCGCGTCTGCCTCACGATCAAGGGGTCCCGAATTCGAATCTCCATCAGGGTGAGTTACCTGGATAAGGTTTTTCCCCACACCATGGCTGAATGGTTAGACAGCTTGGTTCTCACCAAGGGTTCGATCCCGGGCGACCGCAAAGCGAGATTTGTGCTGGACAACATGGCGCTGGGGTGGATTTTCTCTGGGTATTCGGTTTCCCCCGCCAGCATTCCAAGGACTGCTCCACCATACTTCCTATCACCTCATCTCTCTCGTACTTTCCTTCCGGCGTTAGGCTGATCACTCATCCCGGAATTTTTTTGATGAAACGTCTTATCCTCAACCCGTTGCTTACGGACCTCGAGGTTGCGCGGTCCAGATGGCTCTATGTTCCACTTAAAGGAAATACAGGAATGCATTCATTCTGTATAATGGCAGAGGTAACAGGACCTGTATGTAATGGAACGCGTGTACTGAAGCAGCATGTTTCGATGAATAGAAAGTTATAGCTGCTGTTCTAAACAGTGCTAATATCACTCTATATATATCCCTCTAATTTTACGTTTCTTGCAACTCTTCTATCTATATCAGAGAGGGTGATTGATATCAAGAAATTTAAGAACACTCTTCAACATAGCATTATGCATAATATTATTTTAAGAAAACTTCCCTTTGGATGTGTGTATTTTTCAGTCAACCAGTCGGATAATATAAAAAAAATCATAAGCAAAATTAAGTATACATGATGTCACAATGACTGTATCAATTAATACTAATAAAAGTTGATGTGACTTCAGTAGTATGTGACGTCACTCCCCCATACATCACCTGTTGGATAAAAGTTTGTGTAAGCCGGTTGCTCACTCGCTTGGACTATACTTTGGCCTGGACAGATGGGTTTGTCCGCAACCTCTTGAGACAGGTAACCGGCCACTGTGTCCACCCATGTAATCTGCTTATTTGTAGTAAACATTCTTATTAAGTTAACTGTACCTTTAACTAATATTACCATACCTTTTATAGAAATGTAACATGGTAGAAAATCCAACCTCTCATAAATATGTAAAGGTTATCTTTGAGCTACTCTCCCCCGTGTACGATATGGCCATTGGTTCCTTACCTATCCTGTACAATCCATAGTTAGCTTGGACAAACCCATCTTTCCAGGCCAAAGGATAGTCCAAGAGAGCGAGCAACCGGCTTACACAAACTTTAATCCAACAGGTAATGGAGTGGGTGAGTGACGTCACACGTACTACTTAAGCCACTTCAACTATTATTAGTAATAATTAATACAGTCACTTGTGACATCTCTGCCTCGCTTCCTCGAAGATCAATGTTTATATTGATCTTAAAACAACTTTACATTAATCTTAAAATAGTGTTACATTACATTTTTCACAAAGACAATTTCCTTCTTTTTTATCTTCTTGTTCTTGTTTTTTAAAAAGTTAAGTTTTGTTCACAATACAAGATATGCAAATTTATTGAAAATCTCTGTTGTCTTTGAAATTCACTGGCAATGTAGATTCTGAAACAATATGAAAAAACATGTAACCTTCTTGAATCTAAGATAAAAGTTTTGAATTATTTGTTTTCATGTCTATTAGCTGGTTCATAGAAATCTTTAAATTTTAAAATTCTACATAACTGAACTGGATATCGCAGTATATTTAAAATAGAAAAAAGTAACACTAATTGATTATAACGATGGAGTCCCCAGTGCAAAACATTTTGTTTGGTAATTTAGCCATAGATATTGTAATTATGCATTAGACAGTCACAGATCAGCATTGCGACTCTCATTCATTGCTTCTTTGTCTTCAGTGCAGCTTCATAGAAGCATGTGCTATTTAACATTATCTGAAACATGACGAAAAGTTGGACGCATATTTATAAATTCTAGATACTTAGTTAATTATCTGAATTTATCTTGGGTCTATAAAACCCAAAAACGACAACATGACAAATCTACATCTTTTGATAAAAGGAATGCATTTCTTTTAAATATCATCCATCTTAAATTATCACTAACCTGAGTTAATGCCCCCATTGAACGTTTGTTGCTGAGATATCTACGACATGATCTTGGAGTGCAACCAATAGCACAGATATATGAATAACTATATTTAGCAAGAAAGTATCCTAATTTATATTGAGGATGTAGTATTAAAAGATCTAAAAATTAAATAGGATTTGGTGGTACTATTCGAACTTCAATAAACTGTTCCAGGTTGAACAATGTAACTAGCCAATTAGGAATACATTAAGGAGATGTTTTATTTTAAGGTTAACAGTCGACAGAAACAGATGGCTTCAAATTGTAGTAAAAAGAAAGAGTAGAATGTTGCCAAATGTACATTATTTAAAACGCGATATATTTTATGCAGATGAGTTCCAAGACCGCAATGCGCCTTTGCTGCGGGACTTTCGAAGAGCATGCTCGCTGTCATATTGACACTGAACTTGATTTGGAACAGCTATTGGGGAACAAAACAAACGAAGCTTTTCTGAACAGATTGGAAGCTTTAAGATGTCCTAGTATATTTATTTAACCAAAGGAGGTTGGCCCCGTAGCTCAATCGATAGAGCACCTGCCTGCCGTGCTAGGGGTTCCGGGTTCCATTCCCGGCGGTGGAGGTGGG
Organism: Mantis religiosa; assembly: GCA_030765055.1. Taxonomy (NCBI): domain Eukaryota; kingdom Metazoa; phylum Arthropoda; class Insecta; order Mantodea; family Mantidae; genus Mantis; species Mantis religiosa. The sequence goes on along the minus strand of CM060952.1, from coordinate 150,850,832 downwards.
AATTTTTCTCCGACCAAGATAATTCCCCATCTTCCACAGCGTCTGAAAGTATAGAAAAATAAATAAATAAATAAATAAAAATAAATAAAAATAAATAAATATACTTTTAGTCAAGGGTGAACGTACTCAAAGAGATACCCATCTGCAACACAACATACAAAACAGAAAATCATTGCATACTGCTGAAATGCAGTTGTTTTTGTTACCTGTTGCCTCCGTTCCACGTTTTCATAACATATACGTAAAAGCGATGACGTCCCATAGAGTAACTATGGAAGAACATTTATAACTATTCCACTGTTATTAGGTTAATTTTGAATTTTAGTCAAAAGGTGATACGATGGTAACCTGTTGTTTCTATTTAGCTTGGTTGCCCAACACGTAGTCTGCGAATTTAGTAGGCAGAAATTTCTGCTTAACACCTGTGTTAACACAGACTAGCATATCTTAAATGTCCGCCGCGGTAGCATAGATGGCAGCCTGTCTGCCTCGCGTTCAAGAGGTCCTGAGTTCAAATCTCGGTCAGTGTCAGTTATTTGGACAAGGATTCTCCGGTGTTTTCCCTTATCCTGAAATACGAATGTCTGGTAACTCTAAGCTCAATGGACCCTCGGCTCATTTAAGCATCATTTCACCCATTCCGTTCATCGTCCGATATGACCACGTTGGAGGACGTAACTTACAACAAAAGCATCTTTTATAATAATACTAATACTAATAATGATAATAATAATAAATATACTAATTTGAGTAAATTTTACACATAATGCGTTAGAAGCAACAACTCTCGTTCATTTATTCTTTTTGCTGAATCTTGCACTCTCGCTGCAATTAGACTGTAGAGATTATTTGCATCCCTCCTGTTGTTGGGGCAAATCGTCATCCGCACCTCATTCTTTTCCACGACGATCATTCCCAAGATCCAGTTACCCTCCACGACGCGCCCACGATGAAACTTGTGTCGTCCTATTTTGCATTCGTCGATTTGAACGACGTGGCCGGGACCGCCAATTTTCCCCCTTGCAGTACACTTGGTGTCATTTGACATCATTCACACTTCGCGGAAGTAGCCGAACCAGTCCGATACAATCCGTGAACTTATACATGTATTTCCTTCGGAGCACTCCATTATCATTATGTCGTAGTGCATGAGTAACAAAATTGCCTGCTCAAACCAGGTTCCTTTGCACACGGACTGCGTCAGATGTCTGGGGCACTTTTGCAGAGGTTGGCTTCAAGTTTTACATATCTTTCTCATGTTGGCTGCAACACAAGAATCGGCTTAGTCGTCTGCTTGCGCATGCGTATACATGCACCTTTGGATTTAGAAAATATTCTGGCGTCGCAGGAAAGAAAGGTTCTCCCTGCCTCCAAGATCAAGTGAGTGTGTAGTGTTTTAGGGCCCGTCGACAACAAGGTCATTTGGGCCCGTCCAAGATCAAAGTAAGCGAGCTGGCTTTTACTCGGAGGTTAGCGGTTTGATGCCATATCGAATGGGATTTTCTAAATAAAAATTATTCTGCACCCACTATAGAATCTGATTTAAGGATGTGAGTGTGGAAGAGTGAGTGAAGATAAGTAAAACACGACGGACAACTACCTAATTTAACAAAAATTTGTAAAGAATAAAAATGGCATCAATTACTACTTTAATGATGGTACTAAGTTATTATGGTACTTCTGTACAATAAAGATATATTTGTGTGAATTATAATTATTTGTTCATATACAGGACTATAATGGTACATAACTTTCTGTTTTCCATCCTTGCCTTCCATTGCTCATGCACTTCCTTTCCAGTCCATTTACTTTTAATACAGTGCTTCTTTCCAGTATCGAAGGACTCCAGGTGCCATTCTGAAACATTTCTGTGTATTCATTCCTCTGGAAATTCCCTCATTTTCATTTCATTGTTTATATTAAATAGTGTACAACAAAATGAATTTAATGATAACAATGATATAATTGATGTCCTTCTTTAACTATTATAAAGCTTATTTAATTATATGTGTCCGCCTAGGTAGCGTGGATGGTAGCATGTCTGCCTCACGTTCAACAGGTCCTGAGTTTGAATCTCGGTCAGTTTGAGTTACCTGGATAAGGCTTTTTCCGGTGTTGTCGGGTAACTCTAATCTCCATGGACCCTGGGCCCATTTGAGCATCATTTCACCCATTTCATCCATCGTGCGATATGACTTAAAAAGTTAATGGACGTAAATTACAAGAAACACCTTGTATTATACAAAGTGGATTGCTAATATTTTGCACATATTTTGCCGAAGTAAGAACTTGTGACTAGATTAGCTTGATTTTGCTTTTACCTTTAAGGGCTTCTCCTCTTTCCTCTCTGCCTATTATTATTACAAGCTTCCTATGCTCTTTCATTTAATCCTCTAAACCTCAAAAAGTCCATAATTCCCCCTCTCCAAGTAGTCAAGGATGCCCTTTCTTCTTGCGTACAGCAGGGTACCAATCATAACTTTTTGGGTCCTCCCTCCAAAGGGATGGATTTTACGACATCTTCGCATGACTATAGAAATGGTTCTCTAAGTTTCTATTACTAACTTCTCAATAATTAGTCCTTCGAAGATTTTATTATTCCTACCTTTATGTACACGCATCATGAACTCCTTATCTCTCAAAAGCTCTTATTGAGCTTCTCTGTCTTCCATCAAGAATCAGTTTCTAAACTATATAATAAAATGTTCCTAACAGCTACTTTGAGAATCATCTGATTTGTTTCTTGTCCAAAATTACCATTTCACACAATCCATGTAGTTTTTTAACCGCTGAGCGTAGCGAATTTATTGTTTACCGATCACAAATACCTAAATTGCCAACTTCTCTAATTACAGTACCCATATGACGTAAATTCTTACATTCCACCGATACCACCATGAGATATTCAGTAATGGCAAAGTTACCTTAAGACTTCTATATTTAATATATAGGGACAAAAAATCGTGAAATTAATATATTAGTTCCTTTTTACCATAAAATCACACGAATACGATGCAAGTCATTTAATGCTTTTTCATTGAAATATTTTATGTTCTTATGTTAAAGGAAATATCATTCTGTTATATTGTATATAGTAAATTGATGCTAAAGAGTCAATTCACAATTTTACATGTTGAGAATACATTATTTCACTTACGCGTTAATTTAAACGTTCAGACAACCCTTGCTAGAAGTACATTCGACTATTACATCTATTGTTTGCTCTTACGAATGTTTGTTGCTTAAATGAACTTTCCCTTACTTCTCACAGCAGGTGTTACAACTCTCATTCTTTATCCTAGTGTAGCCTTGTTTTTACATGTACCTATTCAAGTTTCCCTCGCCAGCGAAAGGAAATTGTTGGAGGTGGCACAATCTGGCCATCTAGATGGAAACCGTACAGTACAAGCCAAACACTACCCCCATTCTCCTTCCCCGTTGATTGGCACGTAATTACTGGTTCCTGCTGTTTTTTCTCTTCTTGTCTTTTCGGTAATTACTTTTCTCGTTCGAATTTCTCCTACGCTTTGGACACAAAGGTACTTGTGTTCTTTCCTCACGTTTAATGTGTTTATTTCACATACCTTCCATTACAACATTGTCTTACGTTTTACTGAACTTCATAATTGTAAAAGTTTACGGATAATTCATCTAAAGTACAGGATAGGGAAAAGGAATTTTACCCGATGATGTTGATCATAAGGGCTCTTTAAAGAACACTATTTTAATTGTTCGAAATACTGCTGTTTTACTTTTCGAAAAGCAAAACTACACTGTTCTACAGACAAAATGTTACGGAGATAAGAATAACTAATATTGACTAATTCAGGACCAGTGAATTCGAAAATGACATTACAATTTCTAGTTTAGCTCTAGTTTTCAGGTTAGAACTATAGCCTGATATTACATATTTTTCCACTAAATATTGGATCTCGACTTATAAACTCTTGGCAGCATGCCATAAATCTCACAACATTGTGTCATCACGTGATCATCCATTCTCGCTGCACACGTGTTCATCACGTAATCGATAGAATTGTCGCCTGGAGGGGTTTCAGTTCTTATAAAGTGTTGTAAAATAAGTGGTCGTATTTCTCTTGTGTTCCGAAGTGTTTTCATGATACTTTTTATGCTTTATATTATCATATTACATTCTATTCTTATAGACAAATAGAAAAATGCCTCGGAAGTATGTGAATAATTCGAATAACTGTTGCTATATATTCGGAGAGGTTACATTTGCATCGAGGAGGCGTTCGAAAACACCATATATTAAGAAAGCACATTTGTTATATTTTGGTGTAGGAAAGAGGACCAGGGCAAACAATGGGCACCACATGTGTGCTGCACTACATGTTCATCGAAATTTAATGCGTGGGTCGAAGGAAGAGGACGTTGTATGAAGTTTACAGTGCCCATGGTTTGAAGGGAGCCTACCAATCATACTAATGATTGTTATTTCTGTATGACCCCTCATCAAGAAAGGAATATCCATGAAAAAAAAAAATCAACACTTGTGTACCCTAATATACTCTCAACAATTCGACTTGTACTTCATAGTGAAGGACTCCCTGTTTCTCAACCTCCACAAAATTTTATTCTTGACTCTGACGAACATAACAGTGTTTCCTCAAACAGTGAATAACAGGAGCCATCAACTTCAAGAGATGCAGACTGCATGCCAAGCACAGACGCGTCCAATCATAAGATCACACGAGAGCTGAATGATTTAATCAGGGATCTAAACCATCTTAAACATAAGGCATCGAGGTTGCAACAATGTAGTTATCTGCATCCCTCCGTGAAAGTGACAAAATTTTGAACTAGAACTGAAGATTTGGAGCAGTTCTTTATATCTGAAGATGTCACGTACTGCAAAGACGTTGATTGCCTGATGGATGCATTAAATATGAGGCATATTCCTGATCAGTGGTGACTATTCATTGATGTTTCAAATACAAGTCTTAAAGCAGTACTTTTACATAATGTAAATAAGTTTCCTTCCATTCCTCGCATATGCCGACAACACAAAAGAAACGTATATTAATATGAAAAAATATTTTGACGGGAGTAGATTATAAGAAGTACAAGTGGGAAGTATGCGGTGATGTCAAGGAAATTTCCATTTTATTAGGACTGCAAGCAAGCTACACCAAGTACTGTTGTTTCCTGTACGAATAGGATAGCCGTGCCTGAGACAGTCATTATGTTAAGAAAAGTTGGCCTAAAAGACAGTCATTAACACCAGGATTAAAAAATGTTGCACAGGAACCGTTGATCGATTCAAGCAAAATTGTACTACCCCACTACATATAAAGTTGACGCTTATGAAGAATTCTGTAAGAGAGTTAGATGTGAATGTTTGTGCATTCACTTACGTAAAAAATTCCTAAGTAATGAAAAAGTGAAAGCAGGCGTATTTGTTGGACCTCAAATCAGAGAACTTTTCAAAGATCACCAGTTTTAAACAGTGTTAAGTAAAAAATAGTAAGCAGCATGGAAATCCTTTTAAAAAGTTTCTAATTATTATCTGGAACATTTTAAAGCTGAAAATGTTGAAGAACTTGTAGAAAATCTAATGGACTCGTATCAACAGTTGGGAAGCAATATGTCACTAAAAATGCACTTTTTGAATTCCCACCTGTACTACTTACCTCCAAATTGTGGTGACGTCAGCGACGAACATGGTGAGCGATTTCATCAGGATATTTCAGTGATGGAACAAAGGTACAAAGGGAAATGGAATGCTGCTATGTTAGCCGATTATTGCTGGATGGTAAAACGGGATGCTCTTGAAACAGAATGTCATAGACAGCCCAAAAGAAGTCGCCGTTAAGGTAATTGTTTTCGGTGCTTTCATTTTTTCATATTTTATTGTAACTTATATATAATAAGTGTTTTCTTGAAAACAAGAGCTAACCAATCAATTTATTTATCATTTTCGTGTTCAGTGACCTAAAACATAAGATAATCGTCTTCTTTTTATCATAACATTCAACTTTTCAAAATTTGTAGAACAGTGCTACTACCAAGTTAAGGTTAATTAACATAATTTAAATAAAAATAAGGAGATTATACAGGCTGTGTGGAACAATAAGAACATTGAGAAATAAAGCATTAAAACAACGCAATTGAAATTCTATTGAGCTAAGGCAGTTCTGATGTTAACGTATGTCTGTGAGAATTTGCCACTTACAAGTTCAGATAGAAGAATGATATAATCAACCGAAATGAGATTCTTTCGTACTGTAGCGGGATAAATAATTTTAGACCTAAAAAGACATAATAAGAATATTAGAACAGAATTAAGCATTTTAAGTGAATTGATGGAAATTATTCATTCTTTCACACTAGCCGTATACAGGCTAAGGTATTGGATTGATAGAGTCGACATGAAAAACTGAATGCCACGTCCGGTATTTGAACCATAGATCCCCTGGTTTCCGTCCAATCGCTTTTACACATTGAGCTACCACGGCCAAACTGCTTTCCTGACATTAAATTCTCCAACTGAGTCATATTTCCCCGGTAGACCACTAGGGTCTCCGCATTGGAGATAAACCGTTTGTGGCGACTTACTATTGTAAGTACTTGAGTCCCAGGCTTCATCATTTAACTGTTATTATTTAAGCCAATTTATGGAAATTATTCATTTATTTACACAGGCTAAGGTATTGGGTTGATAGAATGGACATGAAAAATTCAATGCCACGGCCAGTATTTGAGCCATGGATCCCCTGGTTTCCGTCCAGTTGCTCTTACGCATTGAGCTACCATGGCCAATTTGCCATCCTGTCATTAAATCCTCCAATTGACTCAAAGTTCCCTGGTAGACCACTGGGGTCTCTCGCATCCGAGATACATCGTTTGTGGCGACTTACTATCGTAACTACATGAGTCCCAGGCTTCAGCATCTAGCTGTTATTATTTTAGCTAATTGATGGAAATTATTCATTTCGTGACACAGGCTGAGGTATTGTACTGACAGAGTCTACATGAAACATTCAATGCGACGGCCGGGATTTGAACCACGAATCCCCTGGTTTCCATCCAGTCGCTCTTACATATTGAGCTACCATGGTCAACAACTTAAAGGGCAGAATAAATCAAATAAGAAATAACTGGTTAGAACACATAGAGAGGATGCCGCAAAATAGGTTACCAGAGGTACTATTCAATACCGACCTAAAGGTAGAAGAAGAGTTTTACTTCCATTGGTCAGATGAATGAACTCCATCTCTTGATGTGGAAACAGCCAACGGCCTAAATAGATGTAGAAGAAGACCTTACAAAATTATTTACGAGGTTAAATATGGCCTGTTCCAAAATTATGTTTCAATAAAATATTGATGCGAGATATTTAAAAGAAATTCAGGATTTACCTACCATAAGTGGCAGGAAAATAGCGAGTCATAATGTAAAGGTAATATGATGGAAACTAAGCAGCTTATATGCTGTCACATTTAAAGGGTTTTATGAGCGTTAGCATGCACAGTTTTGCTTCAGAGAAATTCCATTTTCAAAGAGCCATGATGCCGATGTTCTCCCTCATCCCCCTTCTCTCATTATGATATATAATAGAGCGGTTTAATCACTGTACACAGCATACAGGCGTCACGCGCTTTTGTAGATGCACAAAGCCAAGGTTTTGTTTTATGTCGTGTTTTAGATGTATGGAAGAGGATGATTTTGATTAAGCGAGCGTCACTGACCATGTGGCTTAGAGGTTACATGACAGGTGCCCGTCCATCCTAGTTATGCTCGATACCCCCGGGGCCAAAAGGGTTGTCCATTTTTAATCAGTTCGGTGTAAAATCTGGTCTAAATACATATTGGTTTTTGTAATATAACGATTTCATTCGGTGCGAAGTTTTAAATGACAGAGCAGTGAGATTCGATAAATCATTTAGAGAGGTCACTGAGCACATTACCACATTGTTCACATTGAAAAATAATCATTCATGAGAGTTACCTAAGATATATTCTTTAGAAATATACTCAAATCAATTAAGTCAGGCATTCCTTGAGGTGACACAGCGCACAAATGTTTTCAATGGTTGTAGTTTGCAAACATAACTTCTGACTTGTTAAATTATTGTTACAAACGTTGAAAGGATATCAGTGATTTGAGAAACGTTAACTATTATGTGTTTCAACTGGGAAGAGTTCTCGCCTGTAGTGAATCAGATTCGTAAGAGCTTTCAGCGTTGCCAACTCGCTACTCCATTTTCTAATGTTCCCCTCCTCTCTCTCTCTCTCTCTCAATCTCACTTGCAAGTTTTCTTGGTGCTAAATGTAAGGGAAGGCAAACTGAATTTCCCAAAGTTTTATAATAATGCATTTGTTGAAATCACAATTACAACATATATAACGCACATGTTTTTAATATATAGTTTAAAAATAATTCTAGTTTATGAATTACTTATTTTTCAAATCCAACGAAAATGCCAGCAGTGCATGCATATAGCTGTGAATGTTACTTCCGTTGAAATATAATTTGTCATTGTCATTGTCTTCGTCTGACTATTGCAAGTTTATGATGATAGGTTCCAAAATCCCATCACGTACTATTTCTTTCCAAAAGTCGTCTTCTTGTAGTTTATCTGATGTCTCACGCAGTTTTCCTAACCTTGTTGTGCTCCTTGTCAATTTATTTGTGAATAAGTCGTTCGACTTCAGTCCGTTTAAAAGTATTATTTTGCAACATAACTTGAGCCCACATTAACTCAATTGGATGTTCTGGCAGTGGTAAGGGGGAAGGCGGTTTATATTACCTCGTATCTCACTTAAATTGCAAGCTGATCCAGCTGATACACTTCTCCCTGATTTATAAACGGAAGAACAACTGAATAATGCTGCTTTGAACTCTCTAGAGTAAATAGAGGTTACGAAACCATTCATAAACAAATATATGTGACCAGACACATTCTACTAGGCCAGTAGGAAGTGTATTGTTTCCTCTCGTTCGAATTTAACAAACACGTTAGCTTATTCAAAGTAATTCCTTAATCACATCATGTAAAACATTTTCGTTTCAGTTCTAAGTAATTACATATATACGTTTACGCATACATGTCCGCCAATAATGCTATTCATAGCATTGCTTACGACGTGACGCATTGTTATAATAGTTCTTTTTTGGATTAGGAAAACTATATAAGCTAAAAATATGGGTTTTTAACGGTTATGTTAAATACATTACTCTCTACCTTCCTCATGGATCAGTTTTTGTAAAATATGAATTTTTGTCTTAGCTTGGATAGCATTTATTAGAGATTGATTAGGTTGGCGCTTGTCACACACCACAGAAGAATACAACACCGCACGACTGCGATTGCTTGCTCACCTAGCCGCGCTCAAGGACAAACATCATCCCATTTGAAACAGATGACAGTATCCATTAAATAAATTGAGTATTCTTTATGCTGTTCCTATGACTGAAGCTATACAGGAAGTGCTACTCTTCTACGGCGGACAGATACAGTGACTATTGCAGAACTCCAGAAACATAGTGACAATCAATTATCTGTTAATGAATGCATTGTGGCAGTGATTTGTTTGCTACTTCCAGCATTCATTGAAGGAACGTCCATTTAGATTGGCAAAGAATGTAACCCCAGTCAATAAGTTTGATACGAATCAAGGCTTTGCGGGTGATCAGCCGTGTCAAATTAATAAACGTCGAGCTTTCGGCCATTGCAAACTCCATGGCCTTCTTCAGGATCTGGAGAATCAGGTTTCCTTCTTTAGGAAACACATGATGCTGAAGAAGGCCATGGAGTTTGCAATGGCTTAAAGCTCGACGTTTATTTAATTTGACACGGTTGATCACCCGCGAAGCCTTGATTAGTAATGTTCGCCATGAAAGCTTCGATACGATGTCTTCTTTTTCTTTCTCTCTGCCACCCCGTCCTCTTCTTTTTAGGGTGCTGTAGGCGGTCATCTCAAAATGATTGACTTATTGTGCTAATCACATGTTACAGACCCAACTTGGAACTACAGATTTTGTGCAAATGCTACAAGTAATAATTTTGGACATAGTTCTCTCAACTTGAAATTCAGACATGTGAATAGTGACATTTCAGAACTGACTTTTCCGTTTGAACAAATGCACAGTTAGTGCATCATAGAATATCGCGATATTTTATGTTATTAGGGTTCAGATACCCTATTAAAATAATCACTGCACCAGAACTTTAATTAACTTCTCGCCTTTACAAATACATTTTATTCTGTACAATGATTTCACGACAACGAACATTGAACATTTTTGAAGACAATGCTTCTATATAAAAGTAGACTGAACAGTTTTGAATGTCCTTCAACTTCATGGAAAAAAAACAATGAACAGTTTTAAAAATGTCCTTCACAATTCAACACCGTTTGCCAAGACGAGCCCTAAACCCCAACTGCCTAGCTCAAGGAAAGGTACCCAGCTTCGACCTCCCGATAGAGACGGTGGCGCAGTCAAACACTAAACAAAACACAATAAGCCACTGCCACCGCCCCTACAGGGAAGTCAATTACCTGCAATAAGCCTCTGTGCCAATCGGCACATCACATTGATAATTCTGTGCAAATATAGATGAATATGTTAGGAAAATAAACAACATATTTCCAATAAAATGATATCGAACCCGCCTCGGTAGCGTGGATGGAAGCGTGTCTGCTTCACGTTCAAGAGGTCCGGAATTCGAAGCTCGGTCATGGTGAGTTACCTGGATAAGTCTTTCCCAGTGTTTTTCCTTATTCTGAAAGAGGACTGTCGGGTAACTATAAGCTCTATTGACCTTAGGCTCATTTGAGCATCATTTCACTCATTCCAGTCGTCGTCCGATGGAGGACGTAAATGGCAAAAAAACATCTAGTAGTGTATCCTTATATTATTATTGTTATTAACACTAATCCCATTATTAATATTATTTTTGCTCTGTTTATAAATATAGTAAGACAAATAAGCATTCACAAAAGGGAAAATTAAACTTAAACGTAGACTGAAATATCTATGTATATCTACTTACCAAACTGTGAGTTCCTTTGATACGAACGATGATTTGAAAGATCACATATTGAATTCGAAACAATGAAGAGGCTGAGTGTAACATGTTATTCTTAAATTTGGAATAATGAAAGATGGTGACTGTGATGGTGGCGATGGTAAACGACGAGATATTTCCATTCATGCTGTCATGTATGCTATGGTTGCAAAATCATGACTTTTATGTGAAGACATGCCTAACAAATCTGGGAATTCTGCAGAACAAACCACTGCAGGACCATTCAGCTTTCATCAAATAAAAAATTGCAGTGCTGTGTAATTCTGATCTGACGTCTGTAGCTTCGATTTCATCGTGTAGTCGAGAATCTTACTTAAAATGGTATTTTCGCAAAATTGTACAAATAAAGCTCCTAAAATGAATGAAAACACATCATAAATAAATAATGCTCTCAGCTAATGAACCAGCTCAGAATGTATATGCAATCCAACCACGAGGTAGAGGAAATTATTCTGTCACTAAGATCTCTCGAAACACTATTAGCATTTACATCAACCATGATATTGAGAGAAGAGGTACTTCAGAAGAGTCCGCCATTACATAGTGCTTCTGGTACATCTGCCATCTGAATCTAGGGTATATAGTCTGGGAGAAAAAGAAGAAACATTAGAAAAGTTAGCTATTCTGGATAAAAGCTGAGGCATTACCGCATCACTGTGGGAAGCTATAAAGGAGTATTTATTGTGTGAGGATCTCTACAAATTACCTTCTGAGCAAGAGTAGCTTAAAGAGGAGGTTTTGCGAGAACAGTTGAAAACGGGAACACTAAATATTGGACAGAAATTGCACAAAATGGTCAAGGAAAGGGTGTTGATAAGTTTAAATATTTCATTGAATGAGATTAAATTACTTATTGTTATAACATTATTGCCAGATTTAATATACTTATTGTTTTATCTTTTATTACATAAATTTGATTAGATTCTATGTGTGGATGACAGTCATTTAGTGGTGATATAGTAGTTCAAATTCCTAATAGCGAATATAACTGTGTTTAATTTACAGCAAAGGAGATTTGGAGTTACATGAATAAGAAATAGTGGTTCTTGGTCACATTTTGTCATGTCCGTTGACTGCTCTGTTTCCATTATATCATATATGGATATGAGTCATCTTATTTAGTTCCTAACTTTGAATTATTACAATTTTTTATTACGATTGACTTTATTTTATCAGCTTCATGTGTGTAACGTCTTTTGTAAAACACTCATGTTTCTCTAGACCAAATATGAAGCAAAATATTTTGTTCACGTATATACAAATATGAGTTATACAACTCAGATAAATAACCACAATTCATAACTTTCAGTTAATAACGTAAAACCCTGTCACCTACAGCAAGAGAATTATCTTTAAGAATTATGTCACTTAGAAAACCATCAGGGAGACTATAATAAAGGTCGACAGATTCGAGAAGGTCTATGGAAGGATTCCACACTGTTGGCGCAAAGTACCATTGAAATAATTTTGATGTAATAGATGTTCGGCAGTAATGAGTGAAGAAAAATATAATATACACTTTCGTAGAGCATATGCTATCTGCAAAATAACATACGAGGACTGTTCAATAAAGAATGATCATAATTTTTACGGTCATAATTTTAGGCACTAAAATTCAATGTTATTATATTCTGTTAGCTTAATGTGAAACAAACACGCCATAGTAGTTTCATTGTTGGTACTCCTGGTTCCCGCCTGTGAGAACCAGGCAGACTCAGACATGTTCAGTATCGCCTACCGCTGCATTGGAGGTAACACGCAGTTAAAGTTGATGTTAGAGGAAGATCCGGAGTTTCTTTCAAACGTAATCACTGCTGATGAAACTTGGTACATCATTTTGATCCTGAGAGCAAACAGCAAAGGTCAGTGTGGAAATCTCCTTCATCACCAACCCCAAAAAAAGCAAATGTGGTTGCTTCTGCTTGGAAAGTTATGGTCATCTCATTCTTTGATATTCGTGGAATGGTTTATCAACATTTTGTACCTGCACACACATCAGTAGCTGGGCAATACTACAGGGATGTCCTGAAAACATTGCAAGTCCATATCAGGCTGGATGCTGCACAACGAGAATGCTCGGCCGCATATTGCCAAAGTTGTTGCTGAGTATCTTGCAAAAATCAACGTGAAGTGCATCCCTAGGCCTCCCTATAGTCCGGATTTAGCCACAAGTGACTTTTTCTATTCCCTAACGTGATGAAACGTCTTCGTGGGAGGCATTATCCATCATCAAAAGCAGTGGTGAAAGCTGCGGAGGTGATTTTGAAGGATCTCCCTAAAATGGTTTCCAACATGTCTTTGAAGACTGGCAGAAACGCTGGGACAAGTGCATTGCATTCAGGGGACACTATTATGAGAAGGACCATAGGATGAGTAAAGGTACGTTGTCAAAAAAAAAAAAAAAAAAAAATAATTGTGATCATTCTTTTTTGAACAGCCCTCGTAAAAGGCATCACCTAAATATTTTATTTTGTATATATATATATATATATATATATATATATATATATATATATATATATATATATATCTTTCCTTAAAGAAAACGCGACAGGAATTATACGCAACACTATTAATCTAATAGGGAGGATTTACGCCACAAATAATCCGGTTTCCGAATTCCCTGTTCTCACCAAATGGGCAAACATAGTCAAGTATCAGCATGAGTTGAGTTCTCCAACTGACTCGGTTTTTTCTCTATTCTTGAATTAGAAGAGATGGTGTTCTTAATGGAGACTTAAAGCTTAAAAAGTGCTTAAACCCCGAGTTTCATTGGTAACCACCTATGCTAATCCATTATTAACTGTTCTTTCACATGTTTAAGTTGGAGAATTTAATGACATGGTGATGTTACTTAGTAGCTCAGTTTGTTATAGTAGTGGTACAAGGTACGTAGTTCAAATCCCGGTTATGACATAGAATGTTTCACTGATTCTACCTTCCAAGATTAGGTAGCATTTGTTTTTCATTCACTGTCCTGACCCATTTTTTCCTCAACCTTGTCATCATTGCTTCTTTCAGCACATTTACAACATCATTATTTATATTGTCTATTAATTTTACATGTTTTATCCCTCTTATACATAAACTTAACATGCTTAAAATGGTTTTGCTTCAGTTCCTCATTAGAACCAATTTTCCTCAGTATAAAAAGCAGCATTTTAAAACTGTTATTCACAAATATTTTCTTAGTTCTTCCTTAGTGTACCATAGTAATTACCAACATCTGCAGAAAAAAGGAATGTTTAAAATATCAAAAGTACTTATTTCAAATGTATAACACATTATATGTAGTTTAAAAACAGAAAATGAAAATATGCTATAACCGTGTTATAACAACAATGCTCTTAGTGGCTGGCTGTTGTAACATTTCATATCATGTATTAAAGTGTTGTAAAAGCTTATAAAAACAATGTGCAAAATTTATGTAAATTTTTATGTATTATATTATGTGTAAAATTTGTAAAGCTTAATGGGCAACATGAATGTTACAAATGAATTGAGATGTTGCCTGCATCTTACTAATTGGACCATATCAAACTTTTCAGAGTCCCCAGCTTGATTAGGTTGATATAACGAACTTTGAAATTGGCTGTCCTTCTCAATAATGGCAGAGAGCGATGGCGGAGTCTCAGTAAAATCAAAACAATCTGAGAAGTGTCCCTTTCCATCTAATTGGTGAGAGGGCTGCATCTGCTGCCTAGGATAAACTTCGGGAAAGCCAGTTATATTGATTAACGAGGTTCTTCCAAGGAGACGAAGCGGGGAAATGTGCTCAAAGTGATTTGTCCCTCTGCCATTGCTAGAAATTCCTTGGAAGTAGAAATACTTCGAAGCGCCTATGTGCGTGCGTGTGTGCGTGCGTGCATGTAGGTGCGTGCAGTGTGTGTACGAGAGAGGAAGAGAGAGAATGTGGATGTTTAGTCGATAGTAAAGCGATGGTAAATGCTCAAAATATGGAATACATAGCTAAAACTACATTTTCCACGCGTAGCTGAAAAATAAAGTAGGGAAAAAGTAGAACGAAATATATAAATAATAAAGGATATCATAAACATGGGCAGGAATTAACCTTTATCTATGTTCCTTATGTAACAAATGAAACAACGATTGCGAAAATTGTATTAAAACATTTTGGACAATAATGATCCTAAAATGATAGAATCTTAGGCGTCCCTAAATAATGAGTCATAATTTTGAAACATTTAAGTACAGGTGTCGTTAGCATCAGATCTGATCCATTGAACCATTAGATTCCAGGAGGAAGGATGAGAAGAAAGTACGCTACAGGTGATCAGTACTGATTACAGAGTGCCTGGAGATCTATAGACATGGTTGGTCCCTAAGAAGTGTAGGCAGTCCTAGAGTTCTTTGTCTTATAGCTTCGTAGTTCAACATTGAGTTATCCCGTCAGAACTTTATCTGCAAGTGAGTCAAGGAGTTTTCTTTACCACTTTTGTACACGTCGTTTAAAACGCCATCATTCCGAAAATGGTTTAGTGCGCTGGAAGAAATTTTTATAGACTTGCTTGATAATTTTAATAATCTTTATTATGCTTATTATAAACATTTTACTTACACTTCAGTATGTAGTGTTTACGCTATTTTTGACAAGGAAGATAAGAAATTTCAAAGGTCGAAGGGACAGAAAATTTATTTAAAGATAGCAATGGCGTTTCAAAATGTTAATAAGCATAAAGGGGATACCTATAAATTATTTTGTTTTAAAGTAATTACGTGGCATTGCTGTCTTAGAGATAAGTGCTTTGCCAGGGAATGGCTTTGTAGTCTTCATAGGTTTATTGTTAAGTCAAGGCAGTCAACAAAGCCTAGATAGGGAAAAGGTTCAGGAAGGCAGAAAATTTTGCTTATTCTGTTGATTAACTACCGTTCTGTAACCGTGTCGGGCACATCGGACGCCACTGAACGAAAGGTTGAAATGTTCCTCAAAACTCCACGGCTCTAGAGCTCAATGGTTACCCAACATCACTTTTTCCTGGAATTACATAAATGGTGTAAATACTCAGTCAGTCTAGCCAAATGTGGCACTAACAAAGTGTGTGTATCTGCTAAGGTAATACTGATATTCATTGCGTAAACGTTTATAAATAATATCCTGTTATCATAAACATATTTTTCTATAAATTATTCTCTTGTAAGCTTATATGTCGAACTCTACTTGATGATATTGAGAAAAATTATTTCATAAATGGCTTACGCACATATATGCGTTTGTTCAGAGGAACATAAGAGACTAAAGGGATATTTACTCATTAAAAAAATGAGAAGCAATTTGTTATAGGCTAGCTTTAAAATCCCAATCGCAGCATGACATAGAGAAGCAAATGACTGATGACTTATCTGTTTAAAATGGGATGATGTTTATTCTTGAGCGCTGCTAGGTGAGCAACCAATCGGAGTTCTGCGGTGTTGTATTGCATTCCACCTAAGTGGTGTGTAGCGAACGCCATTCTAATGAATCTCTAATAAATACTATCCGCGCTAAGACAAAAATTCAGATTTTGCAAAAACTGATCCATGAGTAAGGTAGAGAGTAGCGTATTTAATATAACCGCAAAAACCACATATTTTTTAGCTCATGTAGTTTTCCTAATACAAACAAAGTACTATTATATTATAACAATGCATTGCGAAGTATGCAATGTAATGATTAACATTATTGTTGGGCATGTATGCGTGTACGTATATTTCTAACTACCTACTCAGAAACGTTAACGTTTGACATAACTGATTAAGGAATTACTTTGAATAAGTCAATGTGTTTGTTAATTTCGAGCGAGAGGAAACAATACACTTCCTACTGGCCTAGCAGAATGTGTCTGGCCACATTATATCTTTGTTTATGCACGGTTTCGTAATCTCTATTAACTCTGGAGAGAGTATTCAGTTGTTCTTCCGTTTAAAAACTAGTGTATCAGATGGATCAGCTTGTAACTGAAATGAGACACGAGGAGTTATAAACCACTTTACCCCTTACCACTGCCAGAACATTGCAATTGAGTTAATGTGGGCTCAAATTATGTTGCAAACAGAAATAATACTTTTAAACTGATTTAAGTTGAATGACATATTCAGGAAGAAATTTATAAAGAACACAACAAGGCTGGGAAAACTACGTGAGACATCAAATAAACTACAAGAAGACGACTTTTGGAAAAAAAATAGTACGTGAGGGAATTATGGAACCTATCATCATAAATTTGCAATACTCAGACAATGAAGACAATGACAATGACAATAACGAATTATCTTTTAACGTAAGTAATATTCACAGCTATATGCATGCACCTCTGGATTTTTTTTGGATTAGAAAAATAAGTAATTCATAAACTATATTTTTAAACTATATATTTAAAACATATGCGTAATATACAAATATGCATGTTTTAATTGTGATTTCAACAACTGAAATATTATAAAACTTCGGAAAATTCAGTTTGCGTTCCCTTAAATTTAGCGCCAAGAAAACTCGCAAGTGAGAGGGTGAGGGGGGAAACATTAAAGGATGGGTTAGCGAGTTGGCAACGCTGAGGGCTCTAACGCATCTGATTCGTTACAGGCGAGAACTATTCCCATTTTAAACACATAAGAACTTCATAATATCAAAGTGATATCAATAAATACATAATGACTGGTAAATGTCGCAAAAGTTGTTTGACTTATTTACTTTTTAGAATATACACGCCTTATAAAACTTATAAAGTGTTCAGTATGGTTTTTACAACCCATGTTCTCATAAAGGGAGTAGTTTCTCTTGTGAAGCTAACGACCCCAAACTCAGTGAAGGTAAAATAATTAATGGTGACTTCCTACACAACATGGAAAATTTCGCTTTAACTCCTGCTGACAAATGGTTCCTCTGTGCAAAATATAACTTTCACCACAAAAGCTTCAGCGTCTCTGGAAGAGGCACTCAGAGGACGCTAAGAAGTGCAACCTTAGTATTTTCTTTCGAATAAAACATTAAGTTACTTAATTTTAAGCAAGAATATCCTAACATTTATAGTGATTAATAAACACGTGTGCTCCAATTGATTTGATTCCACTCTAAGACGTTTCAGAAATTGTAAGAGCAAAATGTACAGTAAAAGACAAACTCATGGGCAATAACTGATTTAGGATAAATTTGTGTTACAATTAAACATCAAAACGACGATTTTAATATATTCCTAAAAGAAAAGCGGTTAAAGGGATTAAAATAACTAACTACACATTCTATGAAACATTTGCATAAAACACATATTTGTTAGCCATAATAGTTTAACAAAGAATATGATTTGAGTTAAATTCACACAAACTTCCATCCACTTGACGCAGCCAGCATTCAATTTTTTTTCCTGGAAGAATTGGTTTCTCTTAATATGCCCTTTTGAAACACAGCATTGAGTCTACATACGCACAAGTGTGGTTAAGTTCCAATATATTATACAACACAGCTGTCGAAGGTAGTACCGAAATAAGTTTTGGTCATACAAGTTCTTTTAATGATGATTACCTAGATCAGGTTTTGAGCATCACAAACCATTGCTATCATATTACATAAGTGTATGGAGTTGTCAGTAAACATTTTGGGGGAAAACCTAGTTTTTCAAAGTTTTGCAACCATGATTTGTTCACCCTCCCAATTACTTTCTTTAGGGAGTCGCTAATGCGTTTTGTTTTACCAGAAGAATGTCGAAGTTATTACAAAATACATTATATGTGTAATGAAAGATACTTTAATTACAGGGTTTCAAAATAAATGAAAACAGTGAAACTGTGTCTTGAAGAATATATTAAATACTTTCTTTTGAACTACATATTATGGATGTACATTTCCTTATATGAACTATATACGTGAACCTAACATATTCTTTTAACTCATAGAACGTTACTATTTATAACTTATAAACATACATTGGCGGCAATAACTGCCCATCTTTAGGGGAATTTTGATTACTCGAAAGCTGCGGAGCGACTTTTTGATAAAATGAGAAGCTAGAGCGAAGAGATGTCAAAAGATTGTGCAACGGACAGCTAGATATGCGCAGCTATGAATTATTTAGGTTTGCCTAGTTCGTTGCCGCCTAAATGTACCTTCATGATAACTGTATATGTGTAACAATAATGAATATGAGAAGTTAAAGCAAGCCTAATGCCATCCTAAATGTTATAGCACATATAGAGAGAAGTCGTTCCTTTCAATTGGTACGCTTAAACGAATTGCGGAAGTCGGGATATAGTATTTATTCCAGAGCAAGTCTGACATTGCTGTGGTCAGATAAAACAAGTGAGTGTGGGAAGCCCGTCGTTATGGAAACCACAGTTATGTTGCCAGCATTAGTAATGCTACATAACCCCACGGCCAGTCGTCTGGTGCGATGAATCCCCGCGTTTTGCTATTCCCGCTCTCACTCGGAATTCAACTGCTGCATATTCTTATTTAGTATTACTATTTTGGGTTGCATTATCTGTACAGTTCTGGAAATTATGTTTATCTTTAGTACATCAGGAAATCACACATTTCAACATCGTGGAGTAATTCTGATGTACTTTTCTTATTAAACGCAAGCCTCGATATTAGTTTACTACCGATGAAAGTGTAGGAAACGATCATTATGTTGTTAAAAAAACTATTTGTTTCAAATCAGAATTAAAATACATAGAAAATTTAAGATTACTGCTTGATAGTTCCATAACATACATAGAGTAACTCACTTCCGGCACAAACTTAGTGTTTAATATAGTTTTAAATAATTATGTAAAAGACTATTCCGAACATATTTTTGTAAAGGTAAAGTGCCGATATGGCTCGGGTTGTAAAACTCGTCTTAAGTCTCATTTTTTGATTTTGAATGCTAAATTAGTCCCACATCCCAAGAAAGTGGCAGCTTATTTTGTTTCGTCTTCCAAAATGTAAACAACCTAAGTTTTGTAGGAGAAAAAACATAGTATTTTGTTATTTTTACTTATATACTTCTTTATTAATGTATTTATATAGTTATTTATTTATATATTTATTTATTTCCTTCCTTCATCCCTTCCTGCTATCCTCCCTCCCTTCCTCGATTGATTCACTTATTCACTCACTCACTCACACACACACACACACACACACACACACACACACACACACACACACACACACACACACACACACACACACACACTCACACACACACTCACACACACACTCACACACACACACACACTCACACACACACACTCACACTCACTCACTCACTCCCTCGTTCGTTCATTCATTCATTCGTTCATTCATTTATTTAGTGCCAAGCTATTACACAAAATGCATCTACTGGAATTGACTCTAATCTTTCTAGTAGATGTCTAAATGCTACCAACCCTTAACAACCTTTTTGTCTCTTACATTCTATGATCTAAAATTTATATTGTCGACTCTTATTCATAACATCTGTCAATTGACCATTTACATTTGGATCTCACCTTCTATGGACATTCCCCTGATTGGCTAACCTCTCATCAGAAAACAGTTTGTTTATGGTTACAATACTTTTATTTCTCAGCCACATCTCCCCAATCAACTCTTTCCTCCATTCATCTGTACCTCTACATTCCTATATAATATGCTCTCCATCCTCTTTGTCCCCACATATCGAACAGGAACCTTGCAGTACACTATACCTTAAACATCTGTTTCAAAACCCCTAATCTGCACAATCCTATCGCTTCTCTTTCCCTTTTATGACAGGTTTCTAAATACTGTTCTGGCCTTGATTCTTTTCCAAACATCCTTAAAAGAAACAGTGAAGTTCTCTCTTCTATCTCAACCCACATAGTTGTTTGACGATCCATGTCCTCAAATCTAGATCTAACCACCTCCCTTTCTCCCCATGCTAAGCTACATCTATGCAGCCATATATCATATAATCCACCATTTTCAAACTGTTCGTTTACTCTTTTCAACCAGGTTTCCTGATTGGAATGCATTTCTTGAAAACTGAGGAAGCACTTACTCAAGCTATCCTCTGGCAAATGTCCACTCTTTCCATCACCATTTCTTTTGCACTGCCTTTTCCCACTTCTAAAAGTACTCCTACATTTGTTGAGTTCTGAGGTACGACCAGCATAATACTTTATGCTCTTAATACAATATCCATTTTCACCTATCAAACCCCCATATCTCCACCCCATACCAATCCCTAGACTCTACTAAGGCTGAATATAGTCTTTCAAACCAGGATATATTCATCACTGGGAAAAACATAATATATGAAGTAAAAATGTTCATTAACAAAAGCTGATAAATTGGATTGTCTCTGTCTATACATACTTAAAGAAATGTGAATCTCATAGATGAAAACACTTTTGGCAAACCTGTTGATCGCGCATACTAAAATTTCTTCACATATTCTATTAAACACCTGTATCTACAAAACAAAGCTTGAAGCCGTTTAAAGAAAATCCGGCAAAGAAAGGAATCTTCCTGGCTAATACCAGAAGTTTTATCTTGAGAATGAAAGAAACTTATTACACAGCGTTTCAAACACAGCCACGTCGCATTCTGAGAAGTTCTCTTAATAAGAGTAGGGGTGAGAAAAAATGCAGGAGTTTCAATAAATGACTGCTTCCTCTCTAAGGTAATTCTAGAACTCTACAACTCTACATTATTTTATGACAACGTTTCCAGAACTTCCCTGTAGCATCATATAACAGCATGCCAGTTTTAATTGCACAGCATCTGTAATCATTACTACCAAAACATGCACTTCCTTTATGAGTGTACTGCAGCGAACGAGATAGCAATTGCATGTGCTAAAAGTTTACTGTACTTTACACATTCTGCGTAAATGTGCATTTTATTGTATACACTGAACACAAAACTACATAGCAATTCAATATCAAACTTCGAGTAAATGTTTTTGGCTTTATTTGCTCACTAGACAGCTCACCACCCAGACTATTCAACAGTGAAAATTGGCAAGTTACACCTATGTTTTTCCTGTGGAAACACCATAATTTGTATACCTGACTGTTAATAGTGAAATATATAAGTGTATGTTAACCTATGAACGGTACATCGATCAAACATCGCTTTAGTTAATTTTTATGTACTTTGACACTGAAATCAAGCAGTTTATTATAATCAAATTAAAGAGAAGTGGCTTGGTCATACCTCTTTAAAGACCAACTGATAATAAAATAGGAACAGTTAACGAATGCGCAAGAACTATACGTAATCACTTCATTGGTGAGTTCAGTGCAAATATTAGTAAACAGCAGCCAAACTGACAAATTATGAACTGGTTCTACCACTGAAATTGTAAAACTTGTGTTAAAGGTGACATATAAAATTCAGCATACTCCCAAGCGCCTATTAATTGTTTTGTCTTAGAAAAGAGACAGTGCAAGATTTAGGAAGGTTTATGACCATTGAATGAAGGGTAAAAGTTAGAAAATGAAAAAAAAAAAAAAAAAATAAATAAAGTGAAATTAATAGCAAACTGAAAGAAATTTTGATGGGATGTGGTGGTAATGAGATTCCACGGTGAGAAGAAAAACTGTTTGCCATAATTTTTAAAGAATAATAATGATAATGATGGTGATAATAATAATAACAATAATGGTAATGGTAATGGTAAAGGTAAAGGTAATGCTAAAGGAAATGGTAAAGGAAGTGGTAATGGTAATGAAAAGATAAGGATAACGGTAATCATAATCATGATTATTGATAATGATGACGATAATGATAAGGATAACGCTAACGCTACAATTTTATGAAATTTAATTATTAATAAACTTCATGAAGAATTTAAATTATTAATTGGTAAGAAAAAAATTAATATTTCTTTACGTAAAATTTTATCATTCTCATCTATTAATCATATTGGATGGATATTAACTATTAGGTTTAAGAGACCATTACTTGCATTTCAGTCATCTGATGATTCAGATATAATGATGATGATGATAATAATAATAATAATAATAATAATAATAATAATAATAATAATAATAATAATAATAATAATAATAATAATAATAATAATAATAATAATAATAATAATAATAATAATAATAATAATAATAATAATAATAATAATAATAATAATAATAATAATAATAATAATAATAATAATAATAATAATAATAATAATAATAATAATAATAATAATAATAATAATAATAATAATAATAATAATAATAATAATAATAATAATAATAATAATAATAATAATAATAATAATAATAATAATAATAATAATAATAATAATAATAATAATAATAATAATAATAATAATAATAATAATAATAATAATAATAATAATAATAATAATAATAATAATAATAATAATAATAATAATAATAATAATAATAATAATAATAATAATAATAATAATAATAATAATAATAATAATAATAATAATAATAATAATAATAATAATAATAATAATAATAATAATAATAATAATAATAATAATAATAATAATAATAATAATAATAATAATAATAATAATAATAATAATAATAATAATAATAATAATAATAATAATAATAATAATAATAATAATAATAATAATAATAATAATAATAATAATAATAATAATAATAATAATAATAATAATAATAATAATAATAATAATAATAATAATAATAATAATAATAATAATAATAATAATAATAATAATAATAATAATAATAATAATAATAATAATAATAATAATAATAATAATAATAATAATAATAATAATAATAATAATAATAATAATAATAATAATAATAATAATAATAATAATAATAATAATAATAATAATAATAATAATAATAATAATAATAATAATAATAATAATAATAATAATAATAATAATAATAATAATAATAATAATAATAATAATAATAATAATAATAATAATAATAATAATAATAATAATAATAATAATAATAATAATAATAATAATAATAATAATAATAATAATAATAATAATAATAATAATGGGATAAAGGAGGAGATGTAGTAGAAGAAAACTATGTGACGTGTATTTCTATTAATCACCGTTTGTGGTTTCTCGATTGTTTTGGTGTCAACTCTTCGGGAACAACTTAGTCTTGCTCGGAGAGATTTATTCTCTAAAGTTAGAGTGAACAATTGTCAAAATTGGTGAGCTTCTATGATAGACTTGAAAAACTGAAAGCTACTATTTTGAGGGAGTTCATTTGCGATTGTTTGCTGCTAATGTTCACGAAGCAGATATTTTGTAACTAAGCTGTAATAGTTAGTTCATGTGGAGGTAGGGCAGGATTTATATTGATTTGTTATAGTCACTGATGATTTTATTCACGCCTCGTATTGTTGTTCAATATGTAGAGTGTGAACTCCCAGACATTGTGCAACATTTTATTTATTATTTTGAGTGTTTCTTGTTAAGTTTTGTAGAAGCTGTTTTTGTATTTCATCCAAATTAATAATTAATTCTGAATTTATCTAACTGTCCATAGCTCGTGAAGGACCTATTTTGAGACACCATAGGAATCACTAATTATGCTATTGAATGGCCTAAGGGCCAAGAATAATGGAGATGAAGGGCCTACTGTTCGACTTTGAATACAAACGAGATGGAAACCTTTGAAAAGTATTTAAGTTAGGATAACTAACCCTGTTGTTCGCTGTGTATTGTTTATTTCTGTGAACTGACATAACACGAAACGGTAATTTATCTGTGGTGTTTTCAAATTGGATGATTATACGTAGTAATATTTAGAAAAAAATGAATGTTATGTAACTAATACAAACATTTTGTAATAAAGATACGATAGCTACAAAAGCAGACACTTAAACAAACTCTCATGAAAATATAATACAAGAGAAATGGAGCCTCTCATGAATGCGGTGTACACGATTAAAATATTTATGTGTATAAGTAATGACCAGCTGAACGTGCATAGCGACAATGAGATTCCGACAGTGAGTTCGCGTTGTCAAAGAAACGTAAACGAAGTTTAAAGGAAGGCCCCATCATGAACTTAAACGTAGTGAACCACGCAACAAAGGCAGGACATAGACAAACGCTTAGAAACTTGGGAGTGATTATTAATGTAAAAGGTTAATAAGAAGAAATCCCGCGAGTTTAAATTTATTTTAAATTCGAAAGCCTTGAATTCGATATTATACACATTTCCACCATGTGTAACAGAAATTGATATCAACTGTTTAAAAATATAATCAATCATTTTATTGATAAATTTATAAAACATTTTACATTGAGTTGTCACTGAAGCAATAACCGGTACCAAATATTCCCTGAAACTTCGTTTGGTACCTCGAATCCCATACCAAACAGTAGCTAGTCAAAAGATAAATTCATCGGAAATGGTTCATAACGTTGGTGGTGCGATGTAATTATGTAATTAGCCTCAGAGCTCATATATGATAATTAAATCGAGTGTAGTCAAATTTGGTTCTGTAAACAAATATTAGGCAAAGAGATCTCTTACCTAGAAACGATCTTGTCGTCACCGTCCGTATGGTTCCCGTATGGTTAGTACACCCTAACTCTCACCAAGAATTTGATGAAAGTTATTAAATTGAAATTAGGACTCTACTGTATATTTGAATTTTGAAATACATGTTATTCGTGAAGTAAGATTAATGACGGAACTTAAAGCGGAAAATTTTGGAACGCCTTAAAAGAAGAAAATAGGAATCCCTAGGGGTAGCATTTCGACGAAATTAGGGCACAGAAAAAACAGTACAGGAGGGAATGGTGACGAAAGACCGTGCCAAAGCCTGATTGGATTACAGCCTGAAGTATACGTGTGTTTGTAAACACATTTTACCCGGTGCAGCATTTTACGCAAAACTGCGCATATTTACGCAAATAGGTATTGGTTGCAGGTGGAATATCATTAGCGCAAATGTGCATTACATACATACTTGAAGTGCAGGGACCTCTGCATTCTCCAAAGAATTCGTCAAGCACTCAAGTTCTTCAGAGCTGTTGCGGCTGGTAGCGGTGTCCCAAAGTTTTTGTGTACTCTACCAGCGAAATAACGTTTTTACAGATTCATGTTGTATGTGTGTTTCGCTGCGATGTCTTCACACTTTCCTATTCTCCAAAGAAGGGATAGAGATGTCAGCATTGCATTCAGCACATGAACAGACGCATTCGATCCATGAAACCTCTTTAAAAATGTTTATGAAAGACTCGGCCCCATTTGTCGCTCGAGGAACGCTTCAAGGGAAACTAGCCCACAACTCCGGTAGAAATTTGGCGTCATCAATAACGTAACTTTCGGAAAAGGCATTCATTTGGTAATTATCAGGAATTATGCTGTGCAATTCATCAATACCGTCATCTACAGTATCTGAGAGTAAACATGCAAACCAAAGGAATACGTAAAATTTATTGTTTTAATTTTTTTATAATGTTATATTATTATATGATAATAATAAGTGGAGAATTATATATAAGTATATTTTTTTATCTTTTCTGAACTTTTAGTCATGTATTCATGTTTCAGCCCCACATTTACATATTTACAGGCCTGTCACAAATGAAAACTCAAACATTCGAAAATGTTACGGGCGTTCGGAAATAATTTCTTAAAGCAGTTAGAGCTCCTAATTCAAAGTCTGCTAAACATTCAGGATTAAAATTGCCTTTACGTAACTGACAAATACCGTTCCACATGTTTTCACATGTTTCAACAGTATTATAGAAAAGTAAACAAAATATGAGTTGAATTTATTGTACATTTTTATGAGTGAATAGTATACATATGATAAAAATGTTGCCTCGTCAGCAGAATGAAGCATAAGTGGTTTCAATTTCTTTTGCTCTCTGTAAATTGATATGCGAATAATATTGATTTTTGTTATGTGAATATGGTTTGCATTTGGCTTACAGAGTTCTCTACGAATAATTTTATGTGGCTGTGTAGTCACTTGTTTACAAATATTTCTAATTATATAAATTTCTATGCACTGTTCGATTTCACATTCATGCATATGCTCACCTCCTGTAAACAAAACTTCCTAAGCATCCGAGTTAGTCTGTAATGTAGCAACACAATGTTTAATAGTGCACGACCACGACATATTTCCTGTAGTCATTACATATTTTCTGCGGTATTTAAAGTTATTTCATGCTACGCATAGCACTCCGCGATTTGTCACTATTTTCACAAGCTCCATGGCCAGCACCTGGTACTCACACTATACCGGCATTATCTGCTGTTAAGCAGTACTGCCACAGCAGCACCATATAGGTTGTGTTCGTAATACTTCATCAATGTTGCCACCCAGGGCCACAGGATCGCTGTCCTAAATCCAGAAATTGAAAGACACGCTTATGATAGACCCAATTTTCCTTCTTCACAACGATTTGAACGATTTAAGTGCCGTAGAACTTAAGGTTACGCATATCAGTATATTGCGGCAAAGTAGATTTCCTTCGCTTTCACTGAATTTGTCACATTCATTTGCAGTACTTCCTTCTGAATTTCTGCGGATATGTAAAAGTAAGTACTTTACGGTCAGTTTTGCGCAAATGGCATGCACACATTTTATCAGCGGGGCTCTGCAGAGTGAAAACCGGTTCAGAACTTGCTCAACAGGAAAATCTTGACAGGGTTGAGGACAAACACAAAAAACATTATTTTAATGGAACAATCCAACCTAAGCAAACACTGATGATAATGATGATGATGATAATAATAATAATAATAATAATAATAATAATAATAATAATAATAATAATAATAATAATAATAGTAATAATAATAATAATAATAATAATAATAATAATAATAATAATAATAATAATAATAATAATAATAATAATAATAATAATAATAATAATAATAATAATAATAATAATAATAATAATAATAATAATAATAATAATAATAATAATAATAATAATAATAATAATAATAATAATAATAATAATAATAATAATAATAATAATAATAATAATAATAATAATAATAATAATAATAATAATAATAATAATAATAATAATAATAATAATAATAATAATAATAATAATAATAATAATAATAATAATAATAATAATAATAATAATAATAATAATAATACTAATAATACTAATAATAATAATAATAATAATAATAATAATAATAATAATAATAATAATAATAATAATAATAATAATAATAATAATAATAATAATAATAATAATAATAATAATAATAATAATAATAATAATAATAATAATAATAATAATAATAATAATAATAATAATAATAATAATAATAATAATAATAATAATAATAATAATAATAATAATAATAATAATAATAATAATAATCATGATGATGATGATGATGATGATAATTATCATTTCATACAATGTTTGTTTACGGCAACTTTATTATTTGCTTGGAATATAATATACGAGTGCGCTATGTGTTGTCCTTAAAGTAATGATATAATTGCTAAACTATAACGCAGTCTATAATTCTATTCTATTGCTATGAGCTACTGGAAATAGTGCATTATGACAAAATTGCAGCACAAATTCTCCTTACTTACTTTATTACCAAAACAGCACAGCGATAACTTTCAGTTTTTTGCACTTCTGCAAACACACAGAACAAACACGCCAATGTTAACATTTCTTTATGGCTTCCCTGCACACGCCAGCACATGCTACTCGAAACTTCTCACCGCTCACTGCTCACAAACATAGGAACATTGTCGTAGTCGATTACTCTAGATTTACCAAAATCGAACGATCTGGAAGCAACTGTACAGAACAAAAGGCACATACAAAGGTCTCGTGACAGCAAGCGCTGTCCTATTTCTGTTTTGTTTCTTTGTAATTTTTTATTTTCTCTCTCGGCGACAAAGAACAAAGATGCTAGACTTAGGTGAAAGACAATCCATTTATGGCAGATATTTGCTGCCACCGTGAGAGCTCTTTCAAAATGAAATACAATTAAATTTATAGCTCAAAATTTTATGATTTTCAAATCTAGTGAGAAATTTTAGAAATTTTTATTTATGTTTAAGAATATTTTTTTTTTTTCATTTTAGTTAAAATGCCTGTGTATTTGTGTATTTGGTACCGTCTCAGAACTGGTCGTTCTGATCAGTTTTATTCCGCGTACATCTTTGTTCGGGGCAACCTTTTTATGTGGTAGATTTTATCGGCGTTTCTGTTCTCCAGTAGTACTTTCCTTATTTCGTTAGCTGGAGGTTGGGGTAATGTCCTTAATCCGAGTATGGTTATGTATGACAAAGAACCTTTCTTGTAAGCTTGCTGGTTGTGCCGAATTTACCTCCGATCGCTCGCTACCTGGAGCTGTTGATGGTTCAACTTGTGTACATCGTGACGATACCTTATTGGATTTATTTGCCGCTATTCCTTTGGATCCACCAGGGTTGCCTGCAAATCCCAAGAGGTTCGTTGGGGCTACCCCGTCTTTTCCGACTCGCAGGACCCACAATTTCTCACGCTATGAACAAAAGGCTGTTACTTTCTGGACTGACGTGGTATTAAGTCAGTTTGACATCACTTGTGGACTATTTAGTTAAAACAAATAATTTTCTGTTTGTACCATTTAAGAAATCAAGTTTATTTGCTCAAGTATTATTCTTCATTGTCATTCTTTCAAGAATTTTTAAAGTAATATGACTAATTGACATTAATTGTTGTTCGAAATTCAGCAGAGTGTAGGAAATAGTTTGGAAAGTTAAAATCAGGTTTAAAAAATTGAGTGCCATAGTCGGAATTGAATTTTTCAGACTGATTCTGACTTCCCAGTGATACAGTTAAAAGCTTTTTACAAATCCTTGCAGTATTATTCCCGTTATATGCTACAGAATATAATGGATCATAATTTACCTTTTTTCCAAAAAGGCTGATTAATTTGTAATTAGTCCTGATAATAATGAATAATGTATTAAGTTTTGTACATTGCACAATATAAATACGCTTCTTTTGCATTATAAAAGTTAAAATTTTCTGTATAATGTGCTGCAACTAAACTGTTTTAATTTTGATGTAGGATCTCTAAAACATCATAAATAAAGCCTTTATAGCGAAATACTTTTAGCTACAAGAATGCATATTGGGCCACAGGAAAGGCCTGCGGCGATTAATTATTTGGTTCCTGTTATCCCTGACAGATGATGCTGTAATTAATATTCGTTGCAGCAGCGAGCGGGTGCGCTTCAATATTTGACGTGTGTATGTTGACAGTCATTCGAACTCTAAATGAAATAATTAGTGATGAAACGCTGCGGGATTAATAACTGTGTTTTGTAGCAAAAACCCATGCCCACAGCATTCAATCTTTATAAACAGAAGAAACCCAATAATCATTATGAAATGTGAAGCAGACGGGAAGGGGGCTCATAATGAACGATCTTCTACCAAAACTAATGTTAGTGTAAAATGGTCTGTTACGATCTAATAAAATGTGCATTTTTCTGAAGATAAATGTTATGTTCCGGACTTAGGGGCCGTGGTCTAGAAGTTCCCGAAGAATGAACCTACTTCTGACTTTCTCAGCAGGCGGATCAGGAACCTGATTAAACACCGGTTCATTCTTCAAAAACTTCTATACTACGGTCCCTAAGTCCGGAACATAACATTTATCTTCAAGATGCCGGCCGTGAAAGTCTCAGCATATACGTTGTAATTTTTTCCCCCTCTTTTAGTATGTCTCATAGACCACCTATTATAAAAAAGCAATACAGCTTTCCGGGTTCCTTGGGATCTGATACTGAAATCAAAGTCATTAAAGAAATTAAAACTTATGATAAAATTAAATGTGAATATTTTGTGAATTTGCATCAAATGTTAAAGACTTGTAGGTTTGGCAATAGATTGTGAGTACATTTGGTCTCGGGGTAAGAATACCCTGAATGTAGCCGGCATCAACAGTCAAATTCTGTATAATGCAACACACATTAATGAAGCTCATAAATACAGACGAAATTATCTGAAAGCCTGTCTTTGATTAACCAATACATCACAGAAAGAGCTAGACTGAAGAGTGTGCCCTCAGATATTCAATTCTTCCTACGCAAATATAGAAGGCAGGAAGAACAGAAGGAAGTGGAACTACCACCAGCTAAAGTAAGACGACAACAATATCATGTAATGAATGTAAAAGCAGTGGAAAGAAAATTCTGTAACAGTAATCACTTGTTTAGAGTGCAGCAAATCATACGGTGCTGAAAATATGTCCAAATAATTTAGATTATAGTTACACCATAGTTCAATGATCTGTAAACTCTAACCTGTCATAATCAGTGTACGCACATTTTTGATTTACCTATGCATCTAGGATCCCAGAATGATATAGCTTAGGTTTACCTCTTGCAAGTAATAAATACATACACAAACAATTATTTTCATTGCATTACATTATTTGGGCCAGATATGTAACGTATTAGAAGGTATGTATTTCATTGATGTGTTGTATTAGAATGTGCATTCGCATTACTATTTTTGTCTCTCTTCTTTCCTCTTTCTTTCACAATATGAACACTAAAACTAAATGATTCTTTTGAGTTACGGGACAATTTTTTATTAATAGCGACAAATAAAATGCCCTATCGGAAGAGGAAATACAAAACAATCAAACCGTTTTAAAAGTTCTGCAACAATAGAATTTGTTCCATTTCCGCTCTTTCTGGAAGCAATGTAGTACAAAATATCGCCACTGATAAGCATGTGTTTTCTAACCTAGCCTGTCTGGTAAAGCTTTGTTAACAGAAAGAAACTGAGGACGAGAACCATATGTAGATTACTGCAATAGGCAAGAGAGAGAAGGTTTAGCTTGGATGAGAACAGGAACAATATTTCTAAGAGGGATAAGAGATAGGGAAAAGGGAATTTGTGAATCGTGTGGGGTAAAAGAAAGCATAGAACACTATGCAGCAGAAAATCGAGGAGGTTGCAATGTGGAAAAAAATGGTTTGGGAGGCAAAATGAGATAAAGTAGAGAAGAGGATAGTAGCTATAAAATTGTTAACAGTAAGGTAAGAAGAGAAGGTAAGGAGTATTGGTGAGTTCTTGCAGAAAGTTAAAAAAAAAGCCAGAAATGTAAAGAATATAAGAAAAGAAGATGCGGGGGGAGGGGAAGGAGAATGGGACTAATTAAGTAATCAAGGAGTCATGGAGGTTAAGAGCTACCTGACAGAGCAGAAGACCGGGGTGTTATGTAAGCCAAGGTAGCCTCAAGGTAAAGACAAAAATAAATGTAGCAAAAAGGTGTAAATTGTAAACTTTTGGAATATGCACAATAAATAAATAATTCAATTCATGTTAAAGGACAAATTACTGTAATGTGAATACATAATATAGAACACACTGTGGCAAATATTATTAAATAAAATCATCAATTACAAAATATAACATCACACATTCTCTCTATGTAAATGATTGAAGCTATACTAAAGATAGTGCATTACTGTTGTTCCTTTCCAAACAGTTATCTTTGAAATTAAGGGTGGTCACTCTTATCAATACCAGGAAGTAAGGACCCAGAAATTTTAAGAGCTTAACAAATTACACTTCTTCCGGTTCCTTTAACTGCAAGTAGGAATCAATTCTGAGAATCATGTTTCATGTTTGAAGGCAGAAAGCGTTTATACTATTTTAACTGTAAAACAATGGCGTTTATGAAGAATTGAATTTGTGTATTTCTGAGTATACCCGCGGATTTCATACTGAAGTACATCAAATTTTGTGTCCAGATACAGACTGAAGCTTCTAGGGGCTTTTGTATAAGGCGCTTGTAATCACGTAGTCTAAATTAAGAAAGTTTCATAAAGTTTACGCTGAACAATATGCTTTAAAGAGTCTAATTTACCCTGCTGGTTTCGTCACAAAGGATTTAAGAATACAACGTTCATAAAAACACAGCTTCTTTTACAAATGGTGTCTGAATATAAACAACATATGACATCGCCTTTGTTTAAATTCCTGGATTTTAAGAATACTTATACGGGTAGTTATTGTTGATACTTCAAGCAGTGAAAGATAAATAGCTTAGAAGTGAGATTCTGTAGTAGACTATCAATATAGGCATGACGTGTACAACAATGCAGAATAGACTACAAATGAATGCATAATGCGGACATTTGCAGGATTAATCTCAGGTATACACACAAAATACATTAGCCAACACAGTAATTGCTAGTCTCCGTAAGAGTATGTTTTTTTCGAACAGCTGATAAGTCTTGTGGATTTTCGGGAAAAAAATCTGATGAAAACACTCGCATGAATTTTCGACTCCAGAGGACAAATTACTCTTACAAACGTCGTTCTTCACTTCACTTTATATCAATCAACATAACAATCCTTTTAAATTCAACTATCTTTAACCTGGTAGATGAGGTTAGACGTTGAATAAATAAGTGATATGATGAGAACCCGAGATACATAAAACTTAAAATTAACCGACATTTTTCTTGAAATATTAAAAAAAGTGGAAAAAAAAAATTATCCGGATAACTCACGCTATACTAAACCAGATTCGAACCCTGGTTCTCTTGAATGACATACACTGACCCCCACCATACAGAGTAGGGCTTCTAATTTTCTTGTAGGTGCAAGCAATACTCGTATTTGGAAATACAGTAGGCTTGAAATGCAGTCAAAATATTAGCTGGTCAATATGCGTCTAATAGCTTCAAAATTAGAGTTTCTTTGTAAGTCCAGACATAAAAATCTGAATTAGTATTCATATTTGAGAAAAAATAGTATTATTGGAAAAGTCAAGGTACTCTAGGCCTTCCTTACGGCTGATGGATGCAGTTGCAAGGCGTAAAAGACATCTCCTGCATAGAAGAGACGCTCAAGGGGACATTGGGGATTATAAGTACTGGAAAATAAAACTAAAGGATGGGCCTTAAATGAACTATATGCCATATTGTTTGTCGCACAGAAGAATTTTGATTTTCTCTTACGGTTTACAGTTGTGGAAAAGTCATTCGAATAAAGAGGATTTCTAAGAACACTTTCACAATGTTCAAGATAATTTAATTGGTCATGAAAAGAAGTTAAATGTGTGCTATTCCAATAAAAATCATTAAGAATGATGTTTGAGAAAGTTATAGTGATCGAAAAATGTTATATATAAAGGCTGGTCTGGAGAGGTAGGATTTCTTTAAGGTTTTCTGGAAACGTCCTTGGAAGATGTTAAGCTTAAATGTCAATGTTGTATTAACCGACCTTTTGTTTCGAATTATGTTACGCGCGCGCGCGCACACACACACGCACACACACCGATGGTCTATTTCTAAAAATACTTTTGTGGATTCACGGAATTGGAAAACACGTGTTTCGGTGGGAATATGATACAGAATTTTTAGGCGAATAAACAAAAAATTGGTAAATTTAATAATGTGCTGGGTGGCATGGTGTATGCCGGAGCAGCGGTACCTTAAGCTGAATTTAGGTGGTTCAAATCAGACTATGGCATGGTATTTTGTGTCTGGTTCTGCCTTCTTAACTATATGCTACACCGAATTTTGTGATAAACAATTAATTATAAAAGAAATATATCGTTTTTCTCTTTAAGGGCCAAATCGATTTTGATTACATATCTAAATTTTTAATTAAATCATGTAATGGTACCGCCCGCCTCGGTAGCGTGGTGGAAGCATGTCTGCCTCACGTTCGAGCGGTCCCGAGTTCGGATCTCGGTCAGGGTGAGTTACCTGGATAAGGTTTTTCCGGGTTTTTCCCCTATCCTGAACGACGAATGTCGGGTAACTCTAAACTCTATGGAGCCCGGACTCATTTAAGCTTTATTTCACCCATTCTATTCATCGTCCGATATGACTTAACAGAGGCTTGCAAGAGACTACATAGCGCTGTATCTATAGTGACACCGCTAATCGCGTAAAGTGGAAATTAGTCATCGATGAGAGAGTGAGAGAGAGAGATAACGAGAGAGAATAACAGCAAAAAATTAAGGGCCAGTACTGTATGCCTACGACAAGAAGGCTAGAGTGGTATGAAGAGCAGAGGAGCTTAAACTGTTTATCTGCTTCGGTAGCGGATCTGTGTCCTAGGAAATGAGTGTATGAGAGTGCATATGACTCACCCATACTGCCAGATCTAATGTTTGTTGCAGTAAATGCAGCGATAATTATTATGTATAGGTGAGGTATGTGACAACACTTGTGTATTTTAAACGAACCTTCCATCCTTGTTATATTCGGAGGGGAGCATATACACCGTACGGACAGCAAAAGTGATTATGCTACACATACTTCTAGCTTGCCTTCTTGTCCTGGGCAAACGTACAGGTAGCTCGGATGTTCCCGAGTGGTGGGTGAAGCAGCACAGTACCTATTCGCCCTGCAGATTTAGCCGAGCGATATAAGATTTGTCGTTTCATCGTAAAGTATATCGGAAGGAGTGTGAAGGATATGTGAGGGTAACCTATGGTTGATATCGTAGATCATTCTAAGTGTTCTTCTATGCCCGCCCTGCAGTCTGCGGAACGAGCTACTCTGCCCCAGACTGCAGGTAAACGAGAATAACAAAGTGCATTAATTGCACAACGTATAGTCATTATATCATGTGATATTGAGTGCATCGTTTCCTAATATTTTCATTTAAATTTAATTTACTTTGGGAGTATTTAATGTTCAAGCTTGTTTATATATTGTTTCAAAGCTGAAAGGTGCATAATATTTTTCACTAATTAAATATACATATAAATTATCTATCCGGATGAAGGAAGTATTTAACCTAAACAAGTGAGCCATTGAAATTCCGAATTTAGCTTTGCAACATATTGAATGTGAACAGTGACGTAGTAGTTGAGTACGACATTCATATTGGTTTGTTCTGTCTCTGGCTTCATCTGAAATGTTGAGTGTCTAAGCTTCATTGCACGATCATTACATACCCGAGATCTAACTTCTAAAATAGGTTATTAAAACACTGAGGTATTTGAATTACAATAATCTTTGTTAGAGATTAAAAGTAATAAGTTGATCTAGTATTACCTAATAACACTTCCTTATCCATTTTAAGGAATCTTCCTGAGAAGGACATTCATTATTATCCGGCTGTTAAGTATTGCAATATGCAATCTTGAAGCATTTCT
The DNA here is from genome assembly GCA_030765055.1 of Mantis religiosa. Lineage (NCBI taxonomy): Eukaryota > Metazoa > Arthropoda > Insecta > Mantodea > Mantidae > Mantis > Mantis religiosa. The sequence goes on along the minus strand of CM060952.1, from coordinate 150,814,692 downwards.
AGAACAATAATGAACTTATTAAATGATGTACTAAGATGTAAACTTAATCTCATGTAAATATATGTTCTACATTACTGTTGTATATTATGCCACCCCAGGTTTGCCCTATATTGCATGTTTGCTGCAATGTTCATTGGAACCAGTGTGTATTTTCCTTAATGGGAACGGACACTCAGACCCAGTGTCTCCTACTTTATTAGACAGGTCGGAAGTGCATTAGAAAAGGGTGGAGTACTTTTATCGCCACCTGCGAGTACTAAATGTATGTAAATGCAAGTACATGTGCTAAAGTGGATCAGTGACATGCATACGAGCCCTGTTCAAGTTTGTGTTTCAAGCTTCAAGCGTGTTAAAATAATTTAAAAGGGGGTGAATGGTCAAATTAATAGATATATGTCACTTCTCTAATTCTTTAAATTGATCCTTAACCAACAATTATATGAATTATACTATTAAATATAAAATGTAAGATTAAAAAGCTGATCTCCTGCATCATAGTTAAACGAGGTATCCATCCGTAATTAATATTTCTTCCTCTTATACGCATTGTTAACTCAAAAGTTGTTTCCTATTTAGGTGCTCTCCATTAATGCTCATAAAAGTTTCCAAAAGTTTTACACTGTACACTTTGTAGCACGTGCACAATAGCATATAGGAAGTAGGTATGTTAATATTTCAAAATAAACACCATTGAAATATAAAACATTGTCATTTTCAATTTCAAATTTGTAATATCATATACTCAAGTGACTAATGCTAAGGAATAGTTCTGTCACATTGTATTTGACTGCGCAGAACACTTTTCCTAAAGTAAGCTTTGGTTCATTCCTTAGAATTTCCCAGTCAACTATTTTATTATAGCCTTAAGAGGCTAATCAAAGAAAATTGTTGATGTAATTTTTGAAGTTTTTGCATAATTAAAACCATTGGAACCATTTTTAGGAAAAATAAAATAAAAGGATCATTTCTCCGATTGAATGGTATATCGAAATGAGGTGACTTGATTCAAAATCATTTACTATGTATGTTTTAAACAACAGGAGAGAAGTGTAAAATTTGATATTTGTCAATCTTTCTGGTTTCAGTATAATAGGTACTCTATCCGTCTAGCACAATGAAATTTTTGTGGATGAGTGCACCTCGAAACTCGCATTGGAAGTGAAAGCTTAGCACAAATACAAAGGCTGTAGAGTTAGAAAGTTGTATGAGTAGTAATGGTGGCAGTAACTATAACAACAATGATGATAATGATGTTGGATCTTTAGTAGGTACATGCACTCCCAGGAAGAATGGATGTAAGGAAGTGTCCACAGTGTACAGATTGTAGAGGATAACGATAGCAGTAGAGAGGCGCGCGCTCTCTAAGTGTTATAGGCTTCCTACTCCTCCAGCGAGTAGCGCGACTCTCAGTGGAGGCTCGGGTGGCCACCCTCTGGTGGAGCCAAGAAGCTTCTAAATGCAAGTTACGGTGTCATTTGCCCGCTGTCAGCAAATACACAGTCCCAGAGACCTAATGTAACATGAAAAGATGAGACGAAATGAGAGGAAATGGGAGAAAGTGGTTGATATATCACTCTAACATACCTTTTTCGACCAGCAAAGATAAGGAAAAAATGGTCAAAATGGGTGGCGAAATTAGGGCTTACGAATGTGGGCTCAGGCATTACCATGGAGCTGTCTCGTTGACCTAGGAAATAATAAGTTCCCAAAGGACGGAAACCCTCAAATTCTCTGAGCTATAATGAAAAAATGCGAGAGTCCAATAAAATAAGTCCGGAAGCTATTTTTACAAAAGATAGTTTTTGTACTACTTGTGTCAGCAAAGGTGAACGTCGGAAGATATTATTTTAGTACACAGATCAGTTATAAGTACAAGAAAGATATAAAAGCTTGAAACTGTAAATTATATATTTAAAATGCGGTTCACTTTGAAGTGTTAAATGCAGAAATTAAAAATCAAAAAGTATAAAAGATTCGTGAGTTTCTTGGCATTTATGAGTATCAGAATAAATTAGTTTGAAACAATTTATACATTTTATAGGCCTCTACATTTTCCTTTCCTTCCGAAAGGAATTTACAGGATATTTACAGAAATTTCAAGATATATGCTTTAATAGCTACATTAAGAACTCGCTTTTTTATGGTCGTGGATTCAATCATCGTTGATCACGTAATCTGCCTTGTTTTGTTTGTGTGTTCACCCTTAAACCCCGGTTTCTTCTCTTTCAATTCCCGTCATTCGGCTGGAGGTGTATGGCGATTTCTTGAAGACGGCGCGGATGATTGTGAATTTTAATTGCTGCTGGCGCTGGACGGCGCTTCTCAGTACCGGGCCCGGAGTGCTTGTGGGTGTCCACGGGTCCTGGCGCCGAGATGAAGAACTTTAAGCGCTTCAGTCCTTCCAGAACTTTAATTTGCGTGTTCTGTTTTCTTGCAGTCCTTTGACCTCCTACGGTTCCTTCGCGTCATCTCGAGTTCCTTGGAGCTTGACCGCAAGAGATTGCAGTGTACGATATGTCTCTATTTGTTGTCCAGCCTTTACCCCTAACTATAAAAATATACTCAATTTGAACAATCAGGATAGATATTGCATGCATTAAGAATATTGCTTCACGCCAAGAGCGTACGTTTGCTTTATTAACTCCAGTTTTTATTTGTGTTTTAAATGGTTGTCTCCCAAAAATCTAAACTTAAAGTCAGAGATATCCATGGCCTATACTCTGCCTAAACCTTTGATCAGTAGACATATCAAACTGTGCCTCTAACTGGTTGTAATTTCCAGTAATGTTACTGGAAAGTTTTGTTTGGATCTTTTTTGGCATTTTCCGCCCTTTATAATCACTTCATGTTCTAAAAAGTTTAAAAAGAACCTTAGCAGAAGCAAAATTTGATGTATAAGTTTGAATATGGAATTAGGTGTCTTTATAATTACCCGAGGAATGCATCACCCATTTTCATATCTATTAAGGGTGATGGATATGTCCATGTTGTCAATAATTTACTTAACATGAGCATTAATGACATAAATTTAAACATCAGGTGTGGCGTCATCGCTGCAATGTATTAGTACTGATGAATTCATTTCATGATTAGCTTTCTGAATATAATAATTCGTTAAGCACCGGCTATTTTCAAACATCTGAGTGCTTTGGGAAGCTATGCGAGTAGGCTAATTTAAAGACTTCGATATGAGGTGTTCCAATATTTTTAAATTAACCCTAGACTATAAGAAGGGTTTCTTCTGACATATTGTTAGCAGCGAACTAAAAGGCATACTTGGTTGAACATTTCTAAAGCATCTCTACTTGTTCAAACGAATTCAAGCCTTTATCCAACACATCATTAGAAAAGATGAAACTTGGATTGATTATTGCGGTTAATGAGAAAAGAGTTATCCAAGTAATAGGCGCAACAGGTGTAGGTGCACAAAAGAAAATAAAAGAAATTCCATCTGCCGGAAAAATTGTGCCTGTGCCTTTCTGGAATTCCCACGGTGGGTGCTTGTGGAATCCTAAATAAGAGTAAAAACAACACTGGGGGGTATTAAGCTTCACCATTGGACAAGTGAGAAGTGATAGAATAAATGTCAAGACTTGCTAAAAGCAAAATTCTTTGTTAAAAATTTCATTGCTCTTCTAGTGCATCTCATATTATTTCTTGAAAGCAGTATGCCGTTTATAAGTGTTTCCACATAGACCACCTACGTCGGTTTTGGCCCCGAGCAATTAATTTCCGTTCTCAAACCTAAAGATCATGTTTGGTGGTTGAATATTCACATTAAATGACGAAATAAAAACTGTGTCAGACACTTAGTATTTATTACAACTGAAAAAAGTCGTACAATATACATGTATTGATTCTCAAGATATGGGGGAAAAGACATTCGCTTAAATCTGCACTGTTCTGGTTATATCGGGGCCTTTCAGAACATCTCTCTGTGAAACCAAATGAAAAACTTAAATAAACGTGAAGTGTAGGAATACATCTGTTCTATTTTAATTTAGCTAAATTTGTTAAATTAATGAAGGAAATTGAACCTTAGGAGTTACATTACATGAGGGATTAATAATGGCATATCTGCATGTAAACATCAAGGTATTCAACTGGTATTACCCAGGTAGCGGTTGGCAGCACTGGGACCACCCGGTAGAAAAGCTATACAGAGGTGTAAATGATTCATTTTATATTTTTATGAAAGGTGAATTTGAAAAGTGCTTAACTCAAAATTTGTTTTATTACGTTTTCATCGAAAAGAAAGGAACAACAGGGCACGTTGCTCACATAGTTGGTTTAATTGCCCATATTGGTTTACCTATTAAACACTTGTAGTTACACAGATTTTCTGTTAACGTTGTGTTGCGAGTAGTGAAAACATTAATGTGATGGCTATTACAGAGATTTAACACATTTATGTATGATTCTGTATGTTTTATTAAAATAAGTAGAGAGGGAAGCATCCAGTAGTTGCCATTTACTATAGCACGAATTAACTGATACTGATTCTAAGTACATATGCGGTTCTTATGTTAGTAAATGTGAGGAATCAAATAGACGTCCATTATCTGTCTTCTTATGAAGAAAACTAAAATTCAGTCTCCAGGATTCCAAAGTATATTATTTTCTTTGTTCATTAGCAAAAGCATAGTACCTATTACAAATACGATAGTTACTATATCGGAAGAATAAGCCATTGATAACAAATTTATGCATGTTGTAAAGGTTAAGTTACAGTCACATTTTTTACACCAACACTGATCGAGATGGCAGCATTCGGAAGGTCCAAGTTCGATTTACGTGCACGGCCTACGTGCCCATTGGCTTTGCTTGAGTTTTCCCGGGAGCCCTGCGAATGCTGGGAAGGCCAATTACATCTCCCGGATTTCTTGTCTCTCCGTTATCATTTCACATCATCTCTCATCTACTGGTCTCTTTTAAGAAACAAGTGTCGCCGGGAGTATCAACACTGAATGGCAGGATGATACCATATATGCTCCTGCTAAGCACTTCCTCCGGTAGGATGGCCTCCACTCTCCAATCCGGTGTAGTGGACGGTATCAGGACCACTTTGGGTGGGACACCGGTTGTGCTGGCCTGCTGGGGAGTTGCCACCAGGTCAAATGTTTGGACCCTTAACTGTGCACTGCCATGACCCCATGGGTCAGCCCTACTCCGGTAAGACGGTCTCTGATCCGGTGTAGTCGGCCGTTTCAGGACCACATTGAACGGTTTACCGGTAGTACCGGCCTGATGGTAAGTGGTCAATTGTATGGACTCTACCCTCTGCACTGTCGTGACTCCTTAGGTTGACCACCCTCATCCTTCCTCCGAGGTTGCCCCACTTCAAGCTTACAGAATGGTCGTAGTGCCGAATTCCCTCCGTATGATTCTATCCTATCCCACCCTATCCTATTTTTACTATTCTTATTTATTTCTCTGTACTTTTGAGTTAGTCGAAATTCACAAAGTACCTTTATTCTATATGAACAGTATAACGAGCCCGCCTTGGTAGCGTAGTGGTAGCGTGTCTGCCTCACGTTCAAGAAGTCCCAAGTTCGAATCTCGGTCAGGGTGAGTTAAGGATAAGGTTTCTCCGGGGTTTTCCTTATCCTGAAAGACGAATGTCAGGCAACTCCAAGCCCTATGGACCTTGGCTCATTTGAGCATCATTTTAATCATTCCATCCATCGTCCGATATGACTTAACGTTGGAGGACGTAAATTACCAAAAAAGGAAGGGGGGAAAAAAGAAATGAACAGAGGACAGAGGAAAAGATGTACAGAGGACATTTAAGCCACAGTCAAATGTTTAAACAGAGGGTTACTGTGCTCTGAGTGCGAAACTCCACAGTTTGAATGCCTACCAGAACGAAACTGTAAGGTCCACTAGCAGTTCAGATACTCACAATGAAATATTTGTAATTTCAAGCAATATTACTGAATATCTGGATAATCTCAATGTGCCACAACATGATAGAAATTGTCTGTTCTTCAATTTTTATTTATCATTCTTATCTATTTTCCTTACAATTTTAGTAGTAAAACTACGCTAAATATATTTATTTTGAGGAGTTCATATTCTGTTTGTAAAATGTTCAAGATATTTTATTGTTATGGGCATATCAATTATGTGGAATTTTAAATAAAATTTTTAGTTGTTTTTGATAAGACCAGGAATATCGAAGAAAGTACTTGTGCGCCATCTTCTGAGGACTCTTTACACTTCAGAGGACTTTAAAGTTTTGTTCTCTAGTGTCATTTCAGCATGGAACTTTGGCTGGAATACAATATTTCATATACTCATTATATAAAAGTAGTGAGGAATGTAAACATTTCCACGCAGTCTCATTTGTATTAATTATCATCTCTTACGTTTTACGCCGTTCATACTACATACGTATGGCACCACGGCCAATGCGTATTTGCAATATATGAAATTAAATTATATTTGGGAAAGGAATTCTGGAAGTACCCCTCCGAATTTTGAGTTTTGAGAAAAGAGGAACTCATGAATCAAAGGGAACGCTTCTGGTAGAATTTTAACCGCAGATCTGTTTTATGGACTGACCTAGGAGTGCATTTAAGCCTCAGCTTCATAGTAAACATTTTCGTAGCTTAGTGGTCCTTCGCAGGATGCTGCATATGTCATGGTGATGAAACATTTTCTCACGAGCGCGGACAACTTCGTCAGAGCACAAAGCCGATTCCGGCAACATTTCCGGAAGTATGAGTTATCCCACCGGAAAATAGTCCTACGTGTGGTTAGTAACTTCCGTGAGAAGCTTACACAACAAGAACCGATCCCCAACAGCACTCTAAGCCTAACGTCCTGAACAGAACAAGAGCGACTGGCATATGCCACAGAATAAAACAAAATGGAACCTTAAATTTCAGGGAAATAGCTGGCCTTTGTAGTCGTTAAACACCCAATTTTGTAGGCTTTAATATGTACGTGTGTGTTTAAAGAACTATTTGTATCTCGTTGCCGACAGAGGATACAGAATTTGAATCTCCATACAAGAAATTACAACTCTTGTAGTACTCGTACTATATTTGCATTTTTTGATATCCAGAATTTACTTGGTACTTTCCAGAAAATTTATTCAAGTTTTAAATTTTAGAAATGGCCTATGTGCATTCATGCAGCCACCTGGCTTCTGATTATCTGAAAATTGAACAGATACTGAATGAGTTCGCTGGAGACCATAAGTGTCTTGGTTAAATCGAATATCCTAATTGCTCTTCCATAACACGAAACTTAACTAATTACTTCTGATTCAATGACAAAACTATAACCCGTGGTTCTTATATTATGCGTCGACTTTTGTATTAGTAAATTATTAATTGCCTTACTTTGATATCTGTAGAACTTCTTAAATCATTTTTTCAACTTACAACTAATACCGGTGTCAGATATAAATTATTTTATTCCGATAATTTCTTTAAAAACACAACAACATAACGTAATAGTGCTTAATGCCCACTTTTGTTACATACGGCAGGCGGTGACACTGATGATGCATGAGATGAAGATGGAGCACTGGTGAATGAGATGGCTGGAGAAATCGAGATCCCGGAGAAAACCCGCCCTAGCGCCGTGCTGATAACCACAAATCTCACTTAGCGGCCACCTAGGATCGAACCCGAGCTGCTTTAGTGAGAGCCGAGCGGTGTAACCACCCAGCCAAGGCGCGGCCTCATTAAAATATTTCACTTTTAGAAGACATATCATTTTTATGCATAGGGGTCCAGATCACTTATATCCGATCACATAGTACACAACGTGTTAGTTAAGATGTTACAATATAAATGAAGTACGTATTGGAGTTCTTGGATTAACAACAAAAGCAACGGCACCACAGCGACAAGTTGATGTCACATGGAGCCTACATGTTACATTCAGTAATACGTTTCATAAGCATCTATAGATTAGTTTTTAACTGTCGGATTGCCTTCCTAGGGACCGGCTCTGATACCTTCAGCTGTTGCGTTGTACGGTGGTTTGCAATACGTATAATCCGTTACCTCGGATCTGCCTCACGTTCAAGAGGTCCCAAGTTCGAATTTCGGTCAGGGTGAGTTACCTGGATATGGTTTATCCGGGGTTTTCCCTTATCCTGAGAGACGAATGTCGGGTAACTCTAAGCTCTATGGAACCTGAGCTCATTTGAGCATCATTTCACCCTTCCATTCATCGTCGAATATGACTTAACGTTGAAGGACGTAAAATTAAAAGCAAAACAAAGAAAGCATCGTAAACCGAATTTCAAAAAATCTGATATGTTGTACTGTATCCCTGTTCTTATAAAGCTAGTACTTGAAATGCTTATTGCTTTATTTACTTCATATCAATCGAGTTAAGCATATTATAGCTAATTTTATTCTAGGTGCAAACTTAATGTGGGAATGCCACAGCCAAAGTCTTAAAAAGCCGATCACAATGGGATTCTTTGAAATTTCGTTGACTTATCATGGACGAGTTAAAAATAAATAACGTGTTCTCATCTGAGCGAGGGTATAAATTTTGGAAAATTCACACAAAATAGAACAATGGATATCTTCAAATTGTTCGTTCCACAAAAATGTACGTCTTTAACTGTGTTTTTTCATGATATCTCCATTTTTCGATGCGGGTTTTGTGATTTTCGATGCAAAAGTAATTCAGAATGTAGAGGACTTCTGAGGACATTCCAAGAAATTTAAGTTTTACTTTTAATTTAAATATCTAATGTTTATATTTTAAATATAAACGTTAGAGCCATTTTTAAGAAAATCAAATTTTTGAAATATTCTCCATGTGATGGATAATGTGGTTTGGGGGGAAATTTTATTGTAAATCTTTGTATCACATTCTTAGAAAAACTCAGCTACAGTACCAATTTTGGTATATGGCATTGCTTTTGTTTTTTAATTATGCACATACATAACTGAATGTATATACACAGAGTACTTTTGTCTATAAAGAAATACATTTCTATTCAGAGGATATCAAAAAGTGAATTTGCAATGAAATCTTGGAATCTAATTTTTGCCTTCCATACTTACTGTACATACTAGAAGAAGTAATGAAAATGTCTCTATCACTTGTCGGTGTTATATTCTTCTCTCTTATCACGAAGTGCACACGCCTGGGCGGTTCGTCAATTGCAGCAGAACAAAGTTTGTCATTGTCATGCGTTCAACTGTTGCGCTCGCAACTGTTTCAACGTACGAAGGGATGTCTGCCCACAAGAAAGACGGGGCAGTTGGGCCACCTAGCATATATACACAGTGTTAGATATATGTTAATGCAGACTTCGCAAGCTGGAGGATACAAATATGGTAAATTATGAAGTCCCAAACATTTGAAAAATAAAGAAGATGACTGAACATTGCTGATAAATTATCTACACGCCTTGCAGCAGAGCAGCACTTCAGAGGATTTATTTTTCAACCAAGTACGCGTTCACATCTTCAAAGTGTGAAAGTCTAAACTAGGTCAACGCTTGTTAGTTGGTTCACTTCGTACCTGTGTATTTATCAGCTACTGTTAGTAGGAAAGGTAATGCGTGTTGAGGTTGTATTGTTTTAAGCTATTCAATCGCATTCGCGAGAACTAAACTAAAAGTCATGCAAAAGCCAGACGTAAGATTTAGTCAGATGGAGTGATAACCAAAGATAGCATATTCAGTTGTTTATTATGGAAATATTTCATCCAGGTGTGTCGTGTAAAATTTGATCAAAGTCACTTATTTGCTGAACAGAAAATTTACCAGTAATTGGAACACGAAAAAAAAATATATCTAATTACAGCATTTTCTCAAAAAGTGGTCCACTAGACTCTTTGCTGTGACTATATGGTGGCACTACATTGGGAAGCGTGTCCCAATGAACGTTCCTGTCGGTTTGCCACAAGCAAGAAGCATACTTTGGTTTTATGTGAGTAGGTGATATTGAAGAGTGTTCACATAATTTCATTACCTACTCATATAAAATATCATATAATATCACCTACTCATATAAAACCAAAAAATATATCTCGCTTTAAATACTTTGTGGTAGGTATTTAGAATAAAGAAGCATACTGTTGATTTATAACGATTATCATAGTTATGAATGCATTAGGAACTTCCGAAACACAGGCAGGACCTGCTTTTTGTACTAGGTAAGTGTCGCGGCAGGTAGTTCTAATGTTTACATTCCTGACCTTCCGCTTCAAATGCTCGCCAATGTCCTGTGGTTGCCACGCATAAGCCCGCGACTCTATTCAATAGAGACGTAGGAATCCTATTCTCTAAGATCATTTTGTGGCTACACGAATCATTTTAGCAACCTATGGTAAAGACTAAATAACTCATATTTAGTAGCTCTACCTCGCTATCCTAATTGCAAAAGTAATTTTGGAAAGGTGATATAATACATCCACAATCAGAACTTTGATCAATTTTTTTATGCAACAATGCACTCTATGTAGAGGAAAATGCTACTTACCAGTCTTGACTTTTGGGTATCAAATAAAATAATTCAGTAGGTAATTCTGAATGAATATGTTAAATGGTGAAATATTTACATTTCAACAGGATGTTGTTACATAAATTTCAGATTGTTAAAGGTTTTCATTTAATTAAAATATTAATTTGTAGTTACTAGGGCAAGAACTTTAGACACCGAAGATAATAAGTTTGCTATCCCGAGACCATAGAATTAGGTTTGTTTACAAATAACTGAGGGCGAGAGAAGGACGTCTGTACAGCACGCTACACCTAATTCCGACCTTGCGTACGCAGTCAATAGACGACAACAGAGGCCCTTGATTATGCGCGTATATATGGATAACAGGAGAAAGTTCCTCAGCTCATTCAGTCTCTATTTCGTGAACATATACACTCGCATATTGAAATTTTAATTATAGGCACTAATTTTATTTTAATGTACAACTATGTACATTCGTAAATTCTCAAAATGGAAACTTGTTCTACTGCCTGAAAAAATATTTTTGTATTGAGATAATGTTCTCTCTATATCGCGTAATGTGATTGGAGAATACTTGAAACAGCTAATATCTGAATCTGTGTTGCTATTTAATCAATTCCGCACTTCAGACGTTTTCGAATATGAGGGATTGTTTTTAAGAACACGTTGAAGATTTTGCTTAACACAATTAGTATTAGTATCATCAGGTAATTCGTTTATTTGTTCACGAACTTTTTCCACTGCCCTCAAAGCAGCACGTATGTCAATATTCGAAGTCTCACCTCAGACCCTCTCTCAGAACGTGACTGAACACCAGGACTGCAGTGGATCGCGAGGTTACGTAGGTCAGTGCCTCGCAACCTGTATGCGCCTCGTTCCAATGTTTTGGTGTCCAAAGTTCCTGCCCTGGTTACTACAAAATTGAAGTAGATAATACACAAAACAAACATAGCTTCAGTTATATTCGTTACATGATTTTACTCACTAAAAGTCTAATGATTTGTTCATTGTTCATTTTATAAGAATTATTTGTGCTTTCGTAACGGTTACCTAGAAAATATTTGTTTTTCTACCAGTATTTATTATGCATTTCTTTTAATACAACACTTGCTTTATTCATATCTGTGTTACATTATAACACATGTATGAAGTAAGAGAAATAACACAAATATTTATATAATTCGAAATTTTGGAGCGACGGATTAAATGACCGAGGGTGGGTCAAGAAGTAATGTCTCTTTTTTCCCTTAAATAAATAAGTTATGTGAAAACTTTGAATTTGGCGCAGTTCCTCAAACCTTCTTCTCCAATCCCCTGCAGTAGTAACTTCCTAAGTCAACAGATGGCAGCACTGCATCCTCTTGTAAAATGGCGGACATAGACATTCGTATTAGACAGCGTTCTGTGATTGACTGCGGAAGGTGAAACGCCAATTCGCATTCACGAAAGGCTAAAAAATGTGTATGATGATGCAACGGTGGATGTCAGCATTGTTAGACGATGGGTTCGTCGCTGTAACGAAGGTGAAGGGCAAACATCTTTGGCAGATGAAAAGTGAAGTGGCAGGCCGGTGACTGCAGTGACTCCATGCAACATTCAGCGACTCGATGACATCATTCGTGGAGATCGCCGGGTAACAACAGGTGAATTGTGTCGCATTACCACCCTCAGTAAAGGCAGTGTGATGACGATTATTCAACAACTGGTTTACTCAAAAGATTGTTCACGTTGGGTACCAAGAATGTTATCCGCCCAAAACAAAGAAACAAGGAAAACAATAGCCTCCGAACACTTGCAGTGCTTCAATTTGGAGGGAGAGGAGCTTCTGGAAAATATCGTTACTGGAGACGAAACGTGGGTTCATTTTTTTGAACCTGAATCAAAGAGGCAGTCAATTGAATGGCATTACACAAAGTCATTGAAGAAAAAAAAGTTCAAAAGTCAGTGGTCGGCAGGGAAAGTTATGCCGACGGTGTTTTGGGATGCAGTGGGTGTGCTTATGATTGAATTTTTGGAACAGGGACGCACAATAAATTCTGTTCAATACGTCAGAACTCTCAAAAAGCTGAAAGCACGTCTTCGCCGAGTTCGCCCAACAAAAACTGTGGCGGATGTTCTTCTTTTACATGACAGTGCAAGATCACACACCAGCCGTTACACCACTGCAGAATTTGAGAAATTTGGATGGAAAGTCTTACTTCACCCCCCATACAACCCTGACCTGGCACAATCAGACTTCCATCTTTTCGGGCCACTAAAGGAAGCTCATCGTGGAATTCATTTTGAAGATGAGGAGGCTGTGAAAACTTCCGTGCGTCAATGGCTTAGGAAGCAAGACCGTGTATTTTACCACACTGGAATATGTGCCCCAGTTGAAAGGTGCACCTAAACTGTGGAAAAGGACGGGGATTATATTGAATTGTGGAAAGCTAATGGTCAATGTTATAGTTTTCAAGCTATGTAATTGGATTCCATTTTCTTAGCAACTAAAAGAGAAAAAATTAGGAGGCATTACTCTTTGACCCACCCTCGTATAGCTGTATTAAATAAACTGTGTGCGCTTATTTGCGCTAAATATAATTTGTGAAATGCGCCCTGTCTTATCTATCACAAATGCTATATATAAAAAGAACTTTTAAGCATCATCAACAATGTACGAGAATATAGTTAACCTGAGACAAGGGCATGATGCATCCCTTTGTGGAAGAGAACTGTTTTGTCAATTAGGAGTACATGTCAACGAGACTCCTGCAATGTAATGTGGTGGGACATGGCTTGTAAAAAAGTTCTCCCATAAATCTTCAAGCTACACGTTAATCGCTACTAATATGAAACTGTAGGAAGAGGGGAGGAGGTAACTGAAGCTATAGAACGGCACACCTCCAGTGCCCTCCTAAAACCTATCGATGTGGAGTTTAGCCTCAGTCAAGATCAAACAGTTACACACTGTGGCAGTACACGACCTTACATCTACCGAAATATGCATCGAGTTAACGTAATGAAACATATTAGTACTGTGCACAACTTTAAAGCTAGAAAAGAAAGGATAGCCAGGGTCAGGGGTAAATTTCTGGAGAAGATTAATGTGTGACGAGATCCAGAGTTGTGACCATAAGTCACCTGGAATTGTGTTAGAGAACTAATCCGCTTCCCGCCCTGGGAGCGGTGATCTGACTAATGGGACATCTTGTGGTAAGAGGCGAGTCCAATTTGTAGACACTCGCTACGCTGAAATATATACTGCCTGTTAAACCGGAGCTGTGATGCTAATGAGGCAATTTTCTGGACGTTACCCTGAACTGCAGCATGGCCATGGGTAGGCACACCATATTTCGAAGGCGACCTTGGTGCAGGTGAGGTACCCGAGAACAAAATTTAGTTTGAGGCAGTTTGTGATACGATTAACTGAATGGTGACAGAATTCACTGCCTACTTCAACGTGGCTCGAGAGTAACTAGTCACTTATACTTCTCTCTTACATAAAACACTTTCTTATCGCGCATTTGAACTCATTACTCAACAGGAATGTATACAAATTTAAAGATGCAAATATCTGAATTTCAGGTGCTTTTGTTTTATTTTACGTCCTCCAAAGTTAAGTCATACCGGACGATGAATGAAATGGGTGAAATGATGCTCGAATGTGTCCAGGGTCCATGGAGCTTAGAATTACCCGACATTCGTCTATAACGATAAGGGAAAACCCCGGTAAAAAACCTTATCCAGGTAACTCACCCTAACCGAGATTCGAACTCGGGACCTCTTGAACGTGAGGCAGACTTGCTACCATCTACGCTACCGAGGCGGGCTGAATATTAGGTTGTGTTCATTTATATAATGTATGATGATCATGCTAATGACTAAGAGAAAATGTCACACAAAATAAAAGCGGCATTACTTTTAGTGCCAGAATGACTTGAACATTATTTAACAGACCACAAAAATGAATAATAAAATTTGAAGCTTTCCTAACGACGAATATGCACACATTCATTTCGGACAACAAGCCAGGTGCAACCTGAGAAGTCTGGGCTGACAGATCATTGTTTTAATAACGACCATAGAGCAAATTTTCGGGAGATGACCATCTTGGCAATATGCAACTGTTACTGAGAGCGGAGAATTAAGGAGGCTTTGGCGATTTCCTCTGAAAGGAGTACGCTTAATCGTGATGCTGGATTTCAGTTCAGTTCCTCTTAGAAACCGACCACAAAAATCGAAATCCGTCGATTTAAGAAGGAAAAATCCACACAGTTTGATAATCAAGTTAAATAGTTACGCTTCTTTGATACAATTTTCTATACTCACGCCATCTCCTGACGTGACATTTAATTTACTGAAAACAGTCCTTTGTTCAGTAACGTGAATTTTGATAGAGTTTTGTCTTTGTTTATATTGGTGTTATATCCAGTGTTTCATTTGTGGTTATAACATTTTATAAATATCCTGCTGATGGGAGCGATGCACACTCCCTAAACGTCCATATCTAATCGTCTTTTCACCTGGCTTGTCGCCCGAGAAGAAAGTAAGCATACAAAAATGAACTCTCATAATTTCCTTTGACAGCGATGTTAAGTCGTTATTGCATGTTAAATCCAAAGCCGCAGCTTTCGGTAACTATCAAACATTTAGAGACTCCATGCTGTCTTGATCCAAGAATATAAACCACGTGCGTTCCCAAATCACCTTTGGCAACCGTGCCTTCGGTTTAGTACATAGTAATCTTGGTTAAACTCTGAACTACTTTGGGTGAATTAGAAGTACCCAAACCGTGCGGAATGGCTCAGGTGGTTTTGTCTGATGCCCGCATTTGGCAGGACCGAGTTCCATTTCCATGAACGGCCTTCCTGACCCATAGTCTCTTTCACGGGTTTTCCTGGGTCATTTATTACAACCCCCGAATTTTCAATTAGAGTGCCCTCCCAGCATAATTCAATCCAATCCTAAAGAAACCAGTTTATTAACGAAATGCACTAAGATATCGTTAAAAATAATATTATTTTCCAGATAAAGGTGCGTCAAACATAAGTGTTAATATGAGGGGACTGCTTTAAATCTAAAGCGGTGATCACGTGTTATGTGAGTTAGTAGCGCAGTCCACAAATGTATCTTTCGCATATTATTAGTTAAGCACTTAGTGAAATTTGTAGGATGTGTACCGTTTCCAGTAAATGACTTAACTAGTGGAAGCATACTATAAGCATGATCTCATTGAACAGATATGTTTGAAAATCAGTAAGGATACGGAAGCCTTAAATTAAAAAAACAAAATGTACAAATAGGATGGTTAAGCAAACAGGCACAAAAATTTTCAAAGTTGGTTGTTTTCAACTAATTCTTTATGCTGCCAAGATTCCAAATATAACTATGTACCTTGTTTCTTTGCTTTAGAAACAGTTAACAATTAGGTTTAGTACATGTAAATTTTTTGTCTCTGATTAAACATGGTTATTTCTTTAAATACACTGAAAGTCATTACGGTTTCTTTTTTGTTCTAAGTGCCCTAGCTCCTCAAAATTTTCCTTAAATAACCCGAGAGAACATAGGGAAAATTCGGAATAAAAATTTAGAAAGCGAGTCCAAAACCTACATGGTGAAGCGAAGCCAGTGTTGTCCCAGTGTTCCTACCTACGAAGGATCGAAGAGAAGGTTGTAATGTTGAGCCTCCGAGATCCCAGTTGGAAGTCCTCTTCTTGTCCACGATCCTCTCAGACGAAACTTCGGAGCCAGTCCCTCCCGGCGCTTCGTTATTCAACTGTCGAACTTCTTGCTCCCTCTACAAGCGGCACTAGCGCTACCTAGCGCTCAGCGGCAGCACTCGTAACTAGGCAGCACGGCCGATAATCTAACGAGCTGAAGATGAGCTACACAGCTCGGATGCTAAGGAAAGTCATAGTTACACAAGGTAGATGAATCTTTGGGGCAGGTGGGTACAGATGTATGAAGTAAGTTACTGATAATTTAAATCATTCAAGTACGTTTATACAAAGTTTGTGGCCATTTTCCTAGGGTTATTTAAATTTTAACCGCTTTCATTTGTATTGTTTTCATTTTAACAAATATGGCAATCTTTATACAAATGTTCTTAAGAGTACTCTGTTAGATAAACTAAGCTACTTAATTAAACTAATCTATCTTACGGTCTCGATTATGTAAATTTTGATATTGATTTTGTGTCTTGGAACGTATGTTTTTAGTGTGTATTCATTTTGAAGCAGTTTAATGGAATGATGGTGTGTGCTGATAATTTCCCACCTCTGGTGACAATCTTTAAGACATCTAGAAGTTTCCTCTTCAACTCTGGATCTGTAGGCGCATCAGTAATCCTGGAGCGATGAGTTCTTTTCCCCAGAGTCGTTGTATCGGGGCGGAGGAACGTTAGATTCTACAGCTGATTGATTAACTTTTCGACCACACTTTCCCACAGACGAATATTTTATTCCAAATATATAATTCGATGCTTGATCTTACAGAATCTTGACCATTATTGATAAATCCCTTTTCTCCTGGTACTAATGATGCAAAATACTATTTATAAATTAATAGCACACTAGCTATTCATGCGTCTATTATGCATCACAAAAATGCATTAATTTGTAACACCTTATCTGAATACTTGCAGAGCAATACTGATATACGTCTATACTCTACGAATGTTCCTTCCAAAAGAAAGATCTTTGAGACATATAACTGCTTCCTCTCATATGAGGTTATCATGGTTAAACATCACCTATCTTGCATTATATCTCTATTTCATTACATATGTGTTTCAGTTCCTTTAACTATTCCTTTTAGCAACATGAAATATCGGCTACAATTTGTACACTGAGTATAATATATCATTTGCAAGTTACACTCCGAGATCGTCAGTATTTTATTATAGGTGTTTATGTAATTGAATTTTGAATAAAAGAACCATACTCTAAAATTTCACCCGGTTACAAATTGAACTAAAAGATAGAAACCGGAATATCTGCAATTACATGGTATTTTCTAGTACGATGCTACTTCGCTAAACTTATTGTAGCTTATGTGAAAGAACAGGGAGTTACGTGTGTATAACTTACTGTAGACTACCACTCTTTAACGCAATTCCCAAGATTACAAGTTTGCTCTAAAGTATAACAAGTAAACTATTTTAGGATATACTGTAGCAACTTCTCCCGTCTTAGTTTCTTTTAGGTCTTGTATGCAGTTATATTCACATACTTTTAATTGCCCTACAAACAAGATTGTAGGTCGTTAGACCGCAAATACAAGATAAAATTAAGTTACTCTGTTTACGGTGTCGGCAATTGCTTCTGATGCGGCAGAATTTCCTCCCGCAGTTATTTTACGTGCTAATAAATCTATGGACACAGTATGGTCGCTTTTAAGCAACTTAAAGACCATCAATCGCCTCCAGTTTTAAACCCGCCTAACCAAGTGTGTGTTGTCAATTATATATTGTCTGCAAACCAGTATTGACAGTTCTATCCTTAAAAGTTTTCTAAGTCAATTTGAGTGAATTGCAAGCAGAGTGAAAAGTAATAGAAACGTTTAAGAATGATTGCACTTAAGTTTTCTTTGCACTTAATTGATTTATATATCTTTGACGACTAGTAGTAACTTGAGAAACACCATTATTATTTTCTGTGGAGCTTATTAATACTCACAGGAATTTCGGTAATCTGATTTGTTCAGTTGGATGGGCACTGGCTTATTGCTCCCAAGATCACGGGTTCAAACATATTAGTAACATAACAAGAAACACCCGCAAGAGCAAATTTTATTCCTGTACTGGGATTGGCTTTGGGATTTCATTATGGCGGGGATTTGGTACGTAGGCCCATTGTTACTATACCCCCAAATGGGAGCATCCCCGGGAGGAAGGATGAGGCAAAAGAAACGGAGGGCGGCCGACCCAAGGAGCCACGACAGTACAGAAGTCAGGGTCCCTACAGTTTACTTGGACAGGGACTGCCTCCGACATGCCAGGGCTACGAACTCGCTCTCCCACAGTGGGACGGCAACGAGCCCAGCAGCCGAACCCTAATGGTATAGTGGCCGCGTTTAAACCATCCCCAACCGGCTCTCTTTGTAGGGAAAAACTATTCCTCCCGCTAACCACAATGTCATAAACATCTTAGGAAACACCAACCGGGGTCAGAGGTGAAGAATGCTAGGCACGTGTTTACAGCTGAGAATATCCAAGGTTGCCGTTGTTTAACATAACGTTTAGAGGCAAAATATATATAAAGCAATGATTAATGTTTCCTATAAGTAATAGATAATGTTACAACGCTTTGTAACATGACTGAAAAGAGATATGTCACCTATGTTGTTATGCTATTAGTACTTATATTACGTACAAGAACTAAGTGCGTATTATTAGCATAATATCTAAGGAAAGTTTAGTATAATATCATTACAATTTTCAAAGGGTTAAATTGCATCAATGTTTATGAATTTGCGAGGGATATTTACATGCGAATTAAAGAAGCACTTTGGATATTCTGGTAGTTAATAATAATTTATAAGCAAAGACTGCACGTTAGAGCTTTGTTTATTGCAATCGTGAGCCGATTTATTCTAAAACATTTTCCTTTATTCTATGGCAGCTACAGTTGGTGAATTTTTGTTGATTTAACAAAGCAATAAACACTTCAAAAGTAAAAAAAAGTAAAAAAGACGAACCAATGTATTAAAGAAAAACTAGTAAGGAAACTCTATTAACTCTTTTTAAATTTTCGAAGCTTTTAACAAGGATGTCTGCCAATTTTACAAGTTTGAATAACGTTAAGCAGTATATTTTTTGGGGGAGGGGGGGCTCTTCTGCTAAACATAATTTAAATAAGTAATCACTTACACTCCGCATAATAATTAAATATGTCATAAACGCTTTACAACTCGAGAAAGTTTACAAATACTGTTAGATATATATTACAAGTATGAATGGAAATCCATGTTAGGTTCGATACCCACGGTCTCCACATCTTAATTAAATTACGCAAGTGCTAAACGCCAATAACTATTAAACACTAATAAATGTATAAACTACACTAAGTAAAACACTATGTAACTTCTATACATATAAACTTAATTAACATACATAGGAAGCATGTTTGCACAGTTTAAGCTAATTTCTGAGGACACAAGAGAAATATTGCAACAGTGCTTTAACTTGCTGAACGTATTAAGAAGGACGACCCATATGTTTAAGGGTGGAAGACCCTTATAATTGCTTACATGTGAGGAGGCGTGGTCAGAAGGGAAAGCTTTGATGCCGCCTGGGATGCGATGAACGAGGCTACTATACCAAGGCAGGCGTTCCGAGCCCTAAAGTCCCTGGCTGCCGGTCACGGAATTGTCCCAGCAGAGGAGCGGAGACCGGCAACCGACCTACCGGAGGAGGAAGTAGTCTTCCTCAGAGCATATCATCCCGCCATGCACCGCCGGGACACCCGCCGACACTTCTACCCTGAAACAGACCACCAGATGAGAGGTGATGTGAAATGATAATGGAGATGACATGGAGGATCAGGATATTCAGGGGATGTAATTAACCTACCCAGCATTCCTCTAGCGACCCGGAAAAAAGCCGAAAAAATCCGTGGGTCAGGTAGTTCGGCCACGGGAATCCCGAATGCGGGCCGCCTGAGACATTCCGCTCGGTTTATTCCGGTATGCCAACGTACTTATATGACCTTGTCAATTCACAGTTTTCTTAAACCAAATCAGACGCACATACTAGAGCAATTTCAACAGAGAACAATGGGCATATCTTGGCATTTCACCCCTTTGCTTAAGTTCTAACGTCCTTTAACTGGTTATGCCAAATGAGACGAACAATGGGTAAAGTGATGTTCAAATGAGCCTTGCGTCCCGTCATTCATCTTTCAGGATAAGATAAAGTCCCAGAAAAAGGCTTGTTAAATAAACTCACCTCAACGAAATTGGAAAAGTTGACAATATGAAACAGACATATCTATGCCAGACATGCTACCCACAGAAGGGGGCCACAGGTTAAATGTCACCATTATCATAGTATGTTGTTAGTCTCCTTTAATGCTTTCAGAAAGGCATTTCAGTCATTACTTGATACTCTCTCTGCCCCACCTCTCTCTCTTTCTCTCTTTCACGGTCTCTTTAGGAATGTACTTTCGTGTACTATGGTCCAGCACCAAATAACTTTCTCTGTTACATAGGACCTAGATACATAGTACCAGTTATAAAACAACGTTGCACAGTGCCCACTTGCCCGCCTCGGTAGCTTAGATGGTAATATGTCTGCCTCACGTTCAAGAGGTTCCGGGTTCGAATCTTGGTCAGGGTGAGTTACCTGGATAAGGTTTTCTCCGGGATTTTCCCTTATTCTTCAATAAGAATGTCGGATAATTCTAAGCTCCGTGGGCCCTGGACTCATGTGAGCATCAATTCATCCAATTCATTCACCGTCCGATGACTTAACTTTGGAGGTCGTAAATTAAAATAAAAAACAGTGCCTACTTCTATGTTCGAATTTTCAGTTTTGAAGTCACTTAACATTTTAATGGCCTTGTGTTTCGAAAAATAAATGAATAGTGAAACACAATTTGATTTATTATCGCAAACGCCACTTTTAACATCTTTCAACTTCCAAAATTGGACATAGATTCCTATTGACATTTTCAGTTTTACCATTACAATATTTGTCGTGAAAGGTGCGCCATCACGTAAGAACAAAGATACACTCGTATCGGCTCCGGAGATATATTGAATAATTGTATTTTCTCAGGGTTAACATATGGAACAGTTGAGATCCATATTGGTCCAGGGGTAAATACCATCCTAGTGTAATTTACGTAACAGATCTAGCAGAGGACAAATGATCGAATAAAGAGCATATTGTGACTTTGTAGGTTCCTGAAATTAAAAGTCCAATTGCACAAACTCAAAATGTTCTTTATTTCCACCGACTTACTGTTGAACACTTGCCAATTACACAGAATTACGTAATGCACACAATTATGATTCATCAGTTCGTCCGTTACAGTTCCACTGCACGTTCACAGTTACGTACACTCTTCCGAAACACCTACACAGTCTTCTCGTCCGTACACTAGCACGGCACTCCTACGCGGCTCGACAAAAACTGACTCAACTCACTCACTGCAGCCCTTTTTATAGGATATCGCTGTTTTCTCGAAGTCTCTCGTTTCAGTGAATCACTGCGAAGGTTCCAGACGCCAGGGGAAGGGGGAAGAGGTGGCCAGTGACAAGTGACACTTCCCCAATCATCCCCTCAGTTAGTGATTGAGATAAATGGGTGGGTGTGGCTCGGAATACTTCACGTCTGACCCTCCTGCCGGCCAGTTCTATAGAGAGTTCCGACGTTCGGTTGACAATATACAGACAAGGGGTGGATATTTAAGTGCACGCACACTATTTGCAATTATGTTTTCAAATCAGTCTCTTAGTCACCTTGAATATCAGATAGAAAAACAACTCGTTAAATGTGCCAAATGCCATAAAGGAATTGCTAATTTACAGATTAAAATTTCATTATTGTAAATATCAAAGTTATATTGCATTGAGTTCTAACTAAGAACACTGGGCATGTATTAAGATACGTTTACGAAAAGATTTCCAGTGTGCCATAACTGCTCTATGATAACATATCTATTTTCTTCGCCAGAAATGCTGAACATAGAATGTGTTTCTATGAATTCAGCAACGCATAGTTAAAATTGCTACACATAGCAAAAATTAATTAATTGGCAAGAATCAATTATTTTGCAGCAATGGGTAATCACCATCAC
The DNA here is from genome assembly GCA_030765055.1 of Mantis religiosa. Taxonomy (NCBI): domain Eukaryota; kingdom Metazoa; phylum Arthropoda; class Insecta; order Mantodea; family Mantidae; genus Mantis; species Mantis religiosa. Next base: position 150,792,464 of record CM060952.1, on the reverse strand, counting down.
GGAAATCCAATTAAATTTGCGAACGTTTCTCCATGTATAAACTAATATATAAAATAAATTAATACAGCGCTGTTAATTTGGACTTCATCAGTGTATATGATAGTTACGTCTCAAAGGTTTTAATAATAATGTCGGACACCCAGCTACTAAGTTACCTCTCAGTTTGTGTACACAGCTAATTCCCTAGTACCGAAACCGTATGGAGTTCAGTAATAAACATAATTCACTTTTAACTTATGTTTGTGTCAAATGCACTTTTAACTCCATTAAAGCACATGTTTAACGGTCAGGATTGTGATTAAGCTTTAAACACATGCTTAGGGAATTGTTCATCACGTTAAGATCATCACGCATCACTAAATTGTTCCCTAGAGCACAGATGTTAATGGGAAATCCCTTATTCGCAACACAGATGCTAACCACTGATATTGCAAATAAAATATTTGTAACTGTGACGTAAACAAATCTGTATATGATGAATGACTATACTCAGTTTGCACTTTCGGCCAGCTGCTGAATTTGCACGTTTATTTTATTACGGATGTGAAATCCGACAATACTGAAGATACAGTTGCACTCGCAGATGAGCTCGGGGTATCGATTCGCACACTATCGAACAAGCCAATCCACCATCATGTGGAATTTACCCCTGAATTCGTTATCACCCTTTCGGCTTGCACGTATAGATTTAACCAGGATTATGAACCCTGCCTGGTGGCCGTTAATGTGAAATGGCTTTTAGTGGCCTTCCTGATAATTTATATATTGCCGCCAGTGTGTTATGCCATATTGCAGAGTTCTTCATGATGCCCGGCGGCTGAAAGCACAGTTAGACTTCAAATTAGTGTCTAATAGCTCTAAAGCCAGGCAGATTTGCTAGGCATTTGTATACTGCCTTGTTGACGTTAGTGAAGATCAAAGTACATTTGTACTGTGGACAAAAATACGTAATTAGAAAGCTCGGAAGGGCAATTGTAGGCTCCAGAGAAGTACAAAGCATGGGTAAGCTTCAGATAAACAATCCTTTACGCCTAAGCCCCTAATAGTTAAATAGGAGCTTAACTGTGATTACAAACTCTGTTTGTTACGCAGAAGAGCTCTCAGCGGAACATTTGCTTATTGGAGAGTTGTTAACACTCCACGGAATAATATGTATATACAGTAATGGGCATAGCCTCTTACAAATAATAAGGGTTTACCTTTACTATTACTTGAAGTTATTATATAATTTTACTTGAAGTAATAATTAAGAATGATAAAATATCACAAAGTTCTTGATGGCGTCACCCAATTAAAAGTACATGACCTTTGGGTAGTAGGAAATCGACTCCTTTGGAACAGGTTGACAGTAATGATATGCACAATGGAGAAGTAATCCTAGAAACATTGTTCAACTGCGCCACATAAATTTGGCATAGTTTAGAAAACTGTAGTTCGTAGCAGTTTGTGACTATTTTTCGTTTATTTCGTCTGATGTGGAAGAGAGCGTTGTTCTTTATGTCTGGCCTTTTTTCTCATCGTGAACAGCGCTTTTATTTTACTTTTAATTAATCCAATAGCTCTAAATTATTTTTATGTATCGTAAAAAAATCTATTCTACTTTTAAGATGCCTTCTTCATGTGAATTTTGTACTATGTGCACTAGGAAACTTCTAAGGAAAAATAGCGTCTGTAAATTTAAGAACCGGCCTAATACCTACCTTGAAAACACGAAAATTAATTCTTAAACAAATTTTCTGGTAGCTATAACTATACTGGCTCACTGAGGTTATATAGAGAAATAAATACAGCCTGGGGAAGGAAAGGTATATAGACATGTGTAATAAGTTAGGGCGAGAAGGTTTTGCTTGGGTGAGAACTGGTGTGAGAAACTTGAAAGATATAGGTCAAGAGAGGGAGGTAGATAAATATCCATTGTGTGGAGAAGAGAATACAGATTTCCACTGTATATTATATTGTAGTCAAACAACGATATGGAGAGAGCAGACCTGGCTACGGAAATGAGACAATTTGGGGGTGAAGTAGTAATTAGAAAAGTTTTGTCAGTAAAAGGGGAAAAGAACAGCAGAAATACAGAAATTATTTAGCGAAAGTTAAAGAGATGGCTCAGAACAATAAAATTAAGATACATTGTAGAGTAGGATAGATGAAATGGCAAAAGTGTAAAAAGGAGTAGAGGGCTTCCAGTACACAAAAGAATAGGGTTAGGCGCATGGGGACCGAAGTATTATTCAATGGCGGGCAACATGTTAGGATGTTAAGGATTTAAGAATATGTGGCATTTTAGTGTATGAATTTTATAATTGTGATCTTGATTTTGTATTTTTATTTGATGATGTTAAAGGAAAGATGAGAAATAAATTACAAATTAGAAATAACTACACTGAAGCAATTGCTATGTCACAAATCATAAAGAGCATCTACGGCACTTACAGAAAAAAAATAAACAAAAAAGAAAGAAATAAAAAAATGAAAATAAAAAAATATATTTTTATTTGTTGATTTGTTCGAGTGCAACACACCTAAAACTTCAAATTAATAAAGAAACCAGTTAGAACTTTCTACCTATAAGAACGCACAGTTTCCTCCAGAAATTAAATAACCTTTTGTATAAATATGCCGACAATATACAATGGACCAGAGTATAATCTTTACAAGTATTCTGTTACAAGATCTTCGATACTTAAACGTTCACCTTCATAAAATAACCGAAACTTTTCTCTACTCGTATGTCTGTGTATATTTGTGTATGTGTGAGAGACAGAGAGACAGAGAGAGAGAGGGAGAGAGGGAGAGAGTGAGAGACGTTCTTTTCTGTTCCAGTGCCTTCTGCTCTAATTCATAACATTGGTATGTGGGAGACTATATTTCACTATTTGTTTTCACAAAAACTCTAGAACATATTTATTGAAAGCTGGATTTTGTGCACGATTGATTCTGTTAAATATTCGACTTAGCAGGTTCCAGCTATGTACATAGGGAGAGGATTTGGATTTATGGTACAGTATGTGCCTGAGCGTGATGTGTGTATGTGTGCGTGTGCACGTGTGTGTGTGTGTGTGTGTGTGTGTGTGTGTGTGTGTGTGTGTGTGTGTGTGTGTGTGATTATTTTGCACAACACATTAGAAAAGAGAAAGCGACCATATTATGAATAGATCTCGGATTTATATGAACAATAAAGTATGAATATATGCATACATCTATGCATTAAATATATGCTAAATATGCTCTAACACTTTATAATACGCATTTTAAATAAAGTACGTTATTTCAAATTTTCACCTTTTTTTGTTTGTAATTTACGTCCTTTAACTTTTTAAGTCATATCGGAAGATGAATGGAACGGGTGAAATGATGGGCAAATGGGCCCATGGTCCATGGAGCTTAGTTACCCGACATTCGTCTTTTAGGATAAGGGAAAACCCTGCAATAAACAAATCAAAGTGTGCACCCTAACCGAGATTCGAACTCAGGACCTCTTGAACGTGAGGCAGACATGCTACCATTTACACAACCAAGGCGGGCTCACATTTATTAATCTTGATGTAATCAGATGGTAAATTCTAAACACAGGCACTAATTAATTAATATTTATTAGTCTCCCTTTCAGTCTATTTTCGTTTTAGTCGTGCTTTTTGCAACAAACAATTAAATGTTTATCACCGATTTCTGGAAGTCACGATTTTCTCCTGTCACTAAAATGTTTTTTACATTTCTATGAGCAGCTGTTTGCAGATGTTGTGTAATGTATAATTTTTATTGCAGGGCACCTAAAACAGTGGTATAAAAATAAGGATTTATTTTAATTTAATTAACTCGAAAATCGCATTGATTCTTAAAATATTCTGAAAATACAGAAATAAAACTTTATGATTTAACACTTTTTACAGTACTGTATCTCCATTTGTCGTTCAATGGTGGGATTCACATCAATCCGTCACTCAATTTCAAACTAAATAAGCTTTACTGCTCTTCTCCTTTGGCATTGTAACTTCCCTTTCTTACTGCTCACACTTCAGTAATTACGATTAGCAGCACGTCAGTACAAGTTTAAAAGTTAAGTGAAAATGACACTTTTTAATTCTTGGAGATACCATCATTGCTGCAGACGGCTTCATTTGCAATATTAATACAAACCATATGACGTTTTATGATGCAACGGCCACACCGAACTTCAAAGATTTACCGTATGTTTGTTCATAGGTATTTAGTTTGAGTTATCGAGCAATATATTTTTATATCAATAAGCGCTCATTGTTAATAGGTACGTTCTTATTTTAGGCTACCTTTTATAGATTTAGAACATGATTCCTATGTCCTACACAAACAGAGCAATAAAAGATAAATTGTCCTTTATCCTTCTTTTCTTCTTAAATTATCGGGGTGAAATATTTGCACGGATCATTTCTCAAAAGGTAAAATGTATGTATAAATATACAAAAACTAGTTAAGCATGCACTAACCCTTTAAATATACATTTATATGCAGTATAAAGCTTCCTTAATAAACTCCTTACTATGTGAAATGCACAACCTTACATGCATAGGTTTAACTATCAATGAATGAAACATGCAAATATGCAAAAATTCGAGCTCTAATTATGACACACATCATTGCTACAGAAATATTAATAATATGAAGTACTTCAGATATTGTTAATAAAGTAAACAACAAAACGTTGTATTTTGTATAATACATCTTAACCAGGTCAACTCGTTAACTTCAGTTTATAGTTTACTTATTTCAGTAAGCCTAAGAATAACCGATAGTTAATTAGCCGCTCAGCTTATACTGTGCCGGCAGGGACTGGTTGCGCACTAAGGCTGGTTAAACTGGTATAAATGTTAGTTTGGGGCTACAACACTTACAGGCAGGGCAGTAGTGGAAGGGGAACGCCGATGTACGCCATCCCCCGATTATTTTTCGTAGGGGGACGCAGTCCCCTTACTAGTACCATTATTTATACTTTTTAATTCACTACCTTTCTTAATTTAACATTCAAAATACTGCAAAAATACATTCAAATAATGATTATAGCTATTAACGAACCTCCAGTTCATATGTGGAACCCAGAGGATTACATAAAAGAATGGATAAAAAGTCGAATGCATGCTGAGGACAACCAAAGCAGAAAGGCGAATCTACAAGTGCAGAATTCTGATCTGGAAAAATTTTAGGTGTGCGTTCCCCCACTTTTTGTTAGGAATACGGCCCTGCTTAAAGGCGTAAAAGCGGTCCATGGTACAGGAACGTCACACAATGTACTGACTCACAGTTGCCCCATTTAACATTACAAACTTTAATTCAATACTATAACATTTTACAAATAACTGAATATTCAACAATATGTGTTCCCTTAAAGCAACACAGGAAAACAAAAGGCATCACAATCATTAACAAAGCTGCTCTAGAAAACACAAACAATTTTGCTGAAACGTTAACAAAATTAACTAGGAGCTCCAAAAAACCTTTAATTTGAACAGAAATGCAAGCAAGCAGTCACGCCAATAAGGCTAAAACTTGAAAACACAATAACTGACAGAATTTAGCCCGTTTAAAACCCAAACAAACCTGCCGAGAAGGAAATCAGAAATACCACTAAGGCAAAATTATTTAAGCCAACAGGCGAGATTGGAGCACTTACCCAAGAGGCTAATTCGTCCTACAAAACACATGGACTGTCTTCCGGACTAGAAGTAGAACTGTAAGGAAAACATTCGGAAACCCGCAGCGCTCAAAGAGAGAAGCGGCCGAAATCCGAAGCCATCCCAGGAGTAAACAGATTCAAATCGGGAAGACAAGGACATTAGTGCCGGAGAAAAAAGAACAAATAGCACAACACTCGCACGTTATTTTCCCCTGGTAGCATCTCAAATTATGAGAATGTTGAAGGTAAGCCCTCTAAAATTAAATAAAAACCGTAATAGATAGAGTCAACATAAAAAATACAATGTCATGGCCGGGATTTGAACCACGGATCTCCTGGTTTCCGTCCAGTCGCTCTTAACCGTTGAGCTGCCATGGCCAATATGCCGTCCTGCCGTCCGTGTATCTCGGATGCGAGAGCCCCTAGTGGTCTACCGGGGAAATATATGAGTCAAATGGAGAATCTAAGGTCACGACGGCACGTTGGCCATGGTAGCTCAAAGGTTAAGAGCGACTGGACGGAAACCAGGAGATCCGTGGTTCAAATCCCGACCATGACATTGAATTTTTCATGTTGACTCTATCTATTAAAAACCTTATCCTATATACGGCTAGTGTGGAGAAATGATTAATTTCCATCAATTAACTAAAATCACGAGAGTTAAATGATGAAGCCTGGGACTTCAGTACTTACGATAGTAAGTCGCCACAAACGGTGTATCTCGGATGCGAGAGCCCCTAGTAGTCTACCGGGGAAATATACGAGTCAAATGGAGAATTTAATGTCAGGACGGCACTTTGGCCATGGTAGCTGAAAGGTTAAGAGCGACTGGACGGAAACCAGGAGGTCCGTGGTTCAAATCTCGGCCATGGCATTGAATTTTTCATGTTGACTCTATCTATTGGAAACCTTAGCCAATATACGGGTAGTGTGGAGAAATGATTAATTTCCATCAATTTACTAAACACCGTAATAATGATAAGCTCACCTTTTGTGTAAGGAAATTGTCTCCAAGTTTTCACCTTGGTTAAGGGCACATCAAGCAGTTTACTATCCTCTTGCTACAGGTTAATTTATTCATTGTTTGAGCCATTTCCAGTAGAATTCATATTGACACCCATAGAAAGAGACTCCTGAATAATTGTTTCGTAATATCCTAACATGTTACATTACTTAGCGTTATACAAAACAAATGCATTGGCATAATTTTGTTAAAAGAAGAAAATATAGGTGAGTAATAAAAAAATTGCTATTACAAAATCTACAATAATAAATAAGGTTTACTCAATCTGGAGTTATAAGTACATAATAACAGAAGTTAATCTTACAACCTCTTACTAAACTCTGTGGTGTGGTGGAATGATGATCAGTGATGATCATTATGTAGACTCAAAGAACTCAGTGAAATTTAAAAAGAATGTGCTATTAAAGTTTTGAATATAACGTTATTTTATTTCTGCCTCTTTAACTATAATAAGAATTGTAATATTAGATGTAACATATTATATGAGAAATATGCAAACGTTATTTCTTATTTTAGATAAAGCGTGCTATAGGAAAGAATCTTGTACATTCACATTACATAGAGCAATTAAGTCGAACAACTGCTCAGATTCCCTCTAAACTTAGATTGAAGAGTGTTTGTGCGGCATTAAGTCACTAAGCAAAAGACTGTTATGGTATTTAATTGCTCCTCTCAATTGGGTGGTCCGCAATTCAAATTCTGCCAGGATTTTTCTCCCTGACTGATATAATTTATACAGATTTGCTATCTTCTCAAAAGGCTTTTTCTCCAATAACATTTCATTGCACGTTTCATTTGTGTAGACGATCTGTAGTGCCATATAAGTAAGACATCGAGCACAACCTGAGAGAGTGAGAGAGAGAATTGCTTTGTCTTAGTAGCTTCACCAATTGTTCAAATTTAGGAATATTTCGAGAATTAATGCTGTGAGACTAGTTTTTGAACTACCACTAGTTTTGAATTACCACTGTCATTTTATATCCGAGGGCACAGAAAGATAAAATGCCTGAACGGCAATTTACAAGTATGACACTATATTTGTTACGTTCATTACATCTCTTACTGTCTCTGAAGTTCTGGCACTAAGTTGCTCCCCACGCTATATAGTAAAAGCCAAAATGGCTTCAGCAGTTAGGGTCGCATCTGGGAAAGAGAACAAAGATGAATGTCTGAAGTCTTGCTTGATGTACCGTGCACGGCGATGAGACGGAAAATGAGCCCCCTGACTCAGCTTACATCTGCATCTTAGGCCCGGAGAAAGGTTTCCTGATGGCATTCATCTTCCCACTAGGTACAAATGTGAAATCCAGTTCTCTTTGTGCACATCTACCACAGCGGAAATAAAAGCATTTTAATTTTTGGATACACCACATATTTTTGCTCAAAATGCGTAATACGGTGAGATTCCTGCATAATAAAGCATTTTAGTAGTTTGGCGACACGTCTGAATACGTATTTTCCCGGTTGCAGTTTTACATGTTTATCTCACTTGGATTAAGGCAAGTGCAAGGACGGGTGCTTGTTTTAAAGATAGAGAAGTGAGTGCATAGTGATTATCAGACATTGGATCCCCAACACCTCTGCAATCAATGTACGCACACAGGTATTATTCAAGGTCAAGCGCGACATCAACAAACGTTTGTGTCAACAAGTATATCGAAGCGCTGTGTGTGTACAGTCCGGTACGCATACGGTACCACATGCCATCCTTCTCATTGATTTCGATGAGGGAATTACACTGAACATCCTTGTTCATTCGTAAATTGTCGAATGTGAATTTTTTGTGCCTCTCACTGGACAATATAAAAATATTGGCAGAAAGTTCGTTCAGTGTTAACTGACATTGAATAAGAGAAGTACAAATCATTTTTATATTTAAGTTAGTTGGTGGAAATTAATCATTTCTTCACACTAGCTTTACATAGACTAAGGTTTTGTATGGATAGAGTCAACATGAAAAATTCAACGCCATGGAAGCGATGTGAACCACGGAACTCCTGGTTTCCGTCCAGTCGATCTAACCCATTGAGCTACCATGGCCAACGTACCAGCATGACATTAACTTCTACAGTTGACTCATATATCCCCGGTAAACCACTAAGGGTAAACCACTAAGGGTAAACCACCGGTGTATCCGAGATACTCAGTTTGTGGCGACTTACTATCGTAAGTACTTATATCCCAGGCTTCACCATTAATCTCTTACTATTTAAGTTAATTGGTAGAAATTAATCATTCCTTCACACTAGTCGTACATATGCTAAGGTTTGTATGGATAGAGTCAACATGAAAAATTCAACGCCATGGAAGCGATGTGAACCACGGAACTCCTGGTTTCCGTCCAGTCGATCTAACCCATTGAGCTACCATGGCCAACGTACCAGCATGACATTAACTTCTACAGTTGACTCATATATCCCCGGTAAACCACTAAGGGTAAACCACTAAGGGTAAACCACCGGTGTATCCGAGATACTCAGTTTGTGGCGACTTACTATCGTAAGTACTTATATCCCAGGCTTCACCATTAATCTCTTACTATTTAAGTTAATTGGTGGAAATTAACCATTCCTTCACACTAGTCGTACATATGCTAAGGTTTGTATGGATAGAGTCAACATGAAAAACTCAGTGCCATGGCCGGGATTAATTTCCAACAATTAAGTTAAATAATAAGAGATTAATGGTGAAGCCTGAGATATAAGTACTTACGTAAGTCGCCACAAACGGTGCATCTCGGATACACCGGTGGTTTACCCTTAGTGGTTTACCGGGGATATGAGTCAAATGGAGAATTTAATGTCAGGATGGCAAGTAGGCCATGGTAGCTCAATGGGTTAGAGTGACTGTACGGAAACTAGGAGATCCGTGGTTCAAATTCCGGCCATGGCATTCAATTTTCATGTTGACTCTAGCCATACAAATCATTCTCATATCTTTGTCCGTGACTTAGTTTATGTCTTATATTACGCAACATTGAAAATCTAGTATTTTTGTGCTGAATACTTGACAATTCAGTTTTTGTTCGTTTGGTAGGTGATGCTTTTTCTATATTGTTAATTTTTGCAGACAGCTTCTCGACTGCATTAGACAACTCGAAATTACATTCTTCAAACTGTTTAATGGCTGTTGATAAAGCCCTAAACTTTTGAGTTATAAAATGGAGGTTGTCCAATAATTGTTGTGAAAGTAATGTTATTAACATAATATGTCAAACACCTTGCACTCCCTGGAAGGCAGATCTACCTGCGTGGCGAGCAGTATTGTAATGAAACTAAAGCTACGCGTTGCGAACCGGATTATCCCTGCCTGTTGTCCTCAGGACCGACGTCAGCAGTTATATATTGCAAGACTTGTTAAGTTCATATCCCTTTAAAGGTGTTTGGAATTCGATGTTTGGTGATTATACTATTTTTGCATATAATGGTGTTTACAAGGAAGCAGCCCCACCGCCACCACTACCAGATAGGCTCCTATAGTGGTGTATTTGTATGCACACAAATACACAGAACTAAACAATAGCCCGACTAAATAATGAATTAATATATGTATAATTGCACATTTATTGCTGTATATGTTATTTATGTTTTGCATAGTATTTAACGTCCACTCTTACTGCACCACATACACTGGTACTGATGGTAAATGTAATTAAATGGTACCCCATGTTTTGGGTATCTCTCCGACATATGCCAGCTATGAGAACAGAGGAAAATCTAGCAAAGAACCCTCACTCAGGATAAACCATCCTACCCTAGGGTTCAGGGAGGAAGGCGGGCGGAGGTTAAGGTTCGCGCATAGAAAGTGACAGAGCTTTTGGAGGTGTTGCCATATCGTTCCACTTCTGGTGGTCGGCGAAACATACTGACATGTTACTGAATCAGTTACTTGCTTTTCGTAAGTGCGTCGCTTAGCTGGTGATTTAAATATTAGGACTCCATTACTTTTAAAAGTTTCATTGGTTTCTCTTGAAATACCTTGTGCTGTTCGGAGCCCAATTGATACGCGCTTACTGTGTTCTAGCTTTGGCAGCGCCAGACACCGAACTACAGTACGGCCGTTGGATTTCCAGCCCTGACGAAGGAGGCGAAGAGGGAAGGTTAATAATACCAACATATAGTAAGGAACAGTTGAAAACATATCCTCAAAATTATCTTTAGAAATGAAATATAAGTCTGTATTAGCTTAAAAGCATTGAAATCCAACTTGCAGCTTCATTATCATGCAAAATATTCATTACAGCGCCACTGTATCCAAATATTTCTTTCACACGTTTTACCCGCAATAACTACTTCTGTTGGTAGTATTGGGAGTCTCTACTTACGGTGTCATGGTCAGGAAGTTAACTGTCTGCTAGGGCCAATCAACACTGTCATGCTAGGCTTGGCTTCCGAATTCAACCCCGTGCTGCCAGTTCAATTTTATTTCGACCACATGGCTTCAGTTGCTTTTGGTACTTGCGCTAGTGAAGTTTCTTTGCTATTTTGTGGGTGCGTTAACTTAGATTTTAGTGTCTGTAAGTTCTATTACTATCGCTATTATAATAATATGGTACTGCTTCGAGAAATATGCAAAGGTGTAAAATATTTAAAATACACGTGTTCTTCTTCTTGAAATTCCCGCTAAAGAAGTGGCAACAGTCTGCTTCCCCCTCTCCAGAAATGTGTCACAGCCGGAGAAATGCCGGCCAAATTGTACGCGCTACTTCACTGTTTTTTTCCCTTAAGTTGTGTACATGCGATACACAATTTCTCTTGCACGCATACTGAACACCTTACATACGGTTATATCTGCCATTATAGTTCCCAATAACACTTCATATCACCCCTTATTTCCTAGCAAACGAAAGAAACCTTTAAGAAGCGCGAAGAGAACAACTCTGCTTGTACTCAACACTTAAATGAAGCGCATAGTCACGTGGCACTTCTGAGTTTCTGCGCAACTAGCAGTCGACCGCCCTGCTAGCGAATCCTAGTCTAATGGCTTTTAAACACCATTTTTCCCTTTCACACCTTGTGTCATGGTACTTCGGCCAGTAGGTAATTATTACTTTAACGACTATCTAAGGAAGAGGGCAAAATGTTTTGAGGGATTACAGAGCGAATATATAAGGATAAACAGCAAGTTTTACGTAAAATAGAACATTATTTTCAGTCAATTTGTCACTTAAAAGGACCAAATTACATTAAAATACTTATAATTCATAAATCCAACTCAAAGACTTAAACTTTTCTTGCTCCCTTAAACTTCCTCCCTTTTTATCTATATTTAAAAATGTGGGTTAATAACAAGCGATGTTTGACGGTAATTCTAAACGTCCCAATGCATAATTTGTACTGTTTAGCGAACTGTGCCTCATATTTCAGGGTCCTCTGTCTAATAATATTACATCTAAGGTGAAATTTCCATTTGTCTTTTCCTATCACCTACAGTTAGTAAGAGAAAATTTTGTATTCCACCCTGAAATTCGACATTGAAATTTTACTTAAAATACACATTTGGAACCCCTAAACTACCAGAAATAATTTTAAAGAAATCAAAATTTTAAAAGAAAATTTCAATAAAAGCCTACCTAGAACATTTTTCATAATACATTCCTCGCTATAACAGGTTCTTACGATTTTTATTTTATATGTTTAAGGCATATTTACGCTTAATAAAATTCATATCCTGAAATTAATGGGATCCTAGATTCCTTCATTATGAATTTTATATAGTCATTAAAACAAGCATTGGATCACAAACAACTTCTTGCCCTTTAAAGGTTATTTTAAGTCATCTTAATATATTTGTACCAAATTTGAAATATACCCAAATACAGCATTCATTACAAGAGAAGATTACTTCACATTATATCAATCATTTAAAACAGTACTTATAATTGTTAGACATTGGTTATTGTTTTAAAATTTTAAATTCAATTCAATTTTTTGTCTCTTAAATATCGCGATTAAATAGTCTCTTGGGATACTGAAAGCGAGTGCAATGTCAATTCCAAAGTGTAAAGATCTGACTAACAAATCTGTTCTATGTACGCCCGCATCTATAGCGTAGGTGGTAGCACATCTACATCAGGTTAAAGAGGTCTCAAGTTAGAATTTCATCAGAGTGAATTATTTGGTTAAGGAGGTTTCCGGCATTTTACCTTATCCTGAAATATGAATGTCCGATAGCGCTAAACTCTGTGGATCCTGGACTCATTTCAGTATAATTTAAGCCACTTCTGTCATCGTCCTCTATGACGTTAAGTTGGAGGACGTTAACTAATAAAAGAGAATAAGCTCTCAATATTCTTTTTATACCTATAACAGAATACTAAATTAAACCATCTGTCCAAAAGTTTATTCCATTTAACCAAAGAAAATACACTTTGAAAGAATAGTTGCTTTAATACATCAGATATATTTAGCAACAGATTCCTGTGACACTACTTTGCTTGCAATGAAATGTTTATTGAAGTCATTTGGACAAACGTTTCTCCATGACTACGGCGTCAATAGAAGGAAAAGCGTGTGTGGAAATAGGGTGGATATATTCTTATAATTTACGTCCTTTAACTTTTTAAGTCGTATCGGACGATGAATGGAATGGATGAAATGATGCTCAAATGGGCCCCAGGTCCATGTAGCTTAGAGTTACCCGACATTCGTATTTTAGGAAAAGGGAGAACCCAGAAAAGAAACCTTATCCAGGTACCTCACCCTGACCGAAATTCGAACTCGGGACCTCTTGAACGTGAGGCAAACATGCTGCCATCTACGCTACCGAGGCGGGCTAGAGTAGATAGAGAAAGTAGGGTAAATGTACCGCTAGAAGCGTATCCAAATTTATCTATAAGACCCTGATTTTAACGATATTACATCTCTTTCTGCTTGAGTAGTTTAATTTATTTATTCTTATTTACGTCCTCCAAGATTAAGTCATTGCGGTCGCTTAACGAAATGGATGGAATTATACTCAAATAGGCCCAAGGTAGGTAGAGTTTTGAGCTACACGGCATTTATCTTTCAGGATAAGGGAAAACTTGTCCAGATATCTCACCCTAGCAGAGATTGGAACTCGTGAGTTCTAGAACGTGAGGCAGATACATTAACATCTGTGCTATCGAGACGATCTTTTGCAGCATGGATTGCTCCTAACTATTAAAATTCAAGACATAACTCTCTGGTTATAGAAATATTAATTTTATAGGACACCTTTTCTTCATATCTCTATGTTTCTCAAGTTTCAGGTCATTATTTTCTCATTACTTTGGTCATTTTTCTGCTTTACTTCAATTTATAATTCCATTTTGTGACAGGAAAATATTCCAAATAAAATGGTTAAATTGTTTACATGTATTTTAAATATAAGGAAATAAATGGCTATTTGATCAGTGGGTAGACAATACACAATAGTTTCTTACCTATGCTCTGTATATTGTTGTCGCAGCAAGCATTTATGCATTTCCCTTGCTTACAATGTGCCATTGGCCATAATAAAGGGCCAGGAAGTAGTGTGAAAGCTGAAATTCAAGCTTTTGTTTCGCTATTTTCATTGCAACACAATATTTAGCTATTTACAGATTTTCTGAGGGAAATGCTTGGTGTTCAGTTCAATTTTCGTAGTTTCATTCACCCATGCCTAAAATAAAGTCGATTAAATTTGATCATTTAACACGGGCTAGCTCTGAATTTGAAGATATATTTCTTTCCGGAGAGTGAAGTGCTATATTATAGATGAACGAAACAAGGGGACAGCCGAAGGAAAATGTTGGCAACATTTGAACTGCGATAAGTATATTGGGTGCAGTGCAACTCACAAGCAAGAAGAAATCCAGGCAACGTTGCCTGCAATAAAGTTTATCTCTGAAGGAAAACAAATAGTCAGAGCATTGCAGAGACTTTTGTGGAGCTCAATTTCTGCAGACATTCCATTTTGGGTACCAAACAATGCTAAATAAGGAGTTTCCCCGAGCTACATTTCTATCGTCCTTTGCAAAGGCACTTAACTCTTCGGAAGAACCATCTGTCACAATGTTAGGACAACCCTATTAGTGAGATATAGGGAAAATACGCCGGAAGAAGATTTTCGTATCCATTACAAAAAGAGTGTAACCATCACGTAGCTTACATAATTAACGGAATATAAGAGAAGACGGCACATGTGAAGTCGTTCTGCTTTCAAGTGAGGAATATTACTCCCTCCACAATTTTTAGAGCATTTTAAAAATGTATGTCTTTGTTTTGGCCTGAGAATACCAGAGATTTTTCTGATTAATGCAGCGCCATACACTTTGAAAGCAGAAAAGTCAATACAAGCTTTTTTGTTGAAAATAATGTATATTACTTGCTTATCACGCCATGCATAGCGTGGTAGAGGAAGTTTCACCGTCTTTTTCCTGAATAATATTCCTATAAGGACACGAAAAGAATGAGTTTGACTCTCAGAATGATTAGACGTTTGTAGATTGCTACTAATAAGTTTTAGAAACTGAAAACACGTCTGTCCGAGACGACGTCTTGAGATATGAAACTTCATTTTACGCCTGGGAAATCATCAACTTGAAATTAACGAACCTAAATTGAAATGCTGCGAATTCAATTTCTTACCAACTTTCAACGCTTCTGCTTTTTCACGTATCACCGAAACTTGGCGATCCACAAATTTTCATATGTTAAAATTTTTCTTTCAAATGGCTTCCCAAAACATAATGTATAAAACTAAAATTATTTTTAAATGACTTCCCAAAAAATGACCATTTTAAAATTATTACATGGGCACTTTCTGAGGAAAACGGATTCGAAGGCTTTATTTTCAGGGTTATTAAATGATAGGGTTCTGCGCCGTGGCGCAGCGGGCTAAGGCAGCATTGCTTCGTCCCTGGCCACGGAAAGCGGCCCGGTTTCGATCCCACCCATAGGGGCGGATTTTCGGTCCCGGATATAGGACCAGTGCCTTCTTATCGTCGTGAGGAAAGTGAGGAGCCTACGATAGGTAAGCTGATCACGAAAACCAGGGTTGGGGGATACCGGGATGCTGACCAATCTCCTCCCCGTATCGGTTTCTACTATCGCCCACCTCTGCCGTGCGTAAGTGGGCGTGAGAACGGCGTTCGGGTTTGTAGGCCTTTGCACTCTTAGGGCTGTCGCACTGGTGGTTAGCTTAACTTATTAAATGATAGACTGTAAATGCTGATATTTTAGGTGCCCCATTGTATGTAATCCTTTGACGGTATAAGATTCAGTATAATTTTGTCTCAAAAGGACTCCACAGTGAGCTTTAGATTAATAAGCTAAGTGACTGAATGAAACTTTATGTTACATACATATAAAGCTAAAACATGTTTAATGTAGTTGGCTAACTGCGTTACTTCCGGAAATTACTGTAACTACTTGTTTACATTTTTATTACATGCACAGATACTAAGTTTTAAATAACATTACGTCATACAGAATGAAGAGAGGCACGGATGTAGATTAAAGAGAATAAGATCTATGTTTTACTTTCTTTGGAGATATATCTTTGTTTTTTAAAGTATGAACAATCTGTGATGATATTTTCCATCTAACCCATTTAAATTCTTGATGCAAACTTCACTCCTAATTTTGATGTCTAGGGTTATGAGTGAATGTGTCTGAAGAAATGTAATATTCCGCTGTCTCGGAAGGAGAGAGGTATCATGGGAATGAACTCAAGAGAGAGAAAGAGAGAGAGAGAGAGAGAGAGAGAGAGAGGGAGGGAGGGAGTGAGGGAGAGAGATAGGGTTTAGATGTAGGGCTAGAGACAGACGTCATCTACGATAAAAATGTAAGTCTGCTAAAACTGAGTGAGGAAAATGGTAGCACAAAGAACTCCGTAGGGAACCATTATTGAGTTACCAGGTTTGCGGAAAACTTCGCTCTCTACCATTTACCAACGCGGAAATACAAGGAAAGAACGGAAAGACATCCTGAGTTTATTCAACAATACACGCCTGTTCTGTTTGTGAACTTTCATCTTGCAGTTAGGAATCTCTTGCTAACTGCATTATAACACTCTTATGTACATGATCATATGTAACATTAAACTGTAGGACAAACATAAAGTAAAGCCACGTAATATATTTTACTGACATTTCATGCCTTAAGGAAAAGTATGAAATAACGTAACATTTGTAAAGCTATAAAACTTAGCCATAGAACACCAAAGTTTATGGAGAGGGAGAGAGAGGGAAGAGAAAGAGAGCACAAAAAAGCTAAGTGATCTTTCCTAACATGAACCAAATTTAAGGGCAATAGCTTGTAAATTGCTCAAATATAATGGTATGGCATTGAACTTTTCAGTCTGGCTCTACTCTTTCATAGTGCATCCAACACACGACTGGTGTGAAAAAACAATTAATTTCCATATACTGTACCTAATAGTGGTCCGAACTATAAAGCCCGGTACTTAGTGTACTTACAGCATAGTACTTACAGCATAGTACTTACAGCATAGTAAGTCGCCATTAAGATAGTTGTATAATGTGCTTATGAGAACTCCTAGTGGTTTAAAGGGAAAAACACGAGTCAGTTGGAGAATTTAATGTCATGTTGGCACGTTGGCCATAGTAGCTCAAATGGTTAGAGCGGCTGGACGGACACAAGGAGATCCGTGGTTCAAATCCCGGCAATGGCATTGCACTTTTCATTCTGGCTGACCTTTCGTAGTGCGTCCTACACATGGCTAGTGTGAAAGAACAATGCATGTTCAAATATATTATACTCTTTTTTCGTTTTTCTGTATGTATATTTCTTTGTTGAAGTCGTTTAAGGATAAATAACTATGTTGTCATCAGAACTGCACCATCACATTGCTTAATTTTTGTCTATTTTTCTCGCAAATTTAAATTTTAGAGTTCAAGCGGTGCTTTTCTCAGAATCTGTACCAGTTAGCTTCAAACCAAGCATTCACAAAATGTAAGAGATCGAGTATTATACTTTTTATAAGTTTGAAATTGTGTTTTTGAGAAGACATTTACTACTTATTTCCAATTATCATGAGCATACATTTCACTGCCTTATCGTAAAATCATTTATCTGTTAAAACTGGAAGATCTATTATCAAAATTATCTCAACTATTTGTACCTAACTGTTAAATATATTTTTAGGATTTATTTAGTTGATCTGACTTTAGGGGTTCGTTAATAAGAAATATTCATTTATTTATTTCAATTTGCTCTTACAGGACATTGCCCCAGTTATCTCATCGTATGCAGTTGATTACATCCTATGCATGAATGAAACAAAATATTACATTATAAACAAACAAAAATATAAAAATAAAATGTATACCCAACAACTACACATCAAATGATATAGCATACAGAATAGTCAAATAAAAACCAACTAGTAGCTGAAAAGCATAACAGAAATGTAATTATGAACCATCTAAGAACTAAAAATAACCATAAGAAAAAAGAACATACAACGATTGAAATATAAGTAACCAACCTGGAAGTGTAAGAAACACAGCATTACATATTATGAATAAGACAATTTTTGGATGATATCACATTAAAATTAATGACTTACCGAATAATGCCCTATTTATAAAGCAAAATAAACTACAGAAATATGTTCTGAAGTTGTTTTTTTAAATATACGGGGGCTGTTCAATAAAGAATGATCACAATTTTTTTTTGACAACGTACCTTTACTTATCCTCATAATTTTGATGGCCGTTCTCAAAATAGTCTCCCCTGAATCTGATGCACTTGTTCCAGCGTATCTGCCAGTCTTCTAAGACATGCTAGAAACCCTTTATTGAGAGGTCCTTCAAAATCGCCTCCGCAACCCACACCACTGCTTCTGATGATGGATAATGCCTTCCACGATGGCGTTTCTTGAAGTTAGGGAATATGAAAAAGTCACATGAGGCTAAATCCGAACTATAGGGAAGGTGAGGGATGCACTTCACGTCCATTTTTGCAAGATATTCAGCGACAACACTGGCAAAAATCGGCCGCGCATTATCGTGCTGCAGTATATAGCCTGCTTCACGGAAATGTGGTCTCTTGCGACTGATATAGACTTGCAATGTTTTCAGAACATCCCTGTAGTATTGTCCAGTTCTGATATATGTGCAGGTACAACATGCTGATAAACCATTCCACGAATATCGAAGAATGAGATGACAAAATCTTCCCAGCAGAAGCAAATGTTTTGCTTTTTGGGGGGTTGGTGATGAAGGAGATTTCCACACTGAGCTTTGCTGTTTGCTCTCAGGATCAAAATGATGTAGCCAAGTTTCATCAGCAGTGATTACGTTTGAAAGAAACTCTGGATCTTTCAACTTTAACTGCATGTTACCTCCATTGCAGCAGTAGGTGATACTGAACATGTCTCACTGGTTCTCACAGTCGGGAACCAGGAGTACCAAAAATAAAACTACTACGGCGTATAGTAGTAGTGCGAAAAGTTATGACCGTAAAAAATTATGATCATTCTTTATTGAACAGCCCTCGTACGATAGGTAGTACGATGATGAAGATGGTAAATGTCACTAAGGTGGTTGTACTGAGCTACCATCTTCATAAGCGGAGAGTTCTGGTGAATTAATCTCATGGATTTATTATAATAAAATAAGGAACGGGACATAGGATTTTTATGTCTGGTTTTTAAATTAATTTCTTTTAAAAATCTAGTGTTAGCTGTATTGCTTTTAATCACTTTATAAAGGACTAAAATATAAAGGAATATGAACACATATTACTTATGTTGTACTATTGGTAGGTTAACAAATAATAGATAACAATAATGTCATTTAATTGCTTGCCCTTTAAACGAAAATAGCGTTAAATTCTAGCTATTCCAGAATTATTGAATATATTCTATAAAATACTGTCTTTTGTATAAATTAAAAAGGCTGAAGTTATTGCTAACATTCTCCATGCAGTCCTACTATAAAAAGCTATAATTGTAGAGTCCTACGTCCTTCACTCATATTCCGGAGCACCATTAACCTTGTTTGTACTTCCCTACGTCACTTGAGTTCAAAAAAGCTACAGTTGAATACGTCGCAAAAGAACTGCATTCAAAACCTGAATGACCGACACTGTGCCACACGTCACCTGTTTGTTTTTCTGCCAGATAAACGGTAAAAGAACAGGTTGACTGTAGACGTAAAGCATTTCACACTTCGGACGCTCATCTTGCTGACCCTGGAAGAGATAGACCGAAGTCCTCTGTTCTCCAAACGTTGTAGCCATTGCCATGTCCCATGTCCCATGGCCTTTCATGTTAATAAATTTATAACTTTAATTACATACCTACATGTTTTAGCTTATTCCAGTGATGTAAAATAAGGTCTCCAAGGCGCTGGAACCGTGACGAACGCTATTAGGCAAGATCCGGCAACACTGTCGTGTAGCTTGGTTTCACCCCTTCAAATACCCACCACAAAAAATCCGTTGAAACCATTAGTCTGGGTTGGGCAGCCGTTTGCGATGGAGCTTCCTATCACTTCCGCCTCCAAGTGCGAGTTGCATGCAATGATCCGTTTTTCGAGTGCCAAGGGCACTACCCCTACTGAAATTCATCGTCAGTTAGGAGAAGTCTATGGGCAACAGTGTATGAACCTCAAAAACGTGCAAAAGTGGGTCAGAGAGTTCAAAGACGGTCGTACAGATCTCCATGACAAACAGCGTTCTGGTCGGCCTTCGGTTTCACCCGAAACAATTGCAAAAGTGGGGCAAGAAGTGCTTAAAGATCGGCGTGTGACAGTTCGCGAGCTGTGCGAACGTATCCCTAAAGTCAATAAGACTACGATTGACCAGATTTTGACAGAGCATTTGCATTATTGCAAGGTGTGTGCGAGGTGGGTCCCCAAAATGCTCACCGAAGACCATAAACGGCAAACTGTTGAAGCGGCCAGCTGATTCCTGGAGCGATATGCAGTACAGGGCGAGGAATTGTTGGATTCAATTGTCACAGGCGATGAAACCTGTGTGCACTGCACAACACATGACGATTTTAAAAACGAGGTTTAGTGCTACCTGCGCAACTTGGCGGGAAAATGTTATGACAACGGTATACAAAAACTGCCACAGCGCATGCAAAAGTGCATGGACCGCAATGATGATTACGTTGAAACATAGCTGTAAGTTCCGCCTTTCCATCAATGTAACATTCATTGACTATAAACATGTTTTCTATATTAAATAAAATTGGAGCTTCGTATATATATATATATATATATATATAAATGAATTTACACATACACCCACAAAGGTTAATTTACCTAACCTTGATTAAATCTCGAAAACAAGGGATCCTGTTGATTTACTGGTGTCGCTACGCCCTTAGGTCCTCTGCTCACCTCATACTCGGTTTTTCTCGCAGTTTTTGCTCTGAAATAAGCAGCTGCTCTGCACGAACCATACTGCCACAAAGTGTCTACTACCCACCAAAGCGTAAAGTAATTTGGGAAGACAGAGTTGGAATAAAGCCCTCATTTACTCTGCAAGATGTATCTCTCTCTCTCTCTCTCTCTCTCTCTCTCTCTCTCTCTCTCTCTCTCTCTCTCTCTCTCGCTCGTTCTCTCTCTGTCTCCCACTTAATTTACCTACTAGAATTCGTTGAACTGGAAGTTGAAAATTTTCTAAATGTTCTAAACTAATTTTGATTATAATGGTGCTAATATAAAGCTGCTTCTTGCAATCCAGTTACATTTTTCAAGACATTTTAGCTTAGAAAATATAGGTGTATGCGAAAAATGCAAAGCACGAAACATTATCCAAATGCTAAGCCATAGTAAAGATCACTAATGAAGGAAGGAAAAAAAGTAGGACGTTTTCAAGCATTTCAAATGTACTCGAAAGCGTTTAAAAATAAAACATAGAATATTTTGAAGACATATATACATGAAATACCTCCCTGCAGTATGATTTTCCACTTCGTGATAGGATACGGGATTCGAGGGAATTCGCCATTGTCACCATCTTGATCTATTATGACTATACCCGGCAGGAAGAATGAGGCGAGAAGAGACAGAGGGCGGCGAAATAAGGAGTCATGACAGCGTAGAAGGTATGGTTCCCAGGCCACGGAAGGCCATCCCACCATAGTAGTTCTGAAACGGCCTGCTGTGCCGGCCCAGAGGTTAGAGGTATCCTACCAAAGGAAGAAGTGTTTACGAGGGGCATATCATATTGCCATGCAGCGCCAAGACTACCAACGACATTTTCTAACCTGTAAGATACCACCAGATGTTAGATGATGTGAAATGATAATGGAGATGAAATGGAACGATAACAAATTCGGGAGATGTAATTAAGCTATCCAGCACTCCCTTGGCGATCCGAGAAAAACCCCGAAACACACATGGATCAGATATGCCGTCCATGGGAGTCGAACTCGCACCTTTCGAATGCGGATCACAGGCAAAACCGACTGAGCCATCTGTGTACGAAATTTAATCAATTTGAAGATAGATTCACGTATTTCTGCAAGTAAGATGTGCCTTCCTGTTAAATAATCAATATCGAATTATAGGTGGAAGACAGTATCTTCTGCATCTGCTGTACAAGATTCTCTAATAATACGTAGCTTTATAAATGGTGACAGTTCTGTGTTTTAGTTCAGTGTTATATCTTTAATGAGCCCCATATAATAAATCTTTTCCGGATTTCTATTTTCGCTAAGAGTTCCTAAGCAGAATAAGAAAGAAAATAAACAAAGACGCAGATGATAATTTGTACAGCCATTCCTCTGAAATATTAGACAACAAAATCTAAACTGGCATGCAACAGCCTTGCTCGCCTCTGTAGCGTAGGTGACAGCGTGTCTGCCTCACGTTCAAGATTGAGACCCGAATCTCGGCCACGATGAATTATTTGGATACTTTTTTTTCTTTTCTTTTATTCTAAAAAGCAGAAGGCTGGGTAACTCTATGGCCCCAGGGCTTATTTGAGCATCATTTCACCTATTTCATTTATCGCTCGATATGACAACGTTGGAGCACGTTATTAAAGGGGGGGACAGGAAACAACGAGAGCCTATGCCTTTTTACTGCAACGTGCATCATAAAATGAGATACCAACAACAATGCGATATGGCAACGTGAAATGAAATAAAATATAAAATTTACAAATTGTAATTAATAATTATACATAATTATAAATATTCCAGTGGACGTCAGTTTATCTGTTTTATAGTTTAAATGTTGGTTTTTGTGTACACAGCCGCTAGCAAATGATGGATTTAATAAGCTCCACAGTAGTTCAATTCTGTTACTTTATTACTGGGTTATCATTAAACAGGCTTAGCGGCAGAAATATGTAAACTATTTACGATTGCTGGGCGTGTAATGTTGTAGCACTAACAGCTCCGCAATTACTGTGTTTTAATCATCTAATGAACCGCTTTCAATCATGTGTATATACTTGTCTTGGAATATTAATTTTGAGTGAGCAGCATTACTTTTATAATATTGGAATAGTGTCTACTATAACAGGTTCAATTGTTGAGCTGATCCTCTAGTTCCATCTTTTGTGTTCATTATTCAGTATGTTTCCGTAATATAAGTGTATACCTTACCTGAAAATTTTAAAACATGATTCATAACTCATACACATAAAAATTAATGTTAAACGCAAATTAAATGGATTTAAATCACATTTAAGAAAATTAATGCATATTAATATACTTATAAAATTAAATTCTTGATTACTAGTTTAGACAAGATCTACACTGCTATATGGCAAACTATTTCCCACTTAACTTCGTTTACAAGATATTAAACTTAATAACATTAATTCAGGAACAAGAGCATGTCTCAGAAGATTTTGGGAAATGTTTTACTTGTAATGCAAATATCTTAGAACACATGAATTTAAGTCAAAACTGTTAAACCCACATTTGATAAGGAGAAAACTATTTTTCCCCATAAAATACGAGGCTTTGGGTTGGCAAATTTTCTTGTAAGGTTTCGTTCTGTATGCTTAGAAACATCTAAACATTCACAAAATAAAAACAGAATAATCTGCTGTATATGAAATGAAATGTGTAGTATTTAACGCCCGCTTTTACTACATACGGCACCGCAAGCGATGACACTGATGATACATGAGATGAAGCTGGAGCACCGGTGGAATGAGATGGCGGGGGAAACGGAGATCCCGGAGAAAACGCCCCAGCGCCGTGTTGTCCACTACAAATCTCACTTTGCGGTCGCCTGGGATCGAACCCCGGCCGCCTTGTTGAGAGCCAAGCAGTCTAACCACTGAGCCATGGCGCGGCCTTGCTGTCCTTGCTGTATATGAATGTTCATTGATAACTTCCAATGATGTCTCATCATAAGATACATCATAAAGATAAAGGACGAACTTTGACACTTGCAAACAAATTCAAATACCCGGGGATAAAACTACAGACGCAAGGAACTACATTTACAGAGCACATAAAGGACAAATCACCATCAGCAGTGAAAGCCATGTATGGCATTAAACACCTGAATAAAAT
Source organism: Mantis religiosa (assembly GCA_030765055.1). NCBI lineage: Eukaryota > Metazoa > Arthropoda > Insecta > Mantodea > Mantidae > Mantis > Mantis religiosa. Next base: position 150,768,330 of record CM060952.1, on the reverse strand, counting down.
ATCTCTAAAGACAGCAATGAAATTGTTCTAAGCTAAAATAGCACCGACAATAACATACGGACCACAACTGATATGGGAGCACCTGACAAGAAGAAACTTGGAGACTATAGAGAAAGGGAAGACAACATATATGAAGAAAATTTTGTGTATATCCAGGTACACAGCTTCAAGACTAACATACGAAATGTGCAGAAAGACAATGTGAATAGAAGTTCTCAGACTACAAATACTGCTTCCGGCAACAAAACTGTACAATGAAATTGTAAGGAACATCGAATGAAGAAAACAGAAATCTGGAAAGATTTCTACAGCACAGACGCAATGACCAAGGAAGACTGAAAGGGACGAAACTACGACCTAAGACATTTTGTAACAAGATACGCACATGGTTTCCACTATTTGATTTCTGAGGAGAAAAGACACAATGACCCGGGCGAGAAGTGCGTGTGCGAGTTGCGTGGGAAGCGGTGCAACAGATGTCATGTGGAGCTGTGTGAGAGGAGAACATGTCACTGAAAAACTTTTGTTGTGGTTCAGACAGCGATAGTGAACTGAAACATTAGAAGTGGAACTTTGAGCTAAAGAATATAAAAAAGACAAGGTTATGTGTATATATTGTTCATGTGAACATGTATTAATGCACATAGTGCGAATTTTAAATATTGTTTAATTTCCAATGAAAATACATTAGGTAGAGGAAGCTTTGTACTGGACCCAAAACTTTAATATAGGACGTACATACGAATGAGAACAGCATTAACTAAAATACGTCGGATACGTACAATATTGGAGTTAAGGATTTTGATAAAAGAATTAAAATTAACATTTATGTACAACAGATTATCTGATTCACTAAATAATTTTAGTAAATAAGAGGTTTCTTGGGTTTTAATTTCATTTGATGAGCGCTGCAAAAGAAGCGTTCAATTAACGCAGAGCGTTAGTTCCAGTGGCAATAGCAACTAAATGAATAATGCAAAAACAGAAACTTTAACGGAGTTTTGGGGATAATGCCATGGGTTGACCCCGCTACTTTAATTTCTTTTATGTATTTTATTTTATTTTAACTTTGGATAGTCGCATAATGCTGACGCAACCAGGAAATTAAACACCGTTATGGGATATATTTTGGCCGAGCATACCCGGCATGTCTGAAACCTGCTCGATAATACTTCAGCCGCCTAAAGCTGTATTAAGCCAAAGATACCGAACTCCACCAAACTGGATCTTCAAATATTCATCCAAGTTACATTTTAATTAGGTTTGATGTTTCATTGCCATGACCTGTACGCAATCAGGCAATATGCCATATAAACAAATCTATTGTAATTTTAAAATAAATATTGGTAGTGTACTGGTGAGATAACTCCAGGGTAGAGTGTGTTTTCCTCTGTGGTCTATGTAAGGGTAACATGCTATCCTCTGGTTTCCTGGTCGGTGGCTGACACCCAGTGTAGGGTAATGGATCTTTTCTTAGGGTGTAAAAATCCTTAGCACGACTTCCTCTGGAAGGGAAGTAAAGCTGGTTATCCGGTTCTGTAGATTTATATCACGTGAAAGAACTTCTTGTCTGATAAAGAAACCTCGGAGCAATATTAAAGGATGATTCATGTACAAAGGCTGACAACCATAACAGTTAAAGAAGGTATATAAAAAAGCGGAAGTGGTTGAAGTTTATATTCGAGAAAACACTCATCCGATTACCATCTGCAAGGGTTCTCAATGGATTTTCCGAGGTATGTAAGCAAATGAACGGATAGCTGCTGTTATAAATTATAAAGTCCAAGAGGATATTTGGAGTAGTTCTTCCAATATTTTCTAAACGTTATTATAATGTACATAATTTTGCCGTTAATCATTTGCTTCCCACAACATTTCCGCTCAGCTGCTTCATCTCATATCTTCTAGAGAAAGATCCAGCCAAATGTGATTGGTGTGATGAGAAAGTCGAATTTACGTTCTGCAGAGATTTTTCCTTATGCCGGAAGGTATCCCTTGCTGCGAGTGGCTCGTTTAACCCACGAAACCATTGGTCAAATTTGTTCAATTATTTTCCTTATTCAAGATAAGGTAACGGCCCCCCCCCCCCCCGGATAAAACGGATGCAGGTAACACACTCTGACCGAGATTCTAACTCGAAATCTCGGGAATAAAGTGACGAATATAATAAACGCAAATAAAATATGAACTATTAAGATGGAAATGAAATCGAAAGGATAGGAGCAGGGCAATTAAATATAAATATAAAGTTAAATAAAATAAATAAAATTTAAACGACAATGCAGAGAAAAACTGAATTATATACATGTAAGTAATGAAAAAAGGAGGAAAGGATAGAAAATGAGTAGGAAACTAACTTTAATGGATAAGTACAGTCCCTTTAAGTATAATCCTGGACAAAAGAGTTTGTATATATGAGGAAAATCCTATATACTGTCACCCAGTTATCGGAAGGCACGACCAACTGAAGCTGGGTAGGGAACTGGAGGCATTAAGTTCACGCATACCCATTTATCTTGTAGCGCTAACATAGGGGATGGTTAGAAAAGCATTACCAGCCGTCTCTTTCCCCTCCCCATGACGTCTGGAACAATCGGGATGATGTTCCGAGCCGCAAAGCTTCCAGAAACAGTGATCTTCCTATATAAGGGCTGCAGTGGGCGAGTCAGTCAGTTCTTGGCGAGCAGCCGTGAAGAGCGCAGTGCTAGAGAAACAGACTTGAAGACTGCGTACGTGTATCAGAGGAGTTTTTAGTCAGCTCTAGAGAGAGTTGTACGTAATAGTGAGTGTGGAGTGGACCTGTGACAGACGAACTGGTGGATTGTAATAGTGTGCGCTACGCAATTCTATGTAATCGGCAAGTGTACCAACTGTAATCGGTGGATATAAAGAACATTTTGAGTTTGTGCAACTGGACTTTTAATTTCATGCACCCGCAAAGTCACAATACACTAGGAATGCATTCCATGATTATTAAGATAGAAGCTCTTACGTCCAAGGTGCAAAGAGCAAGTAAATGAGTGAGGTTTAACAAGTCAACTTTCACCTATGGCGAGATCCAATAAACCTAGTAGAGATAATATAATAATTTAGCTATATAACCAATATAACTATGTAATCACATGCCATGAAAAGAGGCATTGTTTAAAGAAAAAAGGGGTCAGATGAAAGATCATTACTTATAATTATATCGCTGTGCCGGAAAGTTTAGCGTTGGTGCGCACGCTATATTTTAACGCCGTGCAAAGTGGAGTGGAACTGCGAAATTATAATTTGTTTTTACATCGCACATTTTGATGCGTAGGGAGGAAGTATATAATTATATTTAATATCAAGGCAGGAAATGGGGGTGTTATCTTTTAGTAAGATGGTAGATCACCTACTGAAAATTGTACAAAGTATCGTATACCGGTTTATACTTTGTGTGTAGGGAAGTTGTAAATATCTAATAAGAAACTATACACGCAGTTTCTAAATAAACAGCACAGAAAGGAGAAAAATATTTTAATTCAACAACAATGTACCCTGAGGTATATACATCCTTTCCCAGAACCTGTTTCACAATATACTCAAAACTTAATTCCTAAGCTTCCAGATCCAAGTAGTCAATACAGGAGACGCTTATTCACATCGTACTCGAAATGTTGCTGGTCCCGCAGCGTATCCTAATACTAGGATAAGGAACTCTTGGTAAAGGGACTTTCGCGCCTCTCTGTGGATTGTGAGCCTGAATCCTGTAGTTCCTGCGGCTACTTTAATTCGTCTGTTTCTCTTGGGGTGCTGATCGCTATAGATCTGTACAGCGATCTCCGGTGGCAAGGTGTTCACATACGTTGTCTACTCTTTACCCATTCATTCCCTCTTCCTAGAGACCACGTTGAAAGCACAAAGGGTTTACCATGGCCTATGTGTGATGTTTGATCCAGTGACTGTCGCACTTCTATCTCACTAATCCTAATCCTATTGTGTTGTCCATCAGATTACTCGTGTGTTCTGTTATTCACACTTCGCGGATGTCCATTTCGAATTAATACTCAAATCGCTTAAACAGTGCCTAGGCGCATACTGCTGGGATAATCAGAGTAATATGACAGTATAATGTTTTCTAATCACATACTTATCATATTTCTTTTGTACGTAAAAGGTAAATAAGATATTGCTTCCATCCTTAAATTTGTCACCCAGTTTCTACCAAAAATGCATGTTTTAAAACTCCTTAAATCCCAAAAAGAATTTTTGAAAACATTCGTTTCTCTCCCTCCCTCCCTCCCTCCCTCCCTCCCTCCCTCTCTCCCTCTGTGTACGTGCGTGGGTTTCATATGTGTAAGTGTCTGTGCATAATTCCAAAACAAATTGTAGGTAAAACATCAAACTTGTATGTAGGTAAGTGCAGTATTTCCCAAGAATACACACGAAGAACTTTTTTCCAAAAAGCTCACCCTAGATTATTTTTTATTTCTTGAAAAATGTCATTAATAACATTAATTAAGAAGACCTATATAATATACGCTTTCTTGTCGAATAAAATGCACATATTGACCATTAGGGAATAACCTGAGATTAGGCTGGACTACGCTACATAGGGAATTCGGCACGTAGGTCCAAATTTGGTCTCTCATACCCATGCTCCCAAGTGGAGTACCCCAGGGAGGAAATATGAGGCGAGAGGAGAAATAACAGTGTAGAGGGCAGGACCTATACTTTACCACCTCGAAACACCCCGGAAGTTCAGCACAATCGGCGTCCCACCCCACTGTGGTCCGGAAACGGTCCCACAATTCCGGATTCGGAGAACGCAGATCATCCTGCCGAAGGAGGAAGTTTAAAGTGGCACATATCATCCTGTCATGCACCGCCGAGATACCCGCCGACACTTTTATCCTGAAGGAGACCTCCAAATGGGAGATGAGTGAAGTAATAATGGAGATGAAATGGAGGAACACAAATTCGGAGGATGTGACTAATCTATCCAACTTTCGCCTGGCGACCAGGGGAAAGCCCCCTAAAATACTTAAGGGTCAGGTATATCGGCCACGTTAATTAAACTTAGACCCCCACGAATGCACGCCACAGGCAAAACCGCCTGAGCCACTCCGCTCGATGAAACACCTGTGATATCTTCCTCATTTAGAAGGAATTTTAAAATTATCTGGTGTAACCGATATAAGATAAGTGATCGACTAAATCGTAGTTGAACAAAAAAAGTGGATTTGTTTACAACATACAATTTACCCCTAATACAGTTTTTATCAGCCGTCTTCATATATATCTTTTAATGGTTCTGTTTAGTCTCTTTAGTTTTTCTCAGAGTTTTATCAAACATCAGATTTTTCCGCGATTCCATAGTAAGAATATAGAATTTCAATCCCATATAAAGTGGTGTACCAAGATGTTTGACTAACGAAATTTACCTTATATTTATAAGCATATGTGGAATGACCAGTTTAAGCAAAGGTGTGAAAATTTGCAGGCTTTTAACAATAATTTTGTAGCTACTATAAACAATTAATTAACCATTCTTATTATGGAGTAACACCTTTGCTTAAACACAACTGCGTAGCACATAATAAAGAATGTTACCTCTATTGTATAATAAGGTCCTTAATTTTCTTAAAACCAGGACTTTCGTTTGCCCGGTTGGCTAAATAAACCTTCAATTTAAATCAAATTATTTTTGACTATTTATATTTGAAGGAACCCAAGATTAAATATTATTCATTAAGTCCAAAAGAGTACTCAAAAAACTTGTTGCTAATTTACATTAAATAGTAGGAATCATAGGAACTGCGGTTTGTACTGCTATTAATAAATAAGCATTATTATACTGTTCGCCTTCTGATCTCTTTCCCTTCTCTCATTTTACCACTACTTTTCTTATTTGTTTGATTGTATTGCTTTTATAGGTTATTTATATACAAAATAATCTACAGTGTAAACCAGATGCCAATGAGTACTCAACCATTCTATTACATGTAAATGTGTCAGTTCTTTTTTCTAGGTTCTAAGTTTACAGTAGTATAATGAATAAAAGGGATAATACGACCTTGATTTATATTCATCATGGCACACGTACATAACTAATCTAATCGCGGGTTAGTTCTATAAAAACAGGATCCCGTTTCTTCACAGCTACTCATTTAAGGAATTGCATGCATATCAAATACTGACGCTAAACTAGGTGACTTGAATTTTGCTGTGTGCAAACTTTTGTTATATATCCTATTTCCGTTGTATTAAATATAATTATTAAACCTAAATAATCATAAATATTTACAATAGAGTGCAAATTATATTACATATCAGTATTTTGAATTACAGAGAATTAAATTTGTGACTAAAAGCTATACAGGGTGTTTCAAAGCGACAACAAACGAACTTATAGAACTAGTTGCTGAGCTTCTATATGCCATATAGATAGTTTTTACCGTCCAAAGAGCCGCATAACAAAAAAGCTCCAGAATGAGTGTGGATTAGGCAGAGACAGGAACAACGACGCGTGCCTCACGCTGCCGGTGTTCGCACGTATAGGTCACACGTCGTGCCACGTGCTGTAACAGTAAACGTACCGACATACTCCGCAGTAGCTTGCTACTATTGAGGATTTCTTTGGCTTATGAAACCGCAATAACGAAGCTGTTGCTTAATTATTGCTTATGAGTGTTTAACTAGCTCCAAAATTCCACTATAGCAGTCCATGATGACAAATAAATGGTGTACATATGCATCTTATACCTTTTAGAGTGAAATTAATGTTAGTGAGGCTGAGGATGGAAGCATCAAATGATAAAAAGAACAGAGAATAATATCAAAGAATTATAGATAAATTAACCAAAACTAAATGGCTTATACAATGAGACGAGCATTTTATTTCACGTGTTTGATGATACTAAATAAAGCATTTTTAACTGAAAAAGAAGCCGTTGATATTTACTGAAAGTGGTTGAAAGCATTCTACAATTAATATCATAACCAAACTCTGAAGTTAAACAAATATCATCATTGATGTAACTATTTTTACAATTTATATTTTTAATGAAACTAAATTAATTGTGCGTTCGTTGAACTCCCTTCAGTTCTTCCATCCATTAAAACCATATCCGCCATTTCGGTGTTCCTATAGCGCTCCATATTGCTTGGATTTGCTATCTAAGTACGCACTAAATCCTCCCTGTTAGGACGGAATGTGTAGTTTTAAACTGATGAGCAACCTTGCAGCTGTCTGAGTTATTAGTCGACTTTTGCACAAGTAACTGCCCTTTGCCCCATGACCTGAAATGTAGACTAGGGTCACTGATAAAGAGCAAGGAGTAATAATTTTGTTTTCATGGCCACTTCGTCCCAGCTTTTGAGGTTCGCACACCAGTGGTACAATATTTAATGCTGCATACAATTATTACTAACAGAAATTCGAAGCTGCGGCACCGAAATTCTGACTAGTTAAGTTATAAACTACGTAGCGGCTGTAATTGTTCAGTGTCGTTTTGAAACAACATGTAGGGTCCTTAGTTTAAAAATGTCTGGAAATGGTTTCACTAACAGCAGTGAAATGAAATCAAATTTAAATATTCCTGTTCCAAAAAATTTAATTAGTTTTAATCAGAATTAACATAAAATTAGAAATTTAGTACTGTAGAAACTACAGATTTAAAAACTTTGACCCCCAGGCCTTTACTATTAGCTCTAAAAATTGTTTTATTACCTTTGACCACTTAAATATAATATTGTAACTTTGTGGGTTCGTGGAATTAAAGGTCCAGGTTGCAGAAGTTCAAAATGTTCCTTATTTCAAGTGAAAAGACGTTTTGTACAATCCTTTGCAGCAGCAGGATGACGTAACATGCAAAAAGCAACATTCAAGGTCGTTGGCCACATGTCTACAAACAAACGAATTCACATTCAAATCACTGCACGGCTGCAGACACACGATTCACAAGTCCATTAACAACTGACTGGCCTCTGACAGCCGCGCATTTTATTTATAATCCAACCATCGTTTCTCGAAAGTTGTCGAAGCTTCACGGCCTTTCACGACGGTAGGTGAAGGAGAGGGAACTGTATGGGTACCTCTCTGGCTCTTCCTCTCTCTGCAAGTTAACGAGCGCTCATCCACTTTCTGGGCGTGCCTTGGACGCTATCTGTATCTTTCACTCCCCGCTTCTGTCTCTGTCTCGGCGTTCGCATACGAGCGGGCCGCAGCCCGCCACAAAACAATACCTCGCGACAATATTTATAGCAACGTATTTACTCCACCAATATTTTAAACTGTTCTATAAATATTTTAAATATATTACAAGTATGATATATCAGAAAAGCTGTGGGTCTTTTATAATTTCTGCTTGTTAGAACATAAGGGTATAGATATGCATATTTGAGCAGAAAATTGTTGTATACGTTTACTGAGTAAAAACAGGCTTAAAATGCTTTTTTACTTGATCTGAAATTCCCATTAATATTTTAGAATATATAAAAATTCCGCATTTATCTAAAATTTAATTTCAAAAGCAGAAAATACAATAAGAATCAAGAAAATAGAGTTGGGGAAGAGGGGGCTCCTAAAACTCGTCATATTTTAAACTGGCTGAGTAGGTGATTGCTTCAGAAGGCAGAGGTTGCGTAAGTCAGGTTATTTTATAAGAGTGTAATAATACTCGTTTTTTTAACCTTATCCAAAGTTTCTTTCTTCTATTTACAGTACTATCTTTCCTTAAAACATATCCAAGTTATGTGGGGGGATGCAAAATACGGAAGGAGTACGATAAAGCGGCTCTATAATATCCAGCTTGCTAAATCTCTACCGGGATAAAATGGTGAAAAATTGTTTCAGAATAAGTTAGGAAAAGCAGCAACGCTGAAGATTTACTGCGAGCAAAAAGGGAAAGATCCAAAAGAAGTTGACGCGAAGAAAGATTCCTTGGTTTTGGTTGCAAGGCAATCTCTTTAGTGAGTGAACATCCATCTCTCTCTTTCCTCCATTTGGTCCATTAAATCAAGTTTGCTCTTTCATAATTTATTTTGTATGATTAATATTATGCCTTTTAAGTGCACATACAAAGGGAAGGCTTAGTACTCACTATATGCGAACATTCTAATAAGAGAGCAAAAAAACAAAAGCTTCTTTTGGTGCACATTTTGCAAACAACAAATAAATCATTAGAGCTAAAATACATATACAGTAGCCAATGTACACCAGGGAATATTCTAGATCACATACATTTTCTCGACAGGTTTTTCCATAATACGCATAATTAGTTTAAAATTTAACTATAGAATTACATGAACGTACCATATTATATATCTAGGGTAAGATAATAATTAATTAACGCTGCTTTATAGGCGGTATAAATAGTTGAGGTCAAAAACTAATATTCTTTATCAAGCACATTATCAGTTTACAGTTCTGTGATAACCCATATTTATGGATTTATAGATACTTTATCACTGCATTTGTTTCTAAAACGAAACTAAATTTTAATGATGTTAAGTATTTCATCTGATTTTTGCTACAGAAGAGGTTGCAAAACAATACAATATTTATACACTGCGTTCATAGAACGGAAGTTCAAACAAGAACTTACAAACGTAAAAAGTACAAAGGTAGAATCAATCTCCAAGCTGGGAAGGTTTTGACTATTTGCACTAAAAGAGTAATTTAATTAATTACCTTAATAATTAAAGGTAAAATTCTTATAAATTTGCTATACAACGAATATTTAGAAGTTTTTCACGTTGTGAATTAGCATTCCTGCAAACATAGCAACGCTTAAATAAAACATGAACTAAAACTAAATAACAATAAAGCTAAATCAGCAAAACAACTTGTGGCGTAACCTGATAATCTGATAATGGCGTTTCGGATAAATTTCTGTTTTTTCCTTTTTCTTTTAACTAATTTTACCTTAATTCTTCTTTATAATTTTTCGAGAATATTCAACAAAAAATTAAAATCGTTAGTGATTTAATTTTTCCCGATTTAACGTAGCTGTAGTTACATATGTGCTTATAATTTCAAATAGTTATAATGTGTGTGAGATGAGCATTTTTCATAAGGGAACTAAGAAAGTTTTGTATATTCATTTAAATAAGCATAAATTCCTTGCTTAGAAAAGAGGCATGTGTGACATAAAATATATATTTATATAAATTAATTGTTCTTTCACACTAGCCGTGTGTAGTACGCACTATGAAAGGGTAGAGTCAGACTGAAAAATTCAATGCCATAGCCGGGATTTGAACCACGGTTCTTCTGGTCTGCGTCCAGCCGCTCTAAACCATTGAGTTACTATGGCTAACGTGCCGATGTGACATTAAATTTTCCAACTGACTCGTGTTTTTCCCGGTAAACCACTAGGAGTCCTCATAAACACAGGAGACAACTAGCTTAATGGCAACTTACTATGCTGTAAGTACTTTAAGACCCGGGCTTTATAGTTCGGTCCGCTATTAGGTACAATTAATGGAAATTAATTGTTCTTTCACACTAGCCGTGTGCAGGACGCACTATGCAAGGGTACAGCCAGACTGAAAAATTCAATGCCATAGCCGGGATTTGAACCTCGGATATTCTGGTCTCTGTCCAGCCGCTCTAAACCATTGAGCTACTATGGCCATCGTACCAACATGACATTAAATTCTCCAACTGACTCGTGACCCCTTCATAGTGCGTCCGACACACGGCTAGTATGAAAAAACAATTAATTTCCATTAATTGTACCTAATAGTGGTCCGAACTATAAAGCCCGGGCGTTAAAGTACTTACAGCATAGTAAGTCACATTAAGGTAGCTGTCTCATGTGTTTATGAGAACTCCTAGTGGTTTATCAGAAAAAAACACGAGTTAGTTGGAGAATTTAATGTCATGTTGGCACGTTGGCCATAGTAGCTCAATGGTTTGAAGCGGCTGGACGGAGACCAGAAGATCCGTGGTTCAAATCCCAGCTATGGCATTGAATTTTTCAGTCTGGCTCTACCGTTTTATATATTTATATTCAGTGAGATGAATTATTGTGACAAATATTTTATCTATGGGTATCTCAAACACATATAGGGACGAGAGAACACTGTATTATTGTCGTAGACAGATCAAAGTTCTTGAATGCACCAGCCATTTTTAGAATTAAAAAAGGACATAACTGTGTATCGGCTGTTGGCTCTTATGAATGCGTATTATTTATGAGCTTCGGATCATCTTCACTTCTCCAAATATAATACATCGGTACTATCCCTATTTTATTAAGCAATCGTGGGTGGGGGTGGCATAATAGATGGCTCTCTCCATAACAATGCATTTTTATTACTGGCATAAACTCTTCTATGCTGTTTTAATACACTTTCTACAACCTTACACTTCTATGTATAACCCAACTGATAATTAAATATTTCTTTTTAACATTCTCTCGACCTCCTTATTTGATGCTTTTCGCTTCTTTTAATTTTTACCAAGCGTCTTCTAGTCGCTCTTCGCTGAGTGGTGTATGTATTCCACATTGAAAAGGAAAGAATACCTTCTTATCAACAGCTAAGTATTTTTATTCAGACGCATGGTCAAAGTGAAGCCGACCTCAATGCTCTACAAAGAATCCAGACTCTTGAGGTCTTTCTTCCCCCTAAGTATATACATCGATCCACGCATGTAAACCTTATTTTTAGAAAAAGAAGTTCCAACACAGATAATAAGCTAAGATGGACTGGAGCTCAACGAGAATATATAGTTTTAAAAGAAAGATTAATTTAATTTTAACTTCCCTTAAGTGCACTGCAGTGTTAATTGTGCTTATCCTGCATTCTCAGTACTTCACTCCAGAGCGAACCTTTAATGCGGGCAAACTTTTGATGGTAATTTTATGTCAAGTTTGTCACATTAAAAAAGCAAATTTTCATGTGGAAATGTAATCTGAGCAATACATATGGGAATGCTTCTCTAGGGGCTCATTGTTCTCAACCCCGAAGATAAGAAGACAATAAAAATGAGAAATGACGTGAATATATATACGGAAAGTGACTATTTATCTTTTCCGCTAAATGCGGTTCCCTTATTCGGAAACTGCAGCTTTCCATCATTATTCCTAGTCAGTCTACCATGCACACTTCGGCAATTCTGGAGTTCTTTGTCACCATCCTTATCATAACAATAATTAGAACTGCAGATATGCTGAGAAAATAGATGAGAAAAATGCGAGAAAACGTTGTAGTACAGAAAAAAACGCTCATCATGCAGACAAAAATCTGTACTACTGGGCTTCATAATCCTGCCCTATAGCTAATCCCCGAACTTACTAAATCTAAAAATAAATAGAGTCCAATATTGACAAATTTAGACTTCTAGGTAGTGGTTCAAACTGAATCCCTTTGTGAAACGAGAATGTTGCAGTTATCATTTAAATAATCCTGAGCACATACTTTGCATTTGAGGCCTTTTCTGATATTTATCAACATTTTAAAACTTTTCTAGAAGCCCTTCTCCGACCAACATGTGTTAGTCAGCTTTTGTATTCAACTTTTAATGATAAATACATAGTGTAAATTATTGTTCACTATTCTCTGACGTAACATTTTTAATATTTTGTTTCATGTGTTAGGCCAACAGCTTAATCCAAGTCTGCTCGCCTCGACAACGTAGATACTAATGTGTTTGCCTCACGTTCAACAATTCCCGTGTTCGAAACTTGGTTAGGGTCAGTTACCTGGATAAGGCTTTTCCGGGGTTTTCCCTTATCCCGATAGACGAATGTCAGGAAGCTCTAAGCTCCATGGACCCCACACTCATTTGAGCAACATTTTATTCATCATCCGAAATGACTTAATGTTGCAGGACGTAAATTACAACCCAAAAAGTTTATCCATTTTTTAGCAAAAGTTGAAACTCAAATTTAAACAAAATATATTTGTTTAAAGGCAATTCAAAATTATATATTTCTTAACAAGTTTAATTTATAGCTCAGCAAGAAACATAAATCTAACACGCTGTTTAAAAATTGTGAACATTGCTTCTTACGAACTTTTCTTCTTTCTTTAAAAAGCAGCTCAAATTTGCAATTTAAAACACGCAAACCAGGAACTGTTTAAGAGATGGACCGAATTATGCAACTATATATTTTTATATATGTAAAAAGAGTTGGAAAACAATAAAAATACGCAGTAAAATTTACTGGAATTTGGAAAAACTCCCGTTTAAGCAAAGCGCTTACTTGCCATTATTTAAACAACTGAATAAGTACTCACCTTCCTCACTATAAGTATTTTATAATATTGATACCTTTTAAAACATATTCAAACGTAGACTGATAATCAATACCGTTTTCTCTTATTGTTCCAACAATTCACCTTGTCGTTTTTCTACTTCAAATCTGAGAAATAATTAGATATTCTACTGTTCCCTATATTCAAGAGATGCGCCGATAAATGGTTCAACCAAATGGCACGGTCATCTCATGAATGCAGGACGTTTAGAATCTGTGAGATATATAAATAAGCAGAGCTAGGAAGTTCGTAACCATTTCCTTGAGCAGTGTAAGACCGGCATGGCTATAGGTATAACGCAGCGTTACTAGCTAGAGCCAAGGCTCATCTTAGAATGCAACTCGTTACTGCAAAACAGGTATAACTGCATGACACAGAACACGTTGGTAGGAAGGAAGACATCCGAATAACATCTTTGTTGTGCTTCAAAGATGAGCAACTAAATTTGCTGTACAACCATTGTATGTTATCTAGAAGTGTACTTTTTCATGTCCTTATGTACTTCATTATTTACATTTACATATCAGTGGGATACTTCAGCAAACATGAAAGAAAGAGAAGCGAGATCGAGAAAGTAAATTAGCTGAAATCATTAACGAATTTGCAACACATAATCAATAAACTAAATGTTGTTTTACGGGACATATAATGAGTATTTTTTTATTTGAAAGGCTTCAGAGACTAATAAGAGTCTTTAGATAGTTAAGAAATTAATTTTATTATTTGGATATTATTTTACATTCGATTAGGAAATGTTGCAATCCGCGTTATCGTTGATTGGGTTTTGCCACAATATGCCTATTTAAACAGTGAGATCAGCCAGAAACAAATTCGTATATACTGTATAAGAATTTGTATGTTGTACATAATGTTCTAATTAGATATGCATTTACAAATATCTCCTAAGTCATTTTGTTTCTCTGGGCAACGACCTGTTTCAATGGCTCTCCGCTGCGCGTTTCTTATCTTGCCTTATTTGGGAGAAGGTCGGTCGCAACTTGCATAAGGAACGGCGGGCGGTACAAATTTCCTAGCCCAGATAATAAGTAATATTACAAATGACCACTGGGTTTGCATGGATCATTTATAAAATGGAGTTTCATTCATCAATAAAGCTAATTATTTGAATATTCATCAATAAAGCTAATTATTTGAATATTCTGAAATATGCCAGCCTAATGAAATTTAACAAATGTACTATCTTATTCGTTTGTTGTAGTAAAATTTTGTTTCCAATTTGCTGTTCAAACTAATCTTAAGTCGTATAAATAATACAATAAAGAGATTAAAAGTTAAAATCACAAAGGTTGCGTAAGACCTTGTCATAGCAATACAGAACCACTCAGGAGCCAATTAAGGCAAGACTACACTGAAAATTCGCCGAAAATGTGGAAAAATATGGAATTTTCTTTTTTGGCATTTTTGGTAGCTTAGGGTTATAATAATAGATGGCATGCTATTTTTACCATTTGCCACATTTTAGGACATCACGTGACAATTTAAAGAGACCTTTAGCAATCACTAAAAGTAACAATCATTACTTTAAAGTTAATTTTCTAAGAAACATTTTTCCCTAACACTTTTCAGTATTGTCACCCGAACATCGGAATTCCCGAGAGAACCAGCAGCTGGCAGGTAGGGGCCAGACGGGAAGCATTTAGCCCACGCCTATCCATTTATCTGTGTAGCGCTAACTGAGGGGATGGTTGGAAAAGCATCACTGGCCGTCTCTTTTCTCTCCCCCTGACGTCTGGAAACATCGGGATGATTTTCCCATCCGCGAAGCTTCCAGAAACAGCCATCTTTCTATATAAGGCTGCAGTGGACGCGTCAGTTCAGTTCTTGGTGGGCAGCCGTGAAGAGCGCCGTGCTAGCGAACGGACTGTAAGACTGCGTACGTGTATCAGAGGAAATGTGTAGTGTTTAACGCCCGCTTTTGCTACATATGGCACCACAGGCGGTGACACTGATGATACATGAGATGACGTTGGAGCACCGGTGGAATGAGATGACGGGGGAAACCGGAGGTCCCGGAGAAAACCCGCCCCAGCGCCGTGTTGTCCATCACAAATCTCACTTTGCGGTGGCCTGGGATCGAACCCGGGCCGTCTTGGTGAGAGCCAAGCGGTCTAACCACTAAGCCACGGCGTGGCCTGTGTCAGAGGAGTTGTACGTAATTGCGAGTGTGGAGTGGACCTGTGTCAGACAAACTGGTGGATTGTAATTGTGTGCGCTACGTAATTCTATGTAATCGGCAAGTGTTCCAACTGTAATTCGGTGGAAATAAAGAACATTTTGAGTTTGTGCAATTGGACTTTCAATTTCGCGAACCCAAAAAGTTACAGTATACAAAATGCCTTACGCGTCAAAGCTTTTCATTTAACTTGGTGAAACTTACAGGATATATACACAATATGTAAACAAGAAATTTCACATTCCCGCCCCCCTTTTTTGTTACTGCTCATGTTTTGGAAATTATATGTTGTTAAGGAATAAAAAATGTTAATATTTTCAAAATTTTGAGAGCTAACATATGGAAAATATTTTAGAATAAATGCTAAAAGAATATTCCAAAAATAAGAATGTGGGGCTTTTAAAACTGCTCTGTTCTAGCCGAAAACAAAAATTCAACTTTAAAGCTCAAAATTTTTGACGCGTAGAACATTATTATTGTTACAATATTTTCTCAAAAAATGATTAATAATTAATGATGATTAATAATTAATGAAGTATTTGGTGTAGCAACATAAAAAATTGCATGCAAGTTTAAAATCGTACTCTTATAATGTGGCTAAATGTTCTTAATGACATGTTTATTATTATCGAAGTTGGAATTTTCAGTGTAGCCTTTGCCTTAAGGATTGTGCCATAAAGTTACCCTACTGTTTCAACCGTGTTTGTTTTGTCTTCCTTTCCTATCATTCATGTAAAAAACGTGAAATAAAAGATTTCACGAATTTAACTACTTTTCATAGTAGAAATAAAAGGACTTTTCAACCTTAAACCGCATTTTGCGACACATAAATGTTAAACGTGTTGTCTTCTTGAGATAAACAGCTATGACAGGTGTATTTCAGCTAACATAACAAACGTAATGCCCACATACATGGCACTATTTAGGAAATTATTACACAAATGGACCACACAAACCCACAATTTATATAATATTTATTGTTTTAGACTTAATATTACTTTATCAGTGCGAATTGGCCCCACAGTAACGTATGAGGCTGGAATTCGGATAGTCTTGATTTGGTTCACATGGATGCTCTCTCTATCGTGATTGATAGGCGAAGACTAGGGTGATGTTTGATCTATCATGATTTTTCATTCCATCATTTCTCTTTCGTTCGCTTTTTCTTCTGTTTTATGACTTCTAAATTTTATGACGTAGAGGTGTACCGCATAGATAGCACGAATGCTTGTTCAAGGCCCTGTGGATGCTAGAGGGTTGCCTGGATGAAGGGGTTGTCCTTTGCACTCTTTGTGCATCTCCACTAATAGGACATTTTTGGAATCAAGAACTATGAAGGACTTCCACATGTCTGTGACCTGAAATTTTTCCTCTTTATTCCTTCCTTTAGGAGTTGGTAAGTAGATGCAATAGAGCTCCGACAAGTCGCTGTGTACATACATGTTCCCCTTCGTTTTGTACTCCTTAGAATCACCATAAGACATTTTTCTTCTTTATTTTTCCGGCTAAATAGCGTTCTAAACAGCCAGACAGATTATTATTAGCAATTGGATTAGTATATTAAAGAGCGTATTATATTGACTTCTACATCGCAGGAGTCCAAAACCTAAAGCCAGTAAGGGTGGAACGGAGCATAGAACTAACAGCTATTTCTTCGTCGACGGAGATGATTCATTAATAAATTAATGACTATTCTTCTCTTACATTTGCAACTGTGACCTGCAGCGTTTTGCTTTGGAGACTTCTCAGTGATTAATGGCAAGGCATTCTCGAAGGGAATTGTAGAGTAACTCGATTTCCTTATCCTAGACTTGTGAGGCGTAAGGAACGACAAAACCTCGCAGCACTAACAAGGGAAACATAAATATTATAAATAGCACTTCCTTTTGTGCTAATATCTGCTGAGTATCTTCTGAAGTCTCAAGACTAAGCCACAAAAAATGGTAGCGCTGATTTGGTGAGGCGTACGTCATAAACAATGTTGTCATTGGTGTTTGATTGACTCCCACATGTCACATGTTTAATGATAACACAGTTAGAAGTGACTAGTTTTTGATTATGTAATTTTTTATTTAGTCCTAGTTCTTTGTATTCTTGTTTATGTTACTCTTTGTATTGCACTTAAATTTGTATGTGTTTAGTCTTAGTTTTTTGATTACATTTTACAAAGTCCTTTTTGTTACTTTTATATTCATATTTAAGCCAGGTTTGTAAATTATTATGTATGTAGCTACAGTAATTAGAGCATTGCTCTGTTGTAGCACAAATAAATAAATAAATCAATGAATAAACAATTAACAAATAAATAAATGAATAAGTACATAAATAAATTATGCATATTCGTAATTTTCGGTGAAAATATTCATTGCATATGCGTTGTTGGAATTGGAATTCCTTTGCTCATCATTAACAAATTCGACTGTTACAAATTCAAAACCATGTGACATATTCTGACTTTTGTGAGTTCCTAGAATTAAAAGTCCGAGTTGCAGATATTCCAAAAGTTCTTTATTTCCTTAGAAATACACTGTTCAGTTCTCACGTAACACCATTACGTCACATACGCAACACAATCTACCAAGGGTGAAGATTTAATTGTTTTAATAGTTTGATTTAATCGTTTGGGAAAACAGACTTGTTTTTAAAAATAAAAATGGCGTAATGAATTTTGACATACGGGCAATTGATCCTGTTTTTAGGTTTGTTTCGTCTTCAGATATTGGTAATACGTAAATGCATGGTATCCTTGACAACGAAGTGTGTTGACTGAAGATGTGGGCAAATGTTTACGAAATTAATCTCATTTAAAGAAGATAGAAGTATTTCATCAACTTCTTAAGATAAGTGGAAAATAATTACTAAATATTTTTATTTGTATAATATTTATTACCCCACTGTAACTAGCTTCATTTTCTGTGTAAACAGCGCTCTCATTACATCTGTTTACAACAACAACTCTGCTGTTTACTGCTTAAGACTGTCCGATAACTAGCCATGGATTCCCTCTATACAGCTATTCAGGAATTCTAGAATGTTATAGAAGTTTCTCTAGCATGTCACCAGATAATCCAGTATGTAACCATATCCGTGTCGGCAGGTCTTTTATCAGCGGCGCAATGTGTATCTGCTTATGCAAGCTCTTTATCTCCGTGATACACCATCAGTTCCTTTGTGCGCGCAGGCTGCGCTATCTCGATCGCGTCCGCGACAGTATGCAGGTAAGAGAAATTAATGGAAATAATAACTTCATACTGTTTCAAGAATGGCTCAACTGGGAGCTATAATTGTATTATTTATATTTTATGGGTGAGGTGAATTCAAGATTCATAATTTACTTTTAGTTGGAAGTTTTTAAATAATTGCTTAAGATTAAATGAATAAAGCTATAACTAAAGCTTATTTTAATTGTGGAGGATTTTGGCTGCAGCAACTGTTTAAGAATTTATGAATTCGAATAGTAACTAGGATCCAATGTTGAGCTTTTTATCATGATTGCAAGCTTTTATTGTTTATTTATTTATGCAATGGAAGTCTCTAAAATTCCACTGAGAAAGCATTAGTGCTTGGGAAGATGACTACCTTATTTTCTGAGATTTAATTAACAAAATGTGGAGTGGAGTGTAGTGGCGCAAATTTCCTGGAAATTAAAATCAATAGAGCGGTTTGACTTCAGAACAAAAGATGCATGTTTATTTAACTTTCTAAGTGAACAATAAATTACATTAGAGTACGCTCAAAGTACACTACATAGTCGACGATGTGTAAAAGCGCAAGTTTTATGCTCAAAAAGGTAGAAAGAAGTTTATTAATGAAATATCAAAGGTAAATTATGTTGACAATTCTAGGTTACCATTGTTTCAAGCATTTAATTTTCCTTGTAGCATAGCAGTAACAAATTTAACCTGTACATAAAAATTAAGCAATGCAAGAACATAAAAGTTAAGCATTAAATCTAGGAATTATCTTAAGTTAAGCCTACCAACAGCCGCTCTACCATTGAGCTACTATGGCCAAAGTGCCAACATGATATTAAATTCTCCAACTGACTCGTATTTTCCCGGTAGGCCACTTAGGACTTCTCCTAAGTTCTTAGGGCTGGATGGAAACCAGAAAATCCGTGGTTCAAATCCCGGCTATGGCATTGAATTTTTCAGTCTGACTCTACGTTTCCACAATTTAGCCTACACACGGCCAGTGTGAAAGAACAATTAATTTCCATTAAGCATACCAAGCTGAAAATAGGAGAATATATTTTATATAACGCCTTTACGACTTGGCTAAAAAGTTTTAGTTTTAGCCATACCTTCTCAAAGCTCAGGTAAGACACATGGGCTTATGGAAAGCTTCAGTATTGAAACTCACATTCCTTTATTGCAAATGGAAGGTCCTCTTGAAACGCGGTTACACTAACTGACCAACTTAATTCCTACCCAAAGTTATTGTTTGGAATCCACAAACTGATATACCTGAAGTCATGCGATTGAGGTATTTTTGATACCCCAGAAAAGTCAAATGGTATCCAATGTGAGGATTTGTGGAACACACGGTTGCGCTTATAAATGTAAGGTATTCAACTTAAGAAAAGCAAAAATTAAAGCAATTTTAAGCCTTGAAGTAAGTATTTGAAAACATTTTATAAATGATCAACCGAAAAATAACAGATAAGGTATTAAAATATTAAGAATGAGCTAGAAAATTTCAAGAAGACAAATGTTACAGGAACTGAGCAGGATGGTACAGGCGGTTTCGTCTGCGGCCTGCATTCGGGAGGTCCGGTTTCGGTTCCCATGGCTGACCTACCTGACCCATGTTTTATTTGTGGAATGCTGGAAAGGTTAATTACTTACCTCGAATTCCCAGTTCCTCCATTTCTTCTCCATTATCACTTCACATTTTTCCTCATATGTTGTTCAGGGTAGGAGTGTCGGTGAGAATCTCGGCGCTGCATGGCAGGATGATATGCTCCTATTAAAGGCGCACTCCTCCGCTATGACGGTCTCTGGTCTCCGGGCCGGCCAGGTGCACCGTTTCAGGTCCCCTTTGGGTGGGATGCTGGCTATATTGGCCTGCCAGGGAGTTTCAGTAGTAGGGAGCTGGACAATAGTAGGGACCTTGCCCTCTACACTGGAGTGACTCCTTGGGACGACAGATCTCTGTTTCCTCACGCCTCATCCTTCTACTGTGGGTGCATCACTTGAGGCATACATATGTACAACAGACTAAGTTTGGACCTCCGTGCCGAATACCCTCAGCAGCGTAGCCCAGTCCAAATGTAACAGAAAATGACAGGATATATTTTAATGATGGGAGGCTAGGCTGCTCTATCGGCTGACAAATACCACAATTATATATATATATATATATATATCTTCTAATCAAAATGTTATATTAATTGCAAATTGTAGTTACAATGTAGTTACAAAAGCTTATTCGATCTACAACATAATTGTCACTATGATTCAGATACTTTGGAATACTCTCTCTCTCTCTCTCTCTCTCTCTCTCTCTCTCTCTCTCTCTCTCTCTCTCTCTCTCTCTCTCTCTCTCTCTCTCTCTGTGTTGTGTGTGTGTGCTTACGTGCGTGCGTTTATGTGTGTGCGTGCATGCGTGTGTAATCTATAACTCCCATTGCATAAGCGAATTTATAACGCTAATTCCACTGTATGTTGGCTTAATTTTTATCTTCATGTGTGGGAATTTCAGTTTTTACATATAGCTGTGCAATTTTTTTTCGCCCGCCTCGGTAGCGTGTCTGCCTCACGTTCAAGAGGTCCCGAGTTCGAATCTCGGTCAGGGTGAGTTACCTGGATAAGGTTTTTCCGGGGTTTTCCCTTATCCTGATAGACGAATGTCGGGTTAAGCTCCATGGACCCCGGAATCATTTGAGCATCATTTCACCCATTTCATTCATCGTCCGATATGACTTTACGTTGGAGGACGTAAATTGCACAAAAAAGAAATCCAATTCCTCCCTGGAATCTTGAATCTGCTACAAGCCTTTAGATTCATCTCCTTGCGTTATTTCGTACTTGGAGCGCACCTCATATTGGGTAGCAGTCACCAAGATAAATCCTGTCAGCCATTCAACTTGCTCTACTGAGAACCTAAGAAGACCACGACAGGACTCTTCCTATGTTGTCATCCGTGCTTTACTTGCTAAAATGTCTTAGGTGTCATTCTCTAGCTCGCAATGGAACACGCTGATTTAAGCATGGTCAGAGGCATTAAAAGGTCTCTAAACTGTCTTTATTCTCACATTTAGAGTTTAGCTAAAGCATTCTATCAACTTATTGATGTAGTAGTGTTATGCTAATTATATTGCACCTACGTATAGCTAAATAGTGACTCCAGTGCAAACTTAATTATATTTATTAAGCAGCAGCTATTAACTTAATTTATTCTAAAAGTATAATTCTTATTCATTTCGTCAACTATATCATGGTGATGAATACAAAAACAGAAAGCGTTTGGCATCTATCAGTTTCGCTGCATAGACAATAAGTAGGCGAAACTTTCAGTGAATTCAATGGAACTTTTAAACATTTGGAGTGGTTATTATTGCAGGAAAAACAGACGCTCAAAAATTAACGCGCCTGACCCTGAATTGCCCCTGGCATTCCCATATAGCAAACGTTTTAATTTTTTTCGCATTTGCTTACTATCATTAGAACAAGAATTTTCAGCCATCATAACTTATAGCTAACCTATTGAAAGTTCTAAATGCTTGAAATTAGTTGATTTTTCTTATTCTTAATGCTACTAGCATTTGCTCAATTTCTAGTTCTAGAGAATACAAGCTGAGTAGAAGTCTTATGTGGTAAAGTACCAAAATTATTTAAAATAAACTAAACTAAAATTAAGCCATTATGTGACCTTCTGGGAGCTTGTTGAATTCTTGATTATTGTGCAGCAAAAACTTCACAGATAGAAGAAAAAGAACAGAAACAAAATTGGATTGTCTCACTGTAAAAGAAAAAGCAGCTTTTAGAGAAAAGAATGGTTAGCTAAGAGGAAATGAAAGTATAAATGGTTTCAGCATCTCTTCTTTCCATATACACTTTCCTTTTTTCTCCCTTTCTCTTTTCACGGCGGCTTTTAAGTGTAAATCACTATTAATGAATCCGGATATGGTCGCACTAAACTACTGCAAGAAACGCACCGGGGAAGAGGTATATGTAGATTTTAGAGGAGAAATCCTGCAGTTTTTTTTTATTTTCCTTTCCCATTTTATTCAGGCAGATCTCTTTTTTACTCTGCGGAACTTGCCGCGAATCCACCAGTGTTCCATGATATTCCTTTATCATCCAAAGTGAACCACGATGCGTAGAGCTTATTTTAACGTCAGTGAAATTGATGAATTATATTTATTTCGGCGTACATTTATTGGGATATTTACATATGTCATTGAAGTGCCTATAGTGGCAAAAGGTAGACACCTTGGTAGCGTGGCTTAGTTCGTTAGGCGCTTGTTTACTGTTGCCAAGGTCGCAGGTTCAAATCGAGCCTAGATCGATGTTTTTAATGTGCTTAAAAGCGACAGACTCGTGTGGATATATTTACTGTCATGTAAAGCAACTTCTGCAGGAGAGAGACACACACACACACGCACACGCACACGCACACGCACACGCACGCACACGCACACGCACACGCGCACGCACACGCACACGCGCACGCGCACGCACACGCACACGCGCACACACCACACACACACACCACACACACACACACACCACACACACACCACACACACCACACACACACACCACACACACCACACACACACACCACACACATACACCACACACACACACCACACACACACACCACACACACACCACACACACACCACACACACACACCACACACACACACACCACACACACACACACACCACACACACACCACACACACACACTACACACACACACACACACACCACACACACCACACACACACACACACAGCCCTAAACAAAAAATGAACAGCTACCAGAAACAAATTTCGATTCGTAAAACCGAAAGTATCCGATGAGTGTTCACAACATACGCTTTGGACAGGTAGATATGATATGAATTCTA
Source organism: Mantis religiosa (assembly GCA_030765055.1). Lineage (NCBI taxonomy): Eukaryota > Metazoa > Arthropoda > Insecta > Mantodea > Mantidae > Mantis > Mantis religiosa. The sequence goes on along the minus strand of CM060952.1, from coordinate 150,744,819 downwards.
CGGGACTGAAGTTTACAGCCTGACTCTTCCCTTCTGCACTTTGGCCTACACATGGTTAGTATGAACAACAATTATTTTTCTAATATATGCCTTGGTGGCTTCATTTCAAAGCTATGCAATAGGAGAAAGATGCTTAGCGGTTTGGCCGTATGCATTGTGGCCCAGCATGTGTGCTATGCAAGTAGACCAACATGAGTTGGAATTCTTGATGTGCATGTTTCTTTTATTATTGTTAATTTAACTTCAATGCCTTATGCTGTTCTTGCATTAGATAAATAATGTTTTAAACACATTCATTTATAGAAACTCAAATAATATATTTTTTCGTTTCCAAAATAAATAGAATGTCATTAGAAAACTTTCTTAAAGTAATAAGTAAACACCCTGACTCATTCATCTGTTACGAACGGTGCAGGCATAGGTATAACGTATCCTCTCGTGAAAATTTCACTATTATGTGTTTCAAATGGGAACAGTTCTGGAGTTCAGCTAATCAGATGCGTTAGGGCATTCAGCGTTGCCAGCTTGCTACCCCCACTCTTTTTATATTTCCCTCACTCTTACACACTCATACAACGTGCAGGTCTGCTCAGCGCTAGACGTAAGGGTAACCACATTACATTTTCCAAACTTTTATAATGATGCATTTACCAAAATCAAAATTAGAAAAAAAGCATTTCGAAAAATGTGTATAATTTTTGAAGGCTATAATTAAAATTTTAGTTTATGAATTACCTGTTTTTATAATACAATGGAGCTGCCAATGGCTCACTATGATATAACGGTTGGAAACAGAAATAATACTATTAAACTGATGGATGTTGAACGACTTGTTTATGTAGAAATTGGAAAGGTAACACAACAGGACTGGGACATATACTTTATTTATTTGTATTAGGAAAACTGTTTGAGCTAAAATTTGTGGTTATGTTAGATACCTTACTCTCTACCTTCTACATGGACCAGTTTTTGCAAAATCTGAATTTTTGTCTTAGCTCAAATAGTATTTAATAGAAATTGATTAGGTTAGCGCTCATCACACACTATTTAGGGGAGAATGCAGCACGACAACACCGCAGAACTCCGATTGATTGCTCACCTAGTAGAGCTCAAGGACAAACATCACCCCATTTGAAACACATAATAGGTACTTGGTCTCATCCGTGTCCCGTAGAATGTGTATAGCAATAGAATCAGAGTGTTTACATATCCTACACTAAGTATTATATTTGCTAGTTTAAAATTTACTAAATAAATTTCCATGTTAATTTCATTTTACACATATGAAGAAAACATGTGTATCGGTTAGTTGAAAAACAGAATACTGTGTTTCAGTTTTTATGTGTCAGCATAAATGGCATAAAATCAAGTAAACCTTAGAAATTTAAATTGATATTACAATGTGCGTACTACACACTTCGTATTTCTACAATAAAAGATAAAAATGATGTCTGGAATTCGAGCCTTTGCAGGTCTACTCCTACATACTTGTCTATAACCGCTCGGCTATCAGTGCACGTTTAGTAACTCATAGTATGAGTCAAATATGAAATTCAGTTTTTTGCACACATTACAATTTGTAAAAAAAGGGGAAGGATTCCTTATGTGAATATGCACGAAACACATTGACAACATACAATTATTATAATGATATTATAATTACTATAATTATGAAAGGATTCAGTAGGACGAAGCAAAGAGACGCTTTTCGTGACACCATTGTAAACCGGCTGTGGAAATGACGTGCACTCAGAAAAATATACGCATTCAGAGTCCACTCTTTTTTATAGTCGAAACCTTACTCTCATATACATAAGACACAGCCAAAGAATACAACAAAATGCTTTCTGGGTGATACGCTTTCAAGCAATCTTTAAAATGCCTTATGCTAACTCGTGTGTCATAAAGACGTGCTGTTTTAACATGATGCTTTAACCATTGAGGATGTCTTTGCCCGCTGGGAACCTAGTTGAGACCTCCCAGAGCTCACACCTCGGTGTAGGGCAGGTGACGGATAAAGGCTACGGATGGGGAGGTTTCTGGACAGGACGGGACTTTCCTCGGGGTTCGCTCTGCATGGACTCTCTGTTCTCTGCTCCAGTGTCGCGGATGCGTCCTGACTAGATGTGGTTTGTTTTAGCGAAGAAAACACCTTAACTGTTGCATTATCGATTTATTATCGCCAATAAGCTCGTATTGCCATGTGCCTTTAGCGTCTTACGACCGAGTGTTTACACGTGATGTGTGTTTGACCGAGTTTATATATGATGTGCATTCACAGTGCCCCGAACGAGGGTTTGTGTTGTAAAAGTCAGACATCGACCAGTGCCCGAATTTCCCCCATTATCGTTAGATTTTGAATTTCGTGAAAATCGCACTGACTTTCTAAGCTGTGGTTGGTTAGTTTCAAATTCTACGAGGGCTATCCGGAAAGCAGATTACATTTTGGAATAAAAAGTAAACAAAGTATAGGAAACAAATTTTATTATATACAGATGAAAGCCACACTCAAATACTACTTTTCGACATAGTCACCATTCAAATTAAGGCATTTATCGTAGCGATGTACGAGCTTGGAAATTCCTTCGTCGAAAAATTCGGCCGCCAGCGCCTTCAACCACTTCGTTACCTCTTCTTGCAGCTGTGCGTCGTCATCAAAACGCTGCATAGCCAGCCACTTCTTCATTGCTGGGAATAGGTGGAAGTCGCTCGGTGCCAGGTCGGGACTGTACGGCGGATGAGGAAACAACTCCCACTTAAAAGATTCAAGAACTTCACGAGTGACATTTGCCGTGTGGGACCGGGCGTTGTCGTGAATCAACAAGATCTTAGAGCTCAACATTCCTCTGCGCTTGTTTTGAATGGCTCTTCTGAGTTTTTGGAGAGTTTGGCAATACCTTTGAGAGTTTATTGTAGTGCCTCTTTCCAGGAAGTCCACCAAAATCACACCTTTTCTGTCCCAAAAAACAGTCGCCATCATCTTCCTTGCCGACATTGTTTGCATGCATTTCTTGGGTTTTAGGGGAGAACTTGTGTGCCCCCACTGCATTGATTGCAATTTCGTTTCACAGTTCACGTGTTTCAGCCATGTTTCGTCACCAATAACGATGCGATCGAGTAAAGAGTCACCATCCTTATGGTAAACGTCCAAAAAGTTCAACGCTGCAGCCATTCGCTGATTTTTGTGGTCCTCTGTCAAGATTTTTGGAATCCATCTTGCACAAAACTTGTGGTAACCAAGCTTTTCGCTGATGATTTCGTGTAACAAACTTCGCGAAATTTGTGGAAAACTCAAAGAAAGTTCCGTTATTGTGAACCTTCGATTTTCACGGAGTTTAGCATCGACTTTTTCGACAAGTTCGGCAGTCACTATGCTGGGTCTCCCACTTCGATCTTCGTCGTGAACATTGGTTCGGCCATTTTTAAATCTGATGACCCACTGACGCACTCCACCTTCAGTGATAATGTTGTCCCCATACACTTCACAAAGCTGCCGATAGATTTCTATCGGTTTACAGTTTTTTGCAGTCAGAAACCTTATTACTGCACGCACCTCGCAGACATTTCAAACCGTCATAGTATCTGAACGGAGCACAGCACGAACCTCTCACTAGCACGGCTAGATGCCGACTGAGCTGCGCAACGCTCTGACCCCAAGATGGCCGCGCTAGCCCCGCCCCTAGCGGAAACAGACGAAAACGTTATCTACTTTCTGGATAGCCCTCGTAGTTTAAGCTATCATACGAATTTTCTAGGTGCGCATGTCCGAAATAAGGTAGAAATTATCCCACACACTCAATTTAATCTGAAGAATGCACGGTGCGACACTTTCAGGAACGCAGATAAGGCACAGTGCAATTGTATTGAGTGTGTTTTGTGAAACTTGAAAGAAAATCTACGGCAAATTTTAGACGTCCGTATAGGGCTTACGGACGTATTTTCCTTGCGTTGGTTCTATTACGATCAAAGGCAACTAACATGTGCTCTGGCCATCCCTTTGATAAGGCAGCTCATCTTACTGTTCCTTCGTTCATATATATTTTTAATCCTACAAACACTTACTATTTTATACATATGCGCTATATGCTAATATGTTTTCCTAGAATAATTATGTATTTTCTTCCGATATAAAGCATCCAATATAAAATAATCTATGATAACATTTGATATACATATTTAATTATTTTACGTTCGTGATCAAGTGAACGGTTACCCCATACAAATTCTTTATTCTTGTTAGTTTTTTTATTAAATGGTTTTCAGTTCTCAGATATTTACCCATAAAAATGGTATCTAACAAAGGATCTATATATAATTCCATTGCGTAACACATCGATAAATTGTTTTGTTTCACTGTATTTTTTCTCGAATTGTAATCCATTTCTGACTTGGTTGTTTAAACTTGCTCATTATCTCCTCTTCACTTATTGGGTTTGTTTGAGCCTGTAGCGATAACAACTTACATAGTGCATAAAAATGTATTTAGGGCTGTGCTCTTAATTGAAATTCACTGTTCATAAGCAGACATCGGATCGCGTACACCTTAGTAATCAATGTACCCGCACAGGTACTATACAACGCCCAGTGAGACATCAACAAACGTCCGTGTCGACAAATATACTGATGCGCTGTGTGTGTTCAGTCCGGTACGGATATAAAGTGTAACTTACATTACATCCTCCTCATTGCTTTCGCTGCGGGAATTACAGTGAACAATCATGTGCATTCGTAAATTGTCGACTGTAAATTTTCTGCGCCTGTCACTGAAACCATATAAAAATATTGGGAGAAAGCTCGTTCAACGTCACATGAATTAATGGTGCCTATGAGTATTACAAATCATTTTCATATGTTTGTCCGAGACTTAGTTTATTCCTTATATTACGCAGCATTGAAAATCCAGTATTTTTGTGTATAATACTGGACAATTAATTTTTTTCTCGTTTGGTAGGTTATGCATTCTGTATATTGCTAATTTTTGCAGACACCTAGACTACCTCTAGACAGCTCGAAATTACATTCTTCAAGCTGTTTAATGGCTGTTAATAATACTCAAAACTTTTGATTTATAAAATGGAGATTGTCCAGTAATTGTTGGGAAAGTAGCTATTAACGCTATATGTCAAATACCTTGCACTACCTGGAAGGCAGATCTACCTTCGTGGCGAGCAGTACTTGTAATGAAACTAAACTACGCGTTACGAACGAGACCATACCTGCGTGTTGTCCCCGGGACTGACGTCAGCAGTTATACTGTGAGACTCGTAAACTTCATATCACCTTAAAAGTCTATGGGATCCGATGCCTGCTCATAACTAATATAAAATTCTCGCCCTTATGCTTAGCTTTTACATTTAAGTTATTGACCATGTACCATTTAATTATTTCATGCATTAGAGAAGGTCGTATTCCATATCTATTTTAACACTTTTACTTACTTATAAAACTTAAGAAAAACTTATGTAAGAAAAGTAAGTAAAACTTATATTTCAAACCAATTTTGAAGGAATACAGGATCTGGATATCAGGGTGGCACTGTTTTTAGTTTAGTATTTCTAAGGAACAAGGTGAATAGAAAGTCGACTTTTAATATATGTATATGCTTAGAGTATATTTCTTTTATTTTATAAACTTACTGTACATCCGAGAGAATCCTTAACTGACGTACACACAGAAAATATGAACAACAATTTAATAATCATGAATGGTACTCTTATATGACTTGGACAAAACACTTTGAACTTGTTATAGTAGAAGATATTCTATATAAAAATGTATTTCATTATCTACAAACAGTTTATGTATAATATTTATAAGGAGACGCAGATTTTAATTACATTTTACATTTATGTACGAGCCATTTTCATTTCTTCCTACCACATAACAGTATGAGGTTGGGGTACAAAAGGATTGTTTTAGTTTTCTAGTTTTCCCTCCTGAATGTCAACACACTTTTTGGTTTTCAGAAGGCGTTGTTCACGTAGTATTGATTCGAATTTTAAAATACCTTTAGAGATAACGAGGATTGTGGATACAGTTCGTTTTTACAAGTAATATGTAACATTATTTCTACAATATTATAGGAATTGGGCTTCTCTATCCTGTTAGGAATGCATATATGCTTGATTTCGTCATAATAGCCACTTTATCTTCTTGGGGGTTAAATATCTATGAACGTGTAAGAAAATAGAGGTAGCACAAATAGCTATATCTACTGACAACAACAGTTAGAATAGCTGAAAGTAACCATGATGCAAATATAACATGAATGGATAATATAATTCATATTGGTGTGTAATTTGTAATCAATAAGTTATGAGTATTAAACCAAATATTTATTCAATAACATTTTATATTCATTGTCAGTTGTGAAAAATACCCTTCACTACATTTCTAATTAAAAGAGCTGTTGCTTGTATTATGTACATTATACCAAGAAACATTTCACCGAAGCTTTAAACTGCAGAATTTCCATTTATTTAAAATAATATATATTATGAAATAATTTCTAATGAAGAGCATATGTTAATATATAAAATAATTCAATTTCCCACATATTATGCATCTAATTTCCTATAAATTTTCTTTTTGGATTATGGGAAATAGGACTTTAAATAATTATTATAATTGTTTAAATTAGGAGCTTTTGAATAATGGCATATAGCAGATTTAGTAAGAGCTGGTAAAAACATGGTTATTGTAATGCATAATGTTTGTGCAGAAAACAAACAAGACCTGGTCTTTAGTGCTATATTTAATAAGAGCAAGAATTAAATAATAAAAGATTATATTTGGAGTTAACTGCTCGAGAACATGGAGGTGAATAAATTGCTTCCTGGTAAAAGAGATCTTCACTGCATCCGTAATTGATCAAAAGCAGAAAAATTTATATACGTGAGTGTTATCTTAAGCAGCTTTTAAGTATACAAATATATTGTAACCATAACGCGCTTGGTTCTCTGTTTTTTTTATGATTTGAAATACTTGGCATTTTCTTAATTAGGTGAGAGACTGAGAAATTTTGAATGAAAAAGTCATGTTTTGCAGTCTTTCGATTAGATTATATCTTACAAATTGCACGTTGAGGAGCTGCATTGAATTTTAGATAAGTTAGAATAAATAGAAGCCGAATGATTTATAAAGAAATTCCGTTTGCCTAGGTATCGAAAGATTACCTTAATTTTGGAGTTGATGAAGGAACGAAAGTTTTATGTTAAAATAAGATGAATAATAGCAACATGTTATCCAAAATCACTCGTAGCTTTTACTAGGGATTTTGGTGTAAAGTGCGTTAGAGGAGCAAACCATACAAATCAATAAATATTCTAAGGATAAAAAAGGAATGTTGTAATATTTGCATCACAGTACAAACTTAACATGAAGATTCGTTTTCTCACTTTCGTGTCTATTTCTATGATTTCCAAAGATGTTGGAGACCCAAAACGTCCTTGACGTGTCATAGCTGGTAACATTCCTTTCCCACCATATAAATAAATGTGTTTATATTAGTAAACCTCTTTATACCTATGCATTTGTTTTTATTGTAAGCTGTTTAACAACATTGGATGTTTCAGTGATGACATTGCGTACTTCTCCGTTCCATACACTAATTAAATGTTTTATATCACTTTGAATGAGCAGTGGTTTTTTTTTCACTATGAAAATAATCAATTGGACTTGAAAGTATAATGTTTGTATTTTATCCCAAAGAATTAAAATTATATAAAACAATATAGAATAACATTTGCAGTATGTTTTCTTTAACCAGGATAGTACAAAAATACTCCATCAAATTGAAAGGAATATAAAAGCAGTAAAAGTATATTGGGTGATGTAAGAATCATTTATCAATAAATATAGAATGGAGAATGAATTAGATTGTGCAAATATTAAATATTCTGTTTCCCTCAGGTTGTGGGTTTATTTTTTGTGTTATACATTGAAGATATTCTTAAATAACTTTTATTTGAAATAAAATTTTCAATGCAGACTTTTTTTATGGCTACTTTTATACAAAGTTTCAGGAACAACTGCAAAGTTCCTCTCAAGCGAATTTCATACCTTTTAGATTCGGATTTGGTATTTTCTCGAGAAGCCAATGTCCACATTTATCTCGCATGTTCTAGTTTAGCTGATGCGTGATCACAAATATAACATTTAATGTTAAAGGCCGAAACGAAAGCTGACTGCATAGATTATACAGAATGGTTCACTGCCACCTACTGGGCCTCATGCACTTACAGACCATCAGACGCAAGTAATCAGAAAGCATATGAACATTCCATTCAATATGTATTGACATTACCAGGCGTTCATTATATGGAACTTTGGAGTTCTTTCTGATTATTCATGCTCTATTCCGTTTTACCTAAGTTCTATTCCACTTTTTAAGTGCAGATATTTTGCCGCATAGGCGGGGTATGCTCCAACTACACAATTGCCTTTAGACTACCCTATATCTCGTCCGCAACAATTGCAAGTGCAGACGAAGGACATCATTCCGAACTCTAAATGATGGAGAGTGGAATTTAGAACAAGGTTTGTGAGAGTACTATAAAGAGGAGATAGACAAAAATTTCTATACAATATTTCCTGCAGGCCACTTGAAATGCTTATGTAAACTCAATTTGAAAGTCATGTCAGGATATCGTACTTACTGCAATGTTAGCCAAAACGAGCAAGAGGAAGGTTTGCATGCAGAAATTTCCTATAAACTTTCACAATGTGTGGTTTCCATTTTGACCACCAGCCTTTAGTGGGATTCCGAAGAGAGCACCATTTGGAAGTTAGAAACTAAATTATATTTAACTTGAGATATGCGGCTGCCACTTTGCATCTCAAGAAAATTTACTCTTTCTGTAATTTACTAAATTAGGAGATACGTTCGTGTATTGCAAAACTGGTCAGTACTTTTTCGTAATTTTGAGACGTGAAGAAAAATCAAATTGGTGCTTAAGAAACAGAAAATCACGCACTGGTATGCACAATCAAATTCAAACTGCCTCCTAAGTTATCACAAATATGAATGTATATCAACATCAAACACATGTGTATACAAAATTTTTGCCACAATTGATATGTAACTTCGTTTACTGCAATGTCCACTCCTAGAAATCCTATCACAGTTTCGGATTCTATACATACATTGCGGATGTGTTGGTTCATTCCAAAGTTATGTCTACTATTTTGTGCACGTTACACAGTAATGTTTTAGAGTCTGATTAATAGTGAAAGTGGTACACATCACAGTTCTGTCAAATGTATAAAATGAAACCTTGTTATTTTAAAACCAATTTGCATGTATAGATTCCTTTGTGTATAACTCACATATATTTACTCAGCTTGTAGTAGGCAATGTCATCCATAGTTACTCATTTTAGAGAATGTTCTTCAACCTCCAAACTGCCTTTGGCCAAAGCTCAGCACATTTATATAGATCGCTTAATGTATATTGTAACTTCTAAGAAGTATCAACACATAATATAAGTAGTACAATATTACAGGTTATAATGTGAGTGTAATATAAATGTCAACTAGGAACCAGATGGAAATATTATAAGTAACATGATAAGCTCTTGATATGAAGCTAAATTAACATTAAAAACAAGCAATGACTGATTTTATTAATCCACAAATAAGCGCTGGATATACATGACATCCAAAAGCTTCTTTATTACATTAACTTATTTCCGAATTAACCTACAGGATTATAAGATGTATACACTCAATGAAAAAAGCTGTGAAATATAAAAATATATCCCGAAGAAATATAATCTGTTTTAAATATAATCTTTATACTTAAAAAGCTATAAACATATTTGAAGACACATAATTTGCCAAGGATATAAAGCCAATAGTATCGCATTCTTGACACACGAAAATAAGTCCCTGACATGATGAATCTACTGTGGTGAGTTTTTGCATGTGAATAGAAAGAAGGTTTTTGAAAAATGACAATAGAAACTTGTACGCCCGAATTTCCAATTTCCAATAAGCATCATCTATACTTTATATAAAAATATACGTCAAACTTAATTCATATATACGAGGGCTGTTCAATAAAGAATGATCATAATTTTTTACGGTCATAAGTTTTCACACTAAACTTGAATCTTATTATATTCTGTTAGCTTAATGTGAAACAAACACGCCGTAGTAGTTTCATTGTTGGTACTCCGGGTTCCCGCCTGTGAGAACCAGGCAAGTTCAGACATGTTCAGTATCGCCTACCGCTGCAATGGATGTAACATGCAGTTAAGGTTGATGTTAGAGGAAGATACGGAGTTTCTTTCAAACGTAATCAATGCTGATGCAACTTGGCTACATCATTTTGACCCTGAGAGCAAACAGCAAAGCTCAGTGTGGAAATTTCCTTCATCACCAACACCCTAAAAAGCAAAAGTGGTTGCTTCTGCTGGGAAAGTTATGGTCATCTCATTCTTTGATATTCATGGAATGCTTTATCAGGATGTTGTACCTGAACACACATCAGAAACTGGACAATACTACATGGATGTCCTGAAAACATTGTAAGTCCATATGAGGCGCAAAAAACCACATTTCCATGAAGCAGGCTGGATGCTGCACCACGATAATGCGCGGCTGCATATTGCCAATGATGTTGCTGAATATCTTGCAAAAATCAACGTGCAGTGCATCACTCATCCTCTCCATAGACCGGATTTAGCCACATGTGCCTTTTTTCTATTCCCAACTTGAAGAAACGCCTTCGTGGGAGGCATTACCCATCACCAGAAGCAGTGGTGAAGGCTGCGGAGGCGATTTTGAAGGATCTCTCAAAATTGGTTTCCAGCATATCTTTGAAGACTGGCAGAAACGCTGGGTTATGTGCATTGCATTCAGGGGAGACTATTTTGAGAAGGGCCATCAAAATTATGAGGTTGAGTAAATGATACGTTGTCAAAAAAAAGTGATTATTCCTTATTGAACAGCCCTCGTATTTGAACTTCCCTATATTCAGGAATGTGCACAAATTTTCGACTTTAAGTTTTTGTCGTATCAACAATGTGATTTACATTGTATTTAAGTTACTCCTGGTAATAGGCAGTCCTGAATTATATAGTTCTGATTTTACTGGAAATGGCCATAAGAAAATCCAAATATCAATTTTAATGGAAGAGAAGATATGAGTCTGGATTGTCAAATCAAAACGAAGGAAAAGAGAATGTAGTAGTGAATTGCGCAGGGCAACGTATAGGACATATTCTAAATATTTTACAAACTTGATAAATACTTATATTTGAAACAGACTTTCTACCTAATTTATCTTTTACTTAATGTCAAAAAGTTTTATGATTCATCTTTTTTATAAGCTTAACACATGAATTTCCGTCTGGTTTACCTTTACAAATGGTTTCAACACAGTGAAAAATGATAACATTGTCTTTATTGCTGGCGATGACTTATAATATTTCGTGTATAGATATTCCGTTGTAATAATTGGTGACTATTCAAGGCATTTGGATAATGTGAACATAATTGAGATCAGACAGTACAACAAACTTTTACATATGGCACACTTCTTCCACACATTCTAAACAAACTTCTTAAAATATGCCGAGTATTGGCCGGTACATTTTCTAGCAGTAAATACGTAATCTTTTCATAAGTTAACAAATTGTAAACATTCAACTGACAGTAAAATTCAAGCCAGACTTCTGTTATAGAACACTGTGCTAATGCTAAAGATCACATGAAACTTCATTTAGACCTTATACTTTATGGTTATTTTACTTTCAAATTATCAGACAACGTATGTAACACATATATCTGAAGCAGGAGCCCCACTCATTTGTAAAATTAAATTTCATAAAAATTTATGTATATTAATACATGTACATATGGAGTTGGCTATCGTTTTCAAACATATGTGTAGGACTTTAAAACAAAGGCACATTTGAAAGCAAAACAAGCAATATATCGGTACATTCTTTAACATTACAACTCATACATATATAAACTGGGTATCTATCATTAAAACCTCATTTCAACAATTCATTTAAAATAACATATGTTAAATTATAAACTTTCTTTCCAATTTGAGCTAGAGATCGACAGAATAAGGCCTTGCAATTAGTGAGAATTGGTCAAAGTATTATACATTTCTGGATTTCTGTGGGGCCTATAGGAGGACCATCCCAGCTCTGTTACACTAAATGATTGTACCAGCAATGTGTCATAATATTTCAGATAAAAACCATTAGCATTTATGCTCATGTACAAAAAATTTGCAAATCTTTTTTATAAGCAGATATTGTATTACTTAAATTTATAAAATATTTCAGCAGAAAACACCTTTATAAATATAAGTGCAACAGGGATGTATACGTGATACCTATAAAGCTATTACTAAGTCTTAAATCAGTTGTAAAACCTAAATGTTTTAGAAAGGTGAGGAATTTATCAGGGAATGCAAAGCTAAGAAGCACTAAGGACATTATCCTGTTATCATGAGATTAAGAATCACTAAAGCAAATCACATATTGAGACCAACTTCTATTTTGATTTTATCCTACCCCTATGGAAACCTGAAACATAACTCGTATCTTCAGTGAAATAACTGCAATTTAAATATTAATTTAGTTTTGAGAGAAATCAGGAATTACACGTGTTTTGATATATTCAAGTAATTATAATCAATAACTACATAAATATTTATAATATATTTTAGGGTAGAAAAAGAATACTGAGTTTATCTTAATGCATTTATAAAGGATCAAATATAATTTAAAATGCAAACTTTACTGTAATGTGTAATTCTTCTTAATTTTGTGATGTTTAAATGTTGTGAATACACTTTCCTAGGATACATGTTGAAAACTAACCTTATGGAATAACATTTGATATTTTGAAAGCATCGTTTAAATGAGAATGTTGGAATAAAGTTCTTCTATTGATAAAGACGAAATTAGATAAATTGATGAATGTTTGTAATTATTCATATGCAAGAAGTTATGCTTTATGAATTTCTAACCCTGGAACTGATCATCAAACCTACGTATACAGGACACAAAATATTCTTATTGGCCTGATTTACTAGTAAGTCGAAATTTCTCACTTCTGTTTGCTAGTTAAGTGTGTCTTGCTGACTGATAATTCGTCAGGCATTCTTTGTTTGGCTAGCATAGTATCAACAGAGAGAACTCAACATTTTCAAGATATTAACAAATTGCAAGAGATTAAGTGACAGAAGATGATTTAATACATATGCCGAAAACTCAAATGAGAAGTTTAGAATAGTAAGCTTTAGGTATGGTAACAAAAATAGCTGGATTAGTGTTTTACGTATATATGCAAATAGCAAGTACATTTCAAAACGGTGACATTTTTATACTTTTAAAGTTTTATCTCATTTACTCCTTTTAGTTGTCACTCTTGCTTCTTATAAGAATTTGCCCTTCATTGTATCGATACCAAGGAAAACTGGAAAGAAAGAAATTAATCCAAGAAATTTTGTCTTTGTTTCTTTGCAGCATTTTATTAACCGCCCAGTGACTAAATAAATGACTAGCAGCTCAAAGAAATTATATAGATCATGAATTGTGGAAGATGAAAAGAGGACCAGGTTGAGCAGAAGTTGTCTCTCTTAAACAATTGGGTACTACCCAAATATTATTTAAAGCAATCTCAGTTTATACATTTCATAAAGGTTTCAAACTTTAAAAATGCCTACCATTGTGATATTTAATAAATAAATAATTTGAAGCTCTTGTCTGGCGTACAACGTTGTTTGCCAAGAGAAGTTTAGACTATATTAAATTTATTGTGCATATTCCAAAATTTTACAATTTACAAATTTTGGCTACATTTATTTGCCTTTACCTTGTTGCTATATTGGCCTACATGACACCCTGGTCTTCTGCTCTGCCAGGTAGCTCTTAACCTCCATGCCTCCTTGTTACTTAATTAGTCCTATTCTTCTCCCTCATCTTCCTTTCTTATATTCGTTACATTTCTGACCCATTTTTTCTTTTACTTTCTGCAAGAACTCTCAAATAATTCTTACCTTCTTTTCCTCCCTGCCCTTTAACATTTTTATAGCTACTATCCTCTTTTTACTTTCTCCCATTTTTGTTCCCAAACCTTTTTTCTTCACATTGCAACCTCCTCGCATTCTGGTACATAGTGCTCTATCCTTTCTTTCCCCCCACACAATTCACAAATTCCCTTTTCCCTACCTCTTATACCCCTTAGGAATATTAGAAACTTTGGTATTCGAAAGAGTTGGATAATTTTTACTTGGGATACTTACTTAACCACATTATTCATAATGAAACATAGATATAATATTATTCTAGAAATTACTCAATGCAATTCGGGCTTGTACACAATCCGCCATCGCTTTGAAAAACTAATAAGGACTCACTGTCAACAAAAACCTAACATTTCAGCGATAATATTCTTAAAGAAGAAGTCACTGATTTTATTTTGCAATGATTTTTAGAACATTGTAGAGTATTTTTCATAAGTGCTCCAATACGATTTTCTATACACAATTTTAATAGTTTTCTTGTTCAAAAATGTACAGTTAAGTTTTATTTGCCTTTCTTCGTATAAGGGAATTCGCTACTGAAAACTTTATCTTCTAGAGCTTTTCATAAATATATAATAATTAAACATTAAAGTATCTTAAAGATGTAGTCCAAATCTTTTTTTAAACTCATAGTGAAAAAGGACAAATTTTATAATTAGTTTATCTTCTGAAATAATTAATGTGTTATATTTGCCTAAAATATCTAGTTTGGATTTTTTATATTGATTTGTAAAAGGTTTTTGTCTATCACCGATCTCTACTACGTGTATTAATGTTACATGATTTTGTAGCTTTCACAACCATGCAGGACTGCGTTTATCCAGTCTTGCTGCTCAATGCTTTATTTGTTTAACTGAATATTTATAATATTCACGTATATGCATATTCACAACCTAAAAACCTCTGTTGTATTTTAGCTCCTTTAAATTACAGCTGTTGTTAGTATACAGATATGATAAAAAAACACAATTCCCTAAAATGCTGGTTCCACACGTTTGAAGCATTAATTTTAATGGGCTCCACGAAATCTCCAAAAGCTTAGAATATTAATTATAATCTTTTTTTTTACGAATGCACATGTAATCTATCTGATAAGGGATCAAAAAGACGACATATTTTTCATGCCGCTTTGTCATTGGACTAAAGTAATTTTAAAATAAGTATAATTTTATATATATTACAGCTGCTTTTTGTCTTTAATAGTCAAAATGATAAGGATAGGATGGTATAGGAATTTACTGGTCTTTTGTATCTATACCCCAAACGGGGTATCCCCGGGAGGAAGGAAGAGGGGAGAAGAGACAGAGGGCGGCCGACCTCAAGGAGTCAGGAGAGCGGGGCCCTGCAGTTTACCAGTTGGAAACTCCCCGGCGGTCCCGGACTTAAGAATTTCCTCCTACCGCGGTCCGAAACAGGAGGCGGGCTCGGAGACTGGACCCCTTCCCACCGGAGGAAGAAGTGTATATACAGAACATATCAGAGACAGCCACCCTCAGAAAGACCACCAGTGAGAGGTGGTATTAAATAATGGAGGTGAGAGGGAGGGACGGGATATTCGGGAAATATAACCACTCTATACAGTATTCACCTAGTGCCTCGGATAGCTTGGGTCAGATAGCTTGGCCATGGGAATCGAACCCAAACCTCCCAAATGCGAGACACAGACTAAACCGCCTCTGCCATCCCGGTCGGTTTAGTCAACAGCTCAAAGCATTAACGAAAAAAATTAATATGACAGAGGTTTTAAAGGTCTGCCTTTTTATGGAATTAACACGAAATTTCAATTAAAGATTCCTATACTTTCGTGTATAAAGACAAACATTCCAAGTCACATTAAACTATGTGACCAAGAAAGTTGAATGAAAAGTGAGTTGACATGCTGCTAAACCTTTGTTTCCCTTTGGGTCTGATTTTCATTCAGTAAATAGGAATAAATATCTTCCTTCTGAGGTTTTAGGGTTAATTGTGTATCGTAAAGTACAGCTCGTGGCTGTCGTAATTGGCTCTTTAGTATTTTGTGGGTCTTCCCATAAGAAGCCTGGTTTATACGGAGTGTATCGGTATTTTCTCTTTACCCTAACAATATTTCCTATGCTGTATAGCGAGAGAAAAACTATCTGAAGTTATTTTTCTGTTTAAATTGTGGAGTTGTGGTGTCTACCTCACAATAGCATGCGTACTGTATTAAATTTGCCCCTCGACTTCAGATTATATAGACATTCCCTGTTATCAACTTTTGTAGCAAACTTAAAGTTATAAAAGTTAGTTTTGTCAGAAAATGTTATGAATTTAAGCAAAAATTTTAAAAAGTTTATTTCTTTGTGTAACACGGAAACAGAAACCTTCGTTGTCCTTCCCAATGGAGGAAGAATAAGAGAGAGCGAAGGTAAGAAGAAACAAAAGAAAATTGCTATTTCGTATGAGGTGTTTTTGAAGTCAGAATAATTCAGTTGCGTGTGAATTTACAACGTAACTTCGACTGCGAGACAAGTTGTCTACCGCAGTTGTATATGAAATGACTGAACTGAAAACTTCAATGGATCATGGCTCCTTAGAGCAGAAATAAATTTTATTGTAATTCTGACTCCAACCACCAAGGATTGTACAATACACATGCTTACAGAATAGAGGACGGAGAATCAGGAGCGTAAACTGGCGATTTAGAAATGGGTAGATTTATGAGAATTAATTGTGGATTTCTTTCTGATTTACTGAAAATACAGAAACGAGTTGATCTCCTATGATTATGATAATGACGTTGGCTACATGTAAAAAGTTATTTACATTGTTGTGGAAAAATATACATATGATGTTATGTATTAATCGCAGCATAAGCCTACAACATATAGCCTCTTTAGAATTCTTTGATTCTGCAAAGTTTGTTAAAAATTTCTCCCTTTGACCATATATCTTTCCGAGTTTCTCTAAATGGAGCTGAAAAAAAACACAGGAAGTACAGCATAGCTTCCTTACTATGTGTTTAAATAACAAATTGGATGGCTCAAGCGCTAGCGTTGTGACATATACTTGGGAGATTGTAGGTTCTCTTCTCCGGCCTGCCTTTCTTACCCATGGTTCTTTTTACGGAGAATTCTGGGGTCGCTGGGTGATAGCTCGGAAGGATAATTACATTTTCGAATTTTCTGCTCACGTCACTTCAGTTTTTATCCTAGCTGGTTGCTTGAGGATAGGAGTTTTGGCGTGCATGGTAAAGAATTCTCTCTGTAAATCTTCATCCGTCCAATCGAGAGAGGTCATCAGTTTTGGACCCCTCCCAGGGGACGTGTAAGCCTGCAGGGGGAGCCGATCCACTTTAACCTGCTCTCCCAGGGGTGCCCGGTTCTGTGACATTGGCACAAAGGACATTCTGTATGTCGAGGTGCAAAGACCCTTCCACAAATTTGTCCGAGAATTGGGTCCAGATGTCACGCAGAGCTTTATAAAAATTGGTATTTTCAAAGATTTTTAAAATACTCATAGGGTAAAGTTAATACTACTCTAAAAAGAAAGATTAAACAAAGGGGTTTTGGATCAGTTTTGGACTGTTAAATATATTATAAAATGTCGGCACATGTCGTCCAGATAAGTAACTGAAGACTAAGATTTTGCAAACTAAGACTCCAATATATAATCACAGGCTGAAATTAGGGAATGCAAGAAAGTTTCATCACTGAAGTAATACACGATGATAAACTCAGTATTCTTTCCTGAAGGTGTACAAAACAGAGCAAGATATAGGATCATGTGCAAATATTCGCATTTGGTTGCTATTATTAAGCATAATATAAATCCTAAACATATTTATGAAGTTTATGGTAGGTTTAAAAGATATTTTGTAAGCTATGCTTAATCACATTCTAAACCTTTTTAGTACAAAATATAGATACTGAACTGCCAAAACAGAAACTTTACCCGCATTGAGTTGTTTCTTTCATAACCGGGTACCTAGAATGGCAAAAGGTGGTAAATTAGCGACCTGATTTGTCGCAACTGCAGCTGAAGTATTTTTATTACACGCCAGAAAGCTGCTAACGTGGGCAATTAATGTTTTCTAATCGATGCCATAATCCGACAAAAATGATAGAAATATATGCTTACCAAAATAATTTAACTCTAGTACTGCAAAACCCCGTTACTGCAATGAACAATAGAAAGTTGAGACAAAACAAGTAAATAGAACCATCTTATAAGAACGTTACAAATATGGCATGAATCATGCTTAGAAAATTCAGTCAATATCTACTCAGACCTTTCCCAAAAACTATCTAACTTAGATTGTTTTGTATACGCCATTTTTAGGAAAAATAGTTCCATCTTAATAATTTTGGTGATTGTTTTTCTTATTTACATAAAGGGAAATGTATTTTGTATGACTTTTGTACAGATATTGTTGGCTATTCCCTTGGTTAAGTAATAAACTTATTTGAGAATTTGTAAGAAAAGGTTTGATAGTTGATAACAATACCTACATTAAAACCAGGGCTAAACAATGTAGGAAAAATTAAAATTCTATATCAAGGGTACAACCGTCACCATATTATCCCATCTTATAATTGTAAACTAAAATTACTAAGCAGAAGAATATATCGTAATTGTGTATAAGGGACGCATTTAGAAATCTTTTAAGAGTGTTTTAAAGGCAAACATAAAATCGGATCTATCATATTCAGATAATACCAATTTCTAAAATGGCATTCTATTAAAACGGTTAATACCTTTTTGAGTAGGAAGTATAATGAATTACATAAAATTTGATAATTTTCTCTTACTGTAATCAGATTCACATATTTAGTATCCGCTGGTTGTTATTGGTTGTCTTTTTTACTACCACCGATGAGAACTAATTCCTCATTAATAAATTAAATTAAATTATTATTACAATTAATTAAATTGAAATAATGTAACTAATGCGTACATAATTCTTGAGCACTATACTCTTTGAAGAAAACAAAAGATTTTATAAGTAATGTTCATTTAGACATATGTAACGGGAATTTCTACACATATGTGTCAGAATTTGCAAAAACAGATTCGCTGAGTAGATTTTCAGAACAGAATCAGAAAAACGTCAATGTTACACTACCAACATGCACTGGCAACGCTGGCTATAATAACAAGCACATTTGAGTTTCGAAAAAGCCTACGTGCTCTTAGGCGAATAAAAGATTTTATAATGTAATTCTGCCATTAATTACAGGCCGATGAAGCTTTTAATAAAATAGCTCTCGTGGTATGCTTAGCTATGCTGTAAAGCTTTTATCATTGTTTTATCGCAGTAAAGTAGCTAAAAAGTAAGAATGAACATGGCTTAAGCCAATACGGTCATCTGTCCTGGCGTTGCCAGTTCCGCGGCTAGCAGGTGACAGAGATGGAAGATATATCTGTCTTTATCTTTACCTAGCAAGTATCATACCGATGCTGAGATGTACAGTGATACAGATGCTGACAGAAAAGTTCGCTTAATATTTCAGCATGTGTGTGAGGACATATACAATAATTATCGCACAATCTGAACCTTAAAACCTTGAACTGGAGAACAGTTCGTTACGTAGACATCATTCATATGCACACAAAACAAATGATTCAAATTAGTTCTACGAAATGAGGTGTTTGCTATAGTGAAACAAAATAGTGACATTTCAACGATTTGTGAATATAATTTCTATTTCAATGGTGCCATATGTGTATACTGACTGTAATGGACTTTAAACCAATTTTTGTTTCATTAAAATACTTAATTAAAACGCAAGATGAATGTATATTTATGAAGCATTTTTACACCAGAATCTCCTGTACTAATGTTGTGCATTTTGCGCAGAAATGTTAGTCTTGCAGCAGCAATATTGCTTCTTTCAAGCAGAAATATGTGATCATCATTGGTTCTCCTACATTTTAACCCAAGAGATTTCAGAATATTATGCATAGAACACACAGAATCCGTATATTCTATTTTCCCCCTCGTTAAATTGGTTAGCCTTTTGACAGTTGGATATTCACCCTTGTCATATAAATCAAATTGTTCTACGTAAAACACACTTGTGAAAATTGTCTAAGCTGGTAGCACGATTTTTAGCTGCCAGATGTTTCCCTGGAGATCTAAATATGAAAACTTCTCCTAATTTGTTAAACTGTTTGCCTTCTTTAATAATGTTCGTCACAGAATGAGCATTCACGTGACAAGCTTGTAACATTAATTCTCGACTGTGAGCGAAATTTGCAGTTTCGAAAATATCTTTGACATCTGTTTCAACAAGGAATACACATTAACAAGAATATTTTTAGCCTGCTTATGTAAAATCTTACGAGTTGTTAAGTTACCATATCAGTATTAGCCTTGCTAAGCGGTAACTTTGAAAAACACCTGTGCACTCTTAAAAGATCACCACTTTACCGAATGCAAGGTAGAAAGTGTCACTTCAGCATAGTACGTGTGTGATTTTCTTCACTGACACTTAATGGTTCTTTTCTTTTTAGTCAGGCGCCTTATCTTTCCATATCTCCGAAACTAGATGTGCTACAAACATGGGGTTTGGAAAGTAATCCTCAGAACAAAATAGTTCTGTAAAATGGGAAAAACAGTTTCTTTAGAGCGCGCAAAGGAACTGGCCGTATGGTTCGACAAAGCGAGCCAGTATGCCGGCTTACCCACAACTTTGCACGCACCGCATTGGCTACATAGCAGCGATAGAACAGAAACGCCTAGCTCCGACTTATGTTCATTCCTATTTTGTAGCTATCTTAGGCACTTTACATCATATGCTGACATATTTCATAGCAAGTTTCATTTAAATGGATGTAAGACAAATTTTCACTTCTTGTTCCTTCTTTCTAATCAAAGCTAGTATGCCTAATGAGCCCAGAGAGTACAGTAGTACATTGTAGTGATTAGTGATAAATAGGTCATAGCTTTTCAGCCACTTAGTTGGGCTAAGTTATAGGCATAATATATAAACAACCAACAAGGCGCTTCAAGGTACTGGTGCGAAAGAGCCATGCAACTGTAAGCTCATATTATGATTTAAATAAAGCAAGAACTGTACTCTTGAAAAATAATACCTTATACATTTTGATAACATAAGTGTTTGTACACTTGATGTGAAGTGCTACAAATTTCTGAATGGTCCCTTCAGCTGAATTTCATTAAATACTAATTACGTGAATTTTGAATTGGTGACATTGTCTGTACTTACTCTGTACCACTCGGAAATTGAATTTCAGTTAAGTACTGTTCGTGAATGTCATTAAATGTATGCATTTCTAGGCATAGTTTAAGGGTGTTCTCTTTCCACATAAAACTTATATTGGATTATCGAGCTGGGAATAGACCACGACAATATCTGCACATTAGTAGAGAATAATTTTACTACAAGAAAGTAAAACTTTTCAATAACTTTTATTCTATAGTTAACCAGCACATACGTTTGCTGGGAACTAATAGATAAAGGAGGAAACCCTATAGCATATCACAGAGTAAAACATCACTTCTTCAAGAACGACACATACATGTACTTTGTACCAGTATAGAGCGAGGAAGTGAATGCTATTTTCTTCTTCTAACTGTTGTTGATCGTAATTTACACACAAATCGGACACATAATATATTTCTGTAGTTAACATATATACATATACACATAAATATAACCGATCTTTCACTCTATATGTTACACATTTCATGCACAATTAATTTCTTTCCATACATGTTCGTTCGCCCAATTACGTACATTAGAGCCCATGGCATATATAATATTTACATCGTTTACGGTGGAATTGTAATATAAAGGGCTGCTCCAATTTGTTATCGTAAAATAATGTTCAACATTGTTCAAATTGTTTTTTTTTTTTCTGATAGTCTGGCTGATTCTACACGTTTCTTCTAATCTAACAGACGACACGCTCTAACAACATAAAAACAAAGAAAACAGACAAAAACTAAAATGTACACATTTAAAACATCCACAGGGGAATTGAACATCTCTTAACTTTGAGTTAACTAGGTAGTATGAATTTATAGAGGCACACAATTCGACATACGTACAATGGAGATACAAAACAACGAGGATTATGTACAGAATTTACAAATGTTACATATTCAAATACACGCACACACATACGTACCTATACATAAATTTTACACATGTATATATGTACATCCTGTGAACGCGTACAGACACACGATTGATTAAACTTAGGATCTGTGGTTTTATATGTGCCTACTTATTTTACAGTACTTTCCTTTAAGCTTTAAAGTTCTATTTCGGAAGAGCTTTTGGTAGTCTTATCCTTGCGTTATCACAGTGGGCTTATGTTGATTTGCAAAGACCCGCATTTTTCCACTCAAATCGTTAACTGTTTCTGTCTAATATCTAGGGCCTTATTGCACATGGTTCTAGAGGCACTGTAACATATATCCAGCAAAATTCATTGCTAAAGCGATACCATAGCCGCAAAATTTTCTGGAACAGCCTAATTATTGCATCGTGATCCCACAAATATTGTCAGATAGAGTGCTTCTGGATAAAGAATTCCTGTTAGTAAAGTTTGGTGATGGTACTGCAATTGCTGTTTCTAAAATATTATTTTCATGTGTACGGGAAGTCTCGATAATTTTAAAATGCATCGGAGGTTAGGCCCAAGAAGAACGACTGCAATTCTAACAGGATAAAATTATCGAGGCTTCCCTACCTGGTAATACAAAACCCAGGACATGCTGCAGATACCTATCATCTGCTAGGGCCCTTATTTTTCTTTCTGTTATTAGTCTTGTGTTGTTGAGACCACGACGATCGTTTTCTGCATCTTTTAAATGGCCAACAACACACAACAAACAAACATCACTTAAATAGGATCCTTCTAAATGCGCGTCGAAAGTCCTTGTTAAATATTGTGTATATGACTGGGTTAAGAGCAGAGTTCATATAACCAAGCCAAAAGGCAGTCGCAAAGGCGCTTTCAGGAATGACGCAGTTGGGACAGAGGGGCACGAGTATATAGAGAAAGAAGAAAGGAAGCCAGCAGGCAATGAAGGAACCCATGATGAGGCCGAGAATGAGAGTAGCTCTCTTTTCTTTAGCTCTCTTTTCTTTCTTACGGGCTATTCGGCGTTTTTCTCGCTCTGGATCTCTTTGTTTCTGCGATCTCGGAGGACTGTTGACCATTTCGGCTCCACCTGCGGGGTGACTGTTTCCACCACTTGGAGAAATTTTACCCATGTCTATCGTCTCGCGCTTCTGCTTGGACGTTGCACGTTTTCCGAAGATGGGTTGACAAAGTCGAAGTTTGAGCGGCTTTACAACGGCACAGCGACTCACTACACCTGAGTCCGAGCTCGACGGATCGAACTCTGATACCATGTCGGTATCGATACCAACGCTAGGAGCACGACAGCGAGACATGCCCGCTTGTTGTTGTGCCAAGTCTCCATTGACGGACAAGGTGGAGCCACGAAGCGTGCACGTTTGTAGGGGATGTTGCTGCTTTGAGGTTGGTGGTGGAATGGGCGCAGAAGGCAAAACTTTAAGGGTATCCTTAGGGGCATCTAGATACACACTTTCTCCATTTTCTTGTCCTGTGTTCGCGTCGGCGTTATCACTCGTACTCATATCTGACGCGAAGTCGCACGTGACTATGGGAATTGCCATGGACTGGGGTTGCTGCTCCGTTGTTGCTATGGTTGCTATACCACAGTGCTCTATTGTTACACCTCCAACGTTTCGTGGAGAGTTTCTATTGACGTCACCCCCGCCCCCTTCACCTCCTTTATCCGTTGTTCCACTCGCTTGCGGCGTCGAGGGCATTGGTATCGTTGTAAAACTGGTGCATTTTTGATCGGACTGCTGCTGCCGGGGTCTTGGAGCCTTCTTGATGCCTCGCCTCGCTCTAGCCTTTGCTGCAAAGTAGATCCGGATGTAGACGAAGACCATGATGCAACTGGGGATGTAGAATGATCCCAGGGCGGAATACAGCACATAGCCAATATCCTCGCTTAACTGTAACAGAAAAAAACCAGACATATTCATGAGTACAACTTATTTTAATATATCTTTATTTTAAATTTATATATTTATTATTTAATATAGCATGAGCAAATCAGAACTATGGCTCACAATGACACTGTAGTTTTAAAACTGAGAATAAGGTGTACTAATCGAAGACTTAACATACAAATATCTCTTACCACCCACAGAAAATGCCCTTACAGATATATACGGTGGAACATTGCTAAGAAAATCATACAGTTTAATTTGGTTTAAATTTCCTTTCATTCAAACAAAGTCATAGTAATTAAATAAGATCTGTTTCAAACCTTCCGCATGCTCTTTTCTCGTATTTTTCATAGTGTTAGAGAAAAATAACGACGCGACATCGTTTACTAGTCCATATAAACATGTTAATATTTATGATATCAGACAATAATGAAATGCCAACTTTGCAATCATACATATTCCAGAGAAACAGAAGCTCATACAAGATGTGTTTGTGTTTGAGTGAAGGTAAAAGTAATAAAAACATGGGAGGTAACGACAGATGTGATGCGGGATGCACCATTTGCATAGCAGTGATAGATTTGCAGCAGAAAATGCGGGTCAAGTATTGAATATTGACTGGAATGACGTCACATGTTTAAACTTTACACTACATGGCAAAGCGAAAAGGCGTATCAGTAAAAATTCGCAACACAGAGATGTTTACCTCAGCTTATCGCACATACACGGCGAGGCCAGTGTATGTATACTCTGTTCAGATATAATCTTGTCTTCTGGACAGCAATGTGTCATACATTGGCAGGCGCGAGAAAACATGTCATATAGACACACGCAGCTTCAAATCGCTCTATTGGTGTTTCGCAAGTTACTGTTCATCAACTTACTAATATTTCACCTTTCTGATCGACTAGATAAGACCCGGTAAGGGACCATCACAGCTATGGTCACCTGAAGGTCAATACGCCTCAACGCTCTGTCGAGTAATACAGAATACATTGAAGTGCAAGGCTACCTTTATTATAATTGATTACCTTAATTGTATGTGTTCCATAATATATTTATTTCATAGTAACAATGCTTCTGCTTAATGGGTGGCCCAAGTTTAAAATACATTATTATGGAGGAAGTATTAGCATTTAAAGGAAAGTTTTCTTATGTTGCAGGTACCTAATTATGTACTTATAGGCTAATGCGGAAATAAATTGTCCTTTAGACAGAAGATAATAAAGAAATAAATAAGATGAAAACGCAAGTAAGATCACCTCTCTGAATAACTTTAGATTTCACAACATAATCTCCGTTTCGAAATAATGGTCAATATTTTAGAGGACAACAAATTACAAGTTTAACTCAGCATTATATCTCTTGCTGATTGAGAGGTGTACATCAATGTTATTACTGCGGTCAA
This sequence comes from Mantis religiosa, assembly GCA_030765055.1. NCBI lineage: Eukaryota > Metazoa > Arthropoda > Insecta > Mantodea > Mantidae > Mantis > Mantis religiosa. The sequence continues at coordinate 150,719,375 of CM060952.1, read as the reverse complement.
ATCTACTACAGTGAGATTTACAGTTGGTCTTTCTGCTGCTATCTTTAAATAATCTCTTGTAGAATCTTCAATTGTTCCGAATGCTTTTCTGTAAAGAATGTTAGTACATAAGCAAGGTATTTTTGTCTGTCTTCAATAAAGAATTGTTTCTGATACTATTGCTAATGTGTATAACATAACGAAAGTGGTCTTTCTTCAAAAAGATGTTAGTTTTCACATCTAAATGTTATGTACGGTAAAAATGTATAATTTATACAAGTTAAGACTTGTGATAATTAGGTGCATATATAAGTAGATTGCTTTGTAACCAAAGATTAATTTAAAGCCAGCTGTAATTCACTTTTTCACGCGTAGAGCCCTAATAAAATCAAATAACATCACCCTGTACAGGGTCTCTCTAAAGTCACTATCCATTTCAATGAAGGAAAACTGATTGAAAAATCAATGTTATTTTGAAGTGTTACACATATTCTAATGCCCTTCTACATGACCTCCATCTAGCTCGAAACACATACGCCATCTTTCAGTAGTGGAACGAAATGCAGACTGTAACATGTCAACCATAATTCGACCAGCTGCTTCCCTGACACGATTCCGTAACTCAGGCAGACCATTCACTTTGCTAGTGTACACTTTAGATTTGATGTACCCCCATGCAAAAACGTCTAAAGGAGTAAGGTCCGGTGAACGGGAAGCTTAAAGCCAAGGTGAACTTCTGCCTATCCATCTCCCTGGAAAGGTTCTGTTCAGGTAATCACAGACGGTGTTTGAAAAATGTGGAGGCGCACCATCTTGCTGAAACACAATTGTATTTAGTATGTCATCTTCTTGAAGCTGCGGTTTAAGAAACAGTTCTAACATGTTGAGGTAGATGTTACCTGTTATTGAGCTTTCGGAAAAAAAAGGAAAAAAAAAACATACAGTTTTGCCTTTGTCATTCCCAACCAAACATTGACTTTTCGTGTATCACGTTCCCACTCTGATACCTCATGTGGTTCTTCATATGCCCATATTCGGCTGTTGTGTCTGCGCACTTTCCCACAAACATGGAAAGTGGCTTCATCTGAGAATAAAATGTTGTCCATTAAATTCTCATTCTCTACACATTCCAGGAGGTCATAACACATTGCCCGACGACAGGCGAAATCCTCGTCCTCAAGATGGTGCAGAACTTGAATGTGATACGGACGTTCTCGTAGAGTGAAACGTAGAATTTTCCACAGTGTCTTGCGAAGGACGTTCAATTCCCTACAGAGGCGTCGAATTGATGCCTTCGGACTCCTATTGAACCTGCTGCACTGTTTCTGCCAAGACGTGTGGTCATCCACGACGTGTCTCATCACACACACTGCCGGTATGCTTAAATTTGTTCACAAGCAGATGAATGTGTGCCCTTGATAGGGCTGGTTAGTGGAATTTACGGGTAAATTCCGCTCTGGCGTCTTCATATGACAATCCGCGTACCCCTGCACAAACAATGGCAACCCTTTCCTCTGTGCTAAACATCTTGCACTAAGATACCAGTATCTGAAAAGAAAAGAAACAAAATATTTCGTTTTTATTGAAATTGATAGTGAATTTAGAGAAACCCTGTATATGACAAATGTTCATAGCTATATAAGTTATCTCATTTTTTAATTTCTGCAAAAAATTATAATTAACAAAGTCTTCCTCATAGGACAGAGGCTTAAACTTTGACAAAGCTTTATGATGTACTGTGACAGATACTCTTTATTTCCTTACGATTAAAATGGTTTGAAAGCTTAAATCAGAAACCAAACTTTATGAAAGTTGAATTATCTTCAGCACTTACAAGACTTTCTCTAAAATAAGAAAATTAAGAGTAATTAAGTTCACTAATTTAACTGTACATCATAATTTAAAAAAAAAGTAAAATTACTATCTAAAGTTGTCACCACTATCAGCAACTCCGGCTTTAACATCACTTACCAATGTGTATATTAATTTCATGATGCAATGTGCCACGGTGGGAATGAAATGTGGTATGTAAATTCCGAAATGAGTAATGTCTAAAAAAACTGATGTTAGGGAAGTGAAAAGAGGTCTTGGGAAGCAGCTTTCTAAAATTCACAAGTCCCTACAGAAACCTTCTCAGGAGAAGCCTGAAGAGAAAACAATAGAGGACAACAACAAACTCTGTCACGTTTCAAGACAAGCTTGTTTGAAACTGCTTCTATGTGTGCGGTTTAGTGTATAGCAGATTTCTATATAGTGGACTTAGCAAATTAATTTATCGACCAAAGGCCGAGTGCAGAACAGGAGTGCTGGGACACTGGCATACGATTCTCCCAGAAACCACAACGCCACTATCCATTCTGTTACTTCGAGCCTCCCCTCTTATGATGGTTGGAGGAAAGCAAAACATTTGCAGAACGTTTGGAAAGCATTCTCCTTCCCTGAATGCATACATAGAGAATATTAAATTTTATTTTGAAATTTTCTACCTGGTTGTCATGCTTCAGCCTATTAAGTTCATTTTTACCCATTCCCTTCTAAAATTTTATACACTTGCTTCCACATATTTTACAAAAGTACTTAGTTTTATATTTTTACCCATCATAGATTCTGATGCCCTTCTAATAAGTGCTAAAATAATTCAACAAATATTTCTAGGAGCCACCAACAAACTTATTATTCGATAATTACTTAGTATAAATACCTATTAAAGTAATGCAGGGTTAAATATTTTGACAGGTTTGATTACATATAACGTTAATTGGTGACGTCTGCCTGACAAACCTCTCTTAACATAACATGTACAAACCTTACCAGTCTTTCTGCACTGGGACGCTAAGTTAACAGCATCTTCTTATGTCTGTCTGAACATTTAACTCCGAAATGTTCTTTCTGCTCTTGCATTTATCTTAAGAGTGAATTTCATTTTTGTAGTGTCTCTACAGGTTGTAAGTCACCAGTTATGAAATTTGAATTATAATTGTAATTTTTTCTTTCCTTCTTTCGTCTTTTTCCCTCTTCCTCCCTTCCCCTCCCCTCCTCTCTTCCTCTCTTCCTCTCCTCCTCCCACTCTCCTCTCATCCTCTCCTCCTCCCAACCTCCTCTCTTCCTCTCTTCCTCTCCTCCTCCCACCGTCCCTCCCTTCCTCCCTCTCTCCCTTTCTCTCTTTCTTTCTCTCTTTATCTTTCTTTCTTTCTTTCTTTCTTTCTTTCTTTCTTTCTTTCTTTCTTTCTTTCTTTCTTTCTTTCTTTCTTTCTTTCTATTTATAGACTAACAATTCAAGAAGGACGAAATCTAAAGAAGGAAAAGAGGGGAGAGCGATGTAAACATTTCCTTGCCACGTGGTCATGAGGTTAGGGAATTCATAACGCAGATATATTAACACAAAAAAGTATCCTGTGTTTGGACAGCGTTTGAAAGATGTAAATGGGCGAGGCTGTTTGAATAGGTCGCGCCTTGGCCGAGCGTGGCCGTGGTTAGACCGCTTGATTCTCACCAAGGCGGCCCGGGTTCGATCCCAAGCGACTGCATGTGAGATTGTTGCGGACAACTCGGCGCAGAGGTGGGCTTTCAGATATCCAGTTTTCCCCACCATCAGTCCACCAATTTCTCCATTATCAACTTTCCTTTTATTCATTTTGCCCTTATTCTGTCAGTATTTCACTCACACTCGTATGGCATCGGGCTGATCACCAGTCCTGGGTTTTCTATTTGATTCAGAGTTGCAGTACCTCAACCCGAGGCCTAAATTTATAAGGGATGGAGGAAGAAGAATGTCCTTACACAACGATAGTGGTAAAACTAATTGAAATTGGAGAATCAGGTATTATTTGAATGCAAATTAATTATACAATATATAGATGCTGCTATTTTGTCGCTGTTTCTAAAGCTCAGTTTCTCATGCCTTAAATCAGAATTCAAGAAGTTATCTTAAACGTAGGAAAATTTAGAAAAAATTATTAAAACGTTTTACCACAAATTATGACTATAATGCATATGTCGTTTTTCAAATTTCAAGTACTATATATTAAATATTTTATTTGCAGTGATATTTTAAATACGTCTGAGTTATAATAACATATTAACATATTGTCAAAAAAGTCTTTTAAATAAAAAATAATAACATGCACAGCAATCATATAAGGGTTAAAATAACGTGTGCCTGTCAGAAACTACTGCGCCATTGCAAAAGCCTACCTAAAATAATGGTTGCAAGGGAAACGTGTCATAGGTGAAAAAGGCCACAACAAGAAATTGCCTGCTAGTTTGAGCTACAAGTTTCTCAAGCAAAACATTGTTATTAACAAATAGAATTACATCTACTTAGGTCAATAGGATTTCGAGCTAGAGATGACTTTAAAAGCAACTAATGTAAAGGAATTCGCAAAGATTACAGCTCTGCTCCAATTGAAACCATTACACACTAAATGCAACTATGGGATTCGTAATCGGAATTATCCCATTCTTATACTTACGATATTTATTAATTATATCTCCACACAAATGTATAAAGCTCAAGATCTTCGGGTTTGGAAGAATCAGCGGGAGAAAGACCCAGTTTAGCTTGACTCTAGTCTGGCACTGTAAGGAACATGAGAGGTGTAGCATAAGTGCGAGGCAACTACAGTTTTCGACAGTGAAATGCCACTAATTTCATTGTAACTTGTGATTTACATTCCAGTAGAAACAATGATTAGTAGATTCATTTATGCGATTGTTACACTCTAACTTTATGCACTTGTCTTCTTCTTCAGAAACTTCAAACTAAGTATACTTAGAATTATTTTACTTCCGTTGTCAATTATTCTTACTCCGAACAAAAGAAACTCGTTTATACGATGGAACTCGTTTATACGCACATATATGCTAAATTTTTAGGGAACAGTCGTTCTCCATTAAAATTTTGCTCAATTATACATTTTTCGGTTATACGTTTTATCAGTAATGCGTCACTTTTTATGATTTCCATACACAAACGATACCCATTTATACGTCTTTTTTAAAGCGTATGGTGTTATACTTGCTTTGGATGGCTTAGGAACTGCTTGGTTTGTTGTTTTCATTGTCGCTTATCGTTTCACTATCGTCATATCGTTCTAAAAGTCACTTATCTATTTCAAGTGGAGTTCCGAGTTGCACTCTTGGTGAAAAATTAAAAATTCTGGATGAGGTTACAAACAGTCCTAAAGAAACATTCCTGAGCATTTGCGCCTACCTTACTGTACACTGAAAACCATACCAGGGCAATTAAAACAGAGTGAAGCCTGACCACCCCTCTAACGACCAGGGAGTTACCGAGCTGTCCCTAAAAGGGCATCCGGCTCCTCCGTGGGGCATTCCATAGAGCAAGACCTAGAGACTAACAAGTCTATGGACTTAAGACGGGATGGAAGTGGATACGCCACTTACGCGCGCCAACTCCATAGGGGAAGGCTACCGATTAGACCTCGGTGGGGCCGCCTGGTGATCTAGCACACCTTCTACTAGCTATGCAGGCTAGTGCGCGGGAATATATGGCTTCCCTCAACTACGTCCGGAGACGTACCCAATCTCCCACGGGTATCGGGAACCACTGCCCCCTCGTGTCCAAACCAAATGTCATATAGTCTGGTTCAATCATGAATCGTGAGAGAAACGTTCCCATCGATGGAAATATTTTACAAGAGAGGGCACTAGATTTTGCGAAGCTACTTAACATGACGGATGATATGAGAACTTCTGTTGGCTGGCTCCAGAGGTTTAAGAAATGATGCAACATAAGTGGCCAGAGGATTTGTGGAGAGGCCAATAGTGCTTATAATCAACTAGTGTGTGACTGTACGAAAAACTCCAAAAATCAGATAAAAACTTAAAGCCATATAAAGTACACAGTGTATACACTAATTTTGTTTATATAATTAATGCGCATTTCCATGGAAGAAGAGAAAATCAGTTACACGTTTTCTCGTTTATACATTATTTTAGTAGTCTCCCTTGAAAAGCATGTAAGTGAGGTTCCACTGTACCACATGTATCTAGGTATAATTAGCCCTTTTACTTACTGTTCCATGGTAGTTTTGAGCAAGGTATGTATTGAATGTGACTAACCAATATTATGAATACTTCTTATAGAATGGGCTAAGTCACCTAGGCTTAGACAAATCGTAGCAGTATTCATTAAAGGAAGCTGTTTCTCTTAAACTCCTGATTTAAAGAATATAATATCGTATTTTTGCAGTCGTAGATAAAATTCTTATGGTTGGCTAGAATCAAAAGCTAATTAGTTCAACGTGAATCGTTTATAGCTTCTCAAACTACATTTATTAAATGTATTGCAAATGTATTGTGTCCCGATTTTGTTAGTATCGTATTCCTCTGATAGCTTCTCATTTAATATATTTCTTACTTCTCAACATTATCCAGTTATTCATGACTGTTTTGAACTAAACACGTTAGGATTAATATTTGGCGTTAACAATTTAAAGTTGTAATTCAATTTCACGCCTACGCCATCTTATTCAACTGAGGTATCGAAGAAAACACTTGTGGTAGAGAATATGAGACGATGTTTTTGTTACTAAATGTGTTTAAAACCATTGCCTACTATATAAGGGACCATAGATGGTGCATACTGATGATAGTTATGAAATTAAATTTTAGAAATGCAATTTCGGAAACAAAACCCTCCAGGTCTAAATTTAGAGGAGTCCCCAGTATTTCCTACTTAACAGAACTAAAGGAAAAAAATCTCAGGCAGGAAGGACGTTCTACTAGAATTTGGGCCATGAACAAAATGCAAGCGGCACACATTTACGCGAAACCACCTTGTTCATGCGAATGTTTCTGCATCTACACAACAGCATATTCGAACTGCACAAACACCGCAAACAAAGCGCAGTATTACTGAAGAAGAAGATGGATGCAGGCAGATTACGATCTGAAGTATATTGTGATATATTCATCAAGCTCGGCTTCCACCATCCATTTGCAGGTTGAAGAGCATCAAACTTCGAGGTTGCGTGTTTGTTTTCATAATCTGGTGCCTTTCCAATCACCTACCAGCAATGGAAGTTAATGAAAATCTATGATCGTCTTGAAACAGCTGTATTGAGCTTCCCAGTAATGTTAAGGGAATCCATGCAATCCGTTTATAATTTCTCGACTGTATTTTTGAAATAAAGTAAAACACTTCCGGTTTTGAGCAATCCTATGAATGCAATTACAGAAATATAATAGAAAACAATTTTTAAGTAGTGTATGTCCAAATCCCGCTGCAAAACATTCAAGAAGGCAGGTGTGAAAATAAATAAAATTACGAATTGGTTTAATCTTTTTATTGTATGGAAGGAGGAAATACAGCAAGGCGCCAATATTCCCAGAGACATAGCGGCGGCGGGAAACTTGCAAGTTTTGGGCCAAATGCCAAGGGAGAGCACATCTATGGCTGGTCGTGATTTATTTTTTATTTCCCCTCCTTCACATCGGAGAGGACGCCCCCTTTTTGTTATTTCAGCAAGGTTTATGCGTAGAAGGTCGCAGTTTATTTTGGCAAAGAATGTTCGTTATGCTAGGGTAAACAGATCATCACATTTTGACGGTAAACGTTAAAAAAAGGACGGAAAGAAAATTCTCACATCTTCAAAGTGTGTTCAAAATTTTAATAACATAATCAATATTTCAATTCAATTAAAATATCTGCGCTATATGAGAACTTACATTTGGATTCATTATAATTATGCGTGCAACTTTGGACGTAAATAAGGTTTTAATTCCTAATTGTTTAACATTTATGTATTTAATATTGCATTTTAAATTAAGTACACGTAATGTACATTAGCTTTGTTTCCATTTTAAGGTAAACATGTCACATTTTTAAATAGGAATTGTCGTTTTATAATACAAATGAACCCATACTTTTATGTGTAAAATAAACTTACATGTTATTTATATAATTTACATAAGTTGAAAATATTTCAGATACCATGCATGGTCCATGACAAATATTATAGCGCTCATGGGTCTATATTTGGCTGGACACATCGTTTGCATGCAGCTTTGAAATTAATTTGAGCTATTATGTGATAGTCGGAAATATTTATATTGCCTATGCATATTAAAGAAATCGTGCATCAGACTGATACTTTTTGTTTGAATTGTAGCTTTGCTAGTAAAACACTGTGTATAGACATATCAAATCAAACAGCCGCTCCAGTGCTGCCAAACTGCACACAATATGCCATACTTAGATCTTTCCATAGTGCTTAATGGTTGCATTATATTGTGTAATAGAAAGTATATATAAGAGAAAGGAGGCTTAAAGCCGCAAGGTAAAACAAATATATATATATATATATATATATATATATATATATATATATATATATATATATATATATATTACAGCAACATGTCTATTAATATGTTGCACTGCTGTTGCAATAACATGCAACTTTTATCTCAAGGTGGCCACAGCATAGCAGTGAATGTAGGTGTATCTAAGGTCTAATACCAATTTAAAATAGAAGCAGTATAGTTTGATCTTTGAAACACATAGCACTTAACACTGGAAAATGAACGTATTTGTGAATGAAGCTTTACAAACGAATTGTGAATCATGTTATTAGCATGAACTCAAAATTTATTTCATCCGTTTGAGATTGCATTCCATTACATTATTTTGAGTATCTCAACAATAATTCTTAAGTAGCAACCAAATACGGGGGCTGTTCAGTAAAGAATGAACATAATGTTCTTACGGTCATAAATTTTCGCACTAAAATTTAATCTTATTATAATGAATTAGCTTAATGTGAAACAAACACGCCGATGTAGCATCATTGTTGTTACTCCTGGTTCCCGTCTGTGAGAACCAGGCAAATGCAGATATGTTCAGTATCGCCTACCGCTGCAATGTAGGTAACACGCGAGGAATAATATACGGCTTTGAAATTCTGATTTCATCTCAGGAGGTCTATGAAGAGTCTGTTCTTCCCTAAAGCACAGCCGCGAAGGTGGTATAAAATGTTTAAAGAGGGGAGACAATCAATTCCAAAGGAAGGTTTTCCATTTACTGTTCTTACGGAAGAAAACATCAATACTGCTGCTGCCATTGTGAGAGTGGATCGACGAATTACCCTGAGATCACTTTCGGAAATACTGAGCATTTCATTGGGTGCTACCCACACGTTGATCAAAGAAACAATACACATGAGACGTTTATTCCCGAACAAAAGGACATTCGCATGCAGGTCTGCATGCAGTTAAAGTTGATGTTAGGGGAAGGTACGGATTTTCGTTCAAACGTAATCACTGCTGATGAAACTTGGCTACATTATTTTGATCCAGAGAGTAAACAGCAAAGCTCAGTGTGGAAATCTCCTACATCACCAACAACCCCCGCCCCGCCAAAAAAAAAGTAAAAGCGATAGCTTCCGCTGGGAAAGTTATGGTATTCTCATTCTTTGATATTCATGAAATGGTTTATCAGCACGTTGTACCTGCACACACATCAGTAACTGGACAATACAAAAGGGATGCCCTGCAAACATAGCAAGCCCATATCAGGCGCAAAAGACCACATTTCAGTGAAGCAGGCTGGATGCCGCACCACGATAACTCGCGGCCGCATATTGCCAATGTTGTTGCTGAATATCTTGCAAAAATCAACGTGAAGTGCATCCGTCACCTTCTCTATAGTCCGGATTTAGCCCCATGTGGCTTTTTTCTATTCCCTAACTTGAAGAAACGCCTACGTGGGAGGCATTATTCAACATCAGATGCAATGGTGAAGGCTGCGGAGGTGATTTTGAAGGATCTCTTAAAATTGTTTTCAGTATATCTTTGAAGACTGGTGGAAACGCTGGGACAAGTGCATCGCATTCAAAGCCAAATGTGAGTTCATATTTTGGAACTGCGGACAAATTTGCCTGTGATAAAGGATGGGGAGCGCCCATATAAACTAATCTGTATAATGGCGCGCTTGGATGTTAACGGGGTGTCATTTGACTGCAGTTGCTTGGATTTTGCCTTTTTATAATAAAAAGCACTACAATGTTATTGTAAAACTAATATATTATTTAAAATTTGAAAGGCTCAAAATTGTGTGTATAACTGACAAAGTATAATATCATAACAAAAGAAATGAACTACATTATTTTTCAAGCAGAATATAGTCTAATGTGGTCCAGGGCTACAGCATGCATTAAAGGATTAAGGATATTTTCTGAAAAGTTATAAAAGTAAACAATGATGGAAAAAATAATTATATTACTTTCACAGATCTAATTTACTCAATATACGAGGGCTGTTCAATACAGAATGGTCATAATTTTTTTACGGCCATAATCTTTCACATTAAAATTCAATCTTATTATATTCTGTTGGCTTAATGTGAAACAAACACGCCGTAGTAGTTTCATTGTTGGTACTCCTGGTTCCCGCCTGTGGGAACCAGGCAAGTTTAGACATGTTCAATATCGCCTACCACTGCAATGGAGGTAACACGCGAGGAACAATATGCGGCTTTGAAATTCTGCTTTCGTCTCAACAAATCTTCAGTTGAGGCCTATGCAGTGTTACAAGAGGCCTATGGAGAGTCTGTTCTTCCCTACAACACAGTTAGAAGGTGGTTTAAAATGTTTAGGGAGGAAAGATAATCAATTTCAGAGGAAGTGGAGCCGGTGCTCCAGTTCCTGCTCTTGCGGAAGAAAACATCAACACTGCTGGTGCCATTGTGAGAGAGGATCGACGAATTACCTTAGGATCTCTTTCTGAAATACCGAACATTTCATTGGGTGCCACACACACGTTGGTGACAGAAACATTACACATGAGACGTGATTGTGCGCGACGGGTTCCAAGACTGTTGATTCCCGAACAAAAGAACATTGCATGCAGCTCTGCATTCAGTTAAAGTTGATTTTAGATGAAGATATGGAGATTTTTACAAACGTAATCACTGCTGATGGAACTTGGCTACATCATTTTGATCCTGAGAGAAAATTGCAAAGCCAAGTGTGGAAATCTCCTTAATCACCAACCTCACAAAAAGTAAAAACGATTGCTTCTGCTGGGACAGTTATTGTTATCTCGTTCTTTGATATCCATGGAATGGTGTATCAGCATGTTGTACCTGCACACACATCAGTAACTGGACAATACTACAGAGATGTCCTGAAAACATTGCAAGTCCATATTAGGCGCAAAAGACCACATTTCCCTGAAGCAGGCTGGATGCTGCACCACGATAATGCGCGGCCCCACTTTGCCAAAGTTGATACGTGAAGTGCATCCCTCACCCTCCCTAGAGTCCAGATTTAGCCCCATGTGACTTTTTTCTATTCCCTAACTTGAAGAAACGCCTTCGTGGGAGGCATTATCCATCATCAGAAGCGGTGGTGAAGGCTGCGGAGGCGATTGTGAACGATCTCTGAAAAATGGTTTCCAGCATGTCTTTGAGAACTGGTAGAAACGCTGGGATAAGTGCATCGCATTCAGGGGAGACTATTTTGAGAAGGACCATCAAAATTATGAGCATGAGTAAACGTACGTTTTTAAAAAAAATGTGATCATTGTTTATTGAACAGCCCTCTAGAACATAACGCAATATCGATTGATCTTCTAATAAAACAGAAACAATAGAGCTAATAATTCAGCAGTAGATTGCTGTTAAATATATTTGGATGATCCGAATATCTGTGACACGCGATTACATTTTCTAGAAAATACAGTTAATTTCGTGGGTTAGTTAATCAATTGGCACGCATGTAGTTTCTGAGTTTACGTAGTAAACTTTTTGACGTGTTTGCGAAGCGTGATGATGAATGGCAGCTCACGTCCTTTCGTTACTCCTCACTCCTTTATGTGGAAGATATTGATGATTCTAGAGGCAATAGCTGCTTGGAAACTAAGGGTGTTTATTATTCACGATAAACCTTAGGAGAGTTGATTGAGTCGTGACTGCTAATGAAGACTTTAGCCCCAAGGTGAGTGGTGACGTTTGCAGCTGCTACAGCGATAAATTTATTGGCAGCAAACTTACACCAATCATGTTCTCGTATTAACAGCTGCGTAGTCACTAGGGAGTAACTTTCAGGTAACACTGAGCAGAGATCTAATGAAACTTTAGCGATCTTGCTTGTTTTGTGTCACTCCACGCTAACGACTGAATTTCAGGGTTAAGTTTCCAACTTAGAGTAATTTGCCAAGTGGCTTTCGGTTTGGAGGTTCTTTGCTCTTGAGGTAACACAACGCTCATATCCTTGTTATAGCGTGTTAATTTAATACTGCTATAGCTATTAATACTCATAAGCTATAATTATCAATACATGCATATTAAAAGCATGTCAACAATTTATGAGCAGTATTTCCGCCTCCGTTGAATTTTAAGGATCAATGGTCACGTAATGTGTTAAAATTGCAATGTAGCAGAACAAAACTAATGAATTGCTGTATATTTATTTACACTTTTACTTCCTTCGGTAACTACTACTACTTGTATGATTACTTGCTATACTTTAGACCGCATCTTTTTTTTTTTTTCCAAAAGAATACAGAACATAATTTTAATGAAAAGGAATCAGCGTTTAGCAAAGAAGGACAAAAATATATGTTTTAAATTTCGACAAATATACAATGATTTTATCTAATGGGAATGCACAGCTAGTAGGAAAGAACTATAATTTTTGTTATAAGTTTAAGGATAGCCTGTGAAGGGATAAGACCGCAACATTTGTGAGATCTTGACATCAATGCAGAAAAGAATTAGAGCTCGCGCTATACATACTTAAAAGACTGTAAATAATTATATTTATGAAACGAAAAACAAGCGAACTCAAAGAATGAAGTAATTAAATTACTACAGAAGTATTAAGGCACGAAGACATGGTTTTAAATAACTATAATTAATGACGATAATAATGTCACGAAGGCATTGTTGAGGCGAGTTGGCGCGGCCGACGAGTTCAAAGAGATGGACAGTGCAGCACGGAGATAAAAGCTTGCCGAAACGGTGGGGGAAAGGACACGGATTTCTGGAGAGTTCATCTTTCTTTCACCTCAACAATGCGTTCGCGACACTGAAAAAATATGCGCCCGATTGCCACACACTAGCAGCAATCGCCGGGGTCAGCCCAACCGAGATGCAATGTAAGAGCTTTACCCTGGAGGAACCGATGTCTCAGTTACACCATCCAGTACCTAGCTATCTAAATAATAAGCTAACGTTGAACTTCCTGTAGTGTAGCCCTAGCAAAGAATCAAACAATATTTGGTTGTTAAAAATGTTGCTAAAATGTACTCATATTGATGTTTCTATTTCTTTAGGAATACTGCAACAAATGTTCTTAGGTATCCATAAAATACAAAAAGTGTATCATAACGGTTAATAGATTTGCAGGTTCATGCAGTGTAAAATCCATAAGCAAAGAAGACACCTTCTCTCTGTAAACAAAAATTTACCTAATTCATATAGAAAAGTAGATATAATGAACTATATTTTCTCAGCATATAATCTAAATTAATGTAGGCAGTCAGTTATACAACCTCTTGAATGAAAGTTTCTTGCACAATGTGCTTTGTGTTAATAAACAGTCAGTTGCAGTAAGTAGTTCTACTTTTCAAAATTATCATGGAGAACAAATAGTCCGAAATAAATAATTGAACAAATTGCAGATAAGTGGTACTTTCTGTTCAAATGTATACTAGTATTGTCATTCATCACGTGAACGGGTAAAGGATTAAGCGAAGACACCTTCCTACTGCCACGTTTATTTGTAATATAAATACTCAAATTCAGTTTTTAGCTTCAAATTTTAATACAACCATTAGAAGTTATTGCATAACATATACACTAAATTTTAAATTTTCTCACGATTTGTTTATTCATTTTTACTGAGAAGGAGAACTGTTCACATAATGCAACCTTTACATAAACTCCTATATTATAAGTGCATTATATAAGGCATGATACATTATATGAAAGCAGAGGTTGACTATACTTAAAGTTTTACTTAAATAGCCTGTACGTCTAATGAGAATCTATAGGTTATTAAATAAATACGTTTTAGCAAAATCATCTGGGTTTATTAAAGCCCAGATTATTAAGCCCAAACCTTTCCCTAAATTTGGTCCAGGACCCCATGATCGCCAGTCCATTACCAACCGTAATAGGTCCCTGATGGCGAAACAGAGGTTGACTATGTGGTCTTATGGTGAGTATGCTAGCTTCTAATTAGAAAGGTCCCGGATTCGATTCCTAGAAGAAGAGGGGGAATCATTCAGAAAATTTCTTTAGGTAGAATTATTTCCATACGTAGGACAACAAGAAGCAATTCTTCCGAAGCAAAGACTGCCGATATTACAAAAAAAATGTTATTCGCGAACATTAAAATGGGATAAAACATAGTAATAATTTATCCAAAGTTAGTATTGTTTAGTGACATTATAACGAGCCACTTTAAGAGAAACAAAACAGCAAACTAATTATTTAATATATTTTAATTATAAGGAGATATGTTTATCTAAAATATTTCAGAAAAATGTATCGTAGGATCAATCATTTCTGATTGAAAATTAGAATCTGTGTAAAAATTACAACCTCAGGTTAGAAAGATGAAAAATTATAACGCATAATACATCTGACGTAGTTCGGTTTAAGAATAACGCAGATGCAGAGATATATACACTGAACCTCTGCAAGTATAGCTAATATCATTTAACTTAATTGATGGAAATTAATCATTTCTTCGCCCTAGCCATATATGGGATTAGGTTTTGGATACAGAGAGTGGCCGGGATTTGAACCATGGATCTCTGGATTCCGCCCAGTCGCTCCTACCCATTGGGTACCATGGCCAACGCGCAGTCCTGACATTAGATTTTCCCCGTAAACCACTAGGGGCCCTCGTATTCGAGATACACCGTTTGTGGCGACATACTATTGGTAGTATAGTTGCACTGTTCGAACGGTTACAATGGATTTATCTTTGGTAGTAGATGCCTCTTAGATAGGGCACTGATTATTCGTGTAAGAGTGAGAGGGACACTGACGCGCCTCGAGGCCCTGTGCTAAGCACCAATGAACGCATCGCTTCAGCCAATGGAATTCGCAGGAATCACAAGTGACAGATATACGTTTACTCCACGTTGAGTAATCAGTGCGTTATCAGAGAAGCATCTATTACCAAAAATAAATCCATGGTAACCGTTCCAGCAGGGCGACTATACTTGAATCCCACGCTTCATCTTTTAACTCTTTATTATTTAAGTTAATTAATGAAAATTAATCATTGTTCACACTAGACTTATATAGTGTAATGTTTTGGATAGATAAAGTCAACTTGAAAAGTTCAATGCCATGGCTGGGATTTGAATTACGGATCTCCTGGTCTCTGTCCAGTCGCCCTTAGCCTTTGAGCTACCGTGGCCAACTTGCGTCATTATGTTAAATTGTCCGATCTCCTGTATATTCTCGGAAAACCACTAGGGGCTCTCGTATTAGGGATACACCTTCTGTGGCGACTTACTATAGTAAGTACTGGAATCCCAGGCTTCATCATTTAACTATTATCATTTCAGTTAATTAATGAATATTAATCATTTTTCACATTAGGCGTATCTAGGTGTATCTGAATGCAAGAGCCCCTAGTGTTTTTCCAGGAAAATATATGAGTCAGTTGGAGAACTTAATGTCATGACGGTAAGTTGGCCATGGTAGCTCAAAGTGTAAGTGCGACTGGACGGAAACCAGCATATCCGTGGTTCAAATCCCGGCCATGACATTGAATTTTTCAAGTTGACTCTATCTATCCAAAAGTTTAGCCTATATACGAATAGTGTCAAGAAATTTTTAATTTCCATCAATTAACTTAAATAATAAGAGTTAAATGATGAAACCTGGAATCAAATACTTACAACAGTAAGTCGCCACAAACGCTGTATCTCGAACACGTGGTTTACCCGGCAAATATATGAGTCAATTGCAGAGTTGGAGAATGTCATGACGGCCAGTTGGCCATGGGAGCTCAAAGGGTAAAAGGTGACTGGACGGAAACAAGGAGATCCGTGGTTCAAATTCCGGCCATGGCATTGAATTTTTCAAGTTGACTCTAACTATAGGTAATACATTTTTTCTAAGTGTCTTTAACAACTACATTGAGAGACATGTCAATTCTTCAGTAAATTTTGATGATCAACCCTTCTTACCCTCTTGTATGTTCTTTAACATACACATTTCTTTAAGTTCGGAAACGGGAAAGATGTCGTACAATGAATCCCTTTTGAACAGACAAATTTAGGAAATGCGGTCACAAAGCAGGTGGTTGGTTGAAAGTACTACATATGTATTCATTGTGTTAATTATCAGTTTTCTAGAGCTTCTGAAACACAATGTGTATCACAGTTTAATATTCTGTCAAAATAAATTGATTCCCGGAAACATGCGAGTCAGTTAGAGAATTTAATGTCATGACGGTAAGTTGGTCATGGTAGCTCAATGGTTAACAGCGACAGGAGGGAGACCGGGAGACCCGTGTTTCAAATCCCGTTCACGGCATTGAATTTTTCAGTCCGAATCTACCTATCTAAATTGCATTCCCGTTCGTTTGTTTGTTCGATTACTCAGGGTCCGTGCTGAAGTTTCATACTACTACGCTCTGTTCAGCTATACCAATAACCAGTAAGCCGCTAAATAACGTTAGCTAGTCCAAATTAATACACCGAACAATTCGAAATTCCCAAATGTCTATTGCACACATCAACATTCGATGTTTCATTTGTTTTACGGATTATACTTGCTGTTGCTACAAGTAGTAACTTTGATTCGATTGTTTGCCATGTCTATCAGCTAAGTTCCGCATTTAAAGCAACAAATAAAGTACTGTGACTTTGTGGGTTCGTGAAATTAAAAGTCCAATTGCACAAACTCAAAATGCTCTTTATTTCCACCGAATTACAGTTGAAACACTTGCCAATTACACAGAATTACGTAGCACACACAATTACAATTCGCCAGTTCGTCTGTCAGAGGTCCACTCTACACTCACAATTACGTATAACTCCTCTGATACACGCAAACAGTCTTCCGGTCCGTTCACTAGCACGGCACTCCTCATGCTGGTCGCCAAGAACTGACTGACTCGTCCACTGCAGGCCTTATATAGGGAAGATCGCCGATTCTGGAAGGTTCGCGGCTCGCACAATTATCCCGATATTTTCAGACGTCTTGTGGGAGGGGAAAGAGACGGTACAGGGCTCGTGCCGCTCTTTTAATCATCCCCTCAGTTAGTGACACGAGTTAAATGGGTAGGCGTGGTCTGAATGCTTCCCGTCTGGCCGGTTCTATCAGGAATTCCGACGTTCGGGTGACAGTAATTTCCAGTTCGAGTGATCACCACCATTTTCTAAAACTCAATGCTGTCAACCGATAAGAGGTTTTCAAACTTTTTACATTTGAATGACAGCTATCCAGAATCAACTCACACCAATACTCAGGAATGCACTGCGTGGCTTAATACATATATTCACCGGTTATAACTATGAAGGAAAAACCATCTTCATTGTAGCGGAAGTGGATAAAATTAAGAACAGGAAACTGCTTAACCTGCAACTGCCATAATGTTGTAGACTACCAAATTATAAAACTAATTTTCATAAATTTTGGCTTACATTTATTCCGCGTTAATTACGTTTTAGTATATGTCCGTCATGAAAATTAAAATCACACCATAGCCTGGCTAGGTTACAAAAGAAAACTAAATAAACCAAAATAAAGGTGGTTAATTATGTTGTAATGCCACATGAGATTTTGCTGGTTATTATAAAAAGTGTCTGCAATAATTTGCAGTAGAGAAACACTGTTATATTACAGACGTTATGATACCATGTAACTCTGGAGGTTAAGTGGGTATTTGCAAAAAGCTCTAAAATATAATTAATTTTAAAACTGAATAACGTATTTGAATGTTATGTATGTACATTCAATGATTATACCTAAACTCAACTAAAACTATTTAAATTCGATTGCAGCTATCTTAGGGGAAGACCCAGAAAAAGTTGGGTAGATGATGTAGAAGACGACTTGAGAAAGCTGGGGATTAAAGGCTGGAGAAGAAAAGCAGAGGACCGAGTAGAATGGTAACGGGTGGTTTGGGAGGCCAAGGGCCTACATGACCTGTAGTGCAGACTATCATCATCATGCACACAAGTTCAAAATTGGAAAATGATACTCCTAACACAGCATAACCCAGGACAGTCAACAGATACATTATGGATGTCCATGCGTAATGAACAATTTTTACTTCATTTATTTAGCGATTGCTCCATTAGGGCTAAACTACCGTTTTGGATAGCAGGAAAACTGAATGTTCAAATAATGTGTTGTGAATATCATTATAACGCAACGCAGAATCCAATACAACAGTGCAATCGACTGCACGACTGTTGAATGGAAATCGCACTCGTCATTCAAGTTTATACGAATGTCAAACCCATTGAAAATTATAAGTATAATTTTCAGATAATTATCATCGAATGAAAACATGCAGGAAACTAGTTTACCAATTATTGCTTACAATAAACATTCCATTTACCCATCACTACCTCCAAATACTTGCTAGGATTGTGTGATGGTGCCATTTAAAGGAAACGGGCATTTTACCCACTTCTAGATCCGTTCCGGTGGCCGGGCCTACATGAAAATTGGATCTTTTCGGGTGTTTCTCTGGTTCATCAGGGCAATGCTGAGAAGGTTAATTACATCCCCTCCGTTATCATTTCATATCATCTCTCATCTGATGGTCTCTTTCAGGGTGGAATGCCGGCGGATCTCTCGGCGTTGAATGACAGGATGATAGCTCCTGGGAAACATCTTCGTCCTCCGGCCACCGAGCCGGCATAGTGGGCTGTTTCAGTTTGCGAGATAGAGGTTGTGCAAGTCTTCCGGGAGTATTTCCAAATCTGGTGGCAGCTATCGTTCTCCAAGCCGGACTGTGGACTGTTTCGGAGCCACGTTAGGAGGGATGATGTTTATACTGAACTGCCGGGAAGTTTCAAGCTGGTAAATGAGAGGAACCCTACCCTCTGCAATGTGTGATTCCTTGGGGTCAACCTCCCTGTGCCTCCTCTTACCTCATCTTTACTTTCGCGAATGTACCACTTAGGGCATACGTATAACATTTGACTCTGGTTGACGTGTGGAATCCCCTCCGTAGAATTCCACCCTATCTTATCCAATACAATCCTATTCCACTCCATCCCATAGGTATACAAATTGTGCCGGAGGGGTGTATCATATTTCAGACTTTGACCTTATTGAAGTTTAATAATGCATGTTAAAAGTATTTTGACTCATTTTAAAACAAAAATTTAAGGATTTATTTTAGTGACACTGAACATGAGAGACCGTTACAATGACCATTGTGAACGGAATCTGTCATAATTTACAAAAGGTTTGGAAACAGTTGTATAATAATTATGAGCAACAGGACTGTGCACAAGCAAAGGCAACACAATGCCATTTTTGGGCACAGGATTCACCCATAGTCTGAACTTTTACAGCTCATTTTATCTAATTTTTCTTATTAATGATGTTATTGAACCTTCTCACCGGAAGCTATTAACTATTGTATGATTTAGCTTGAGGCAGTTTACGGCGCCAGTTTGGGGGTGAAAAGCTCAGGTGCATGCTCATAACAACAACAGACTGTAGGATTATACCAGAAGTTGGGTAAACATGCGTACGCACAATTTCTCTCCCTGGTGGGAAAAGAGAAAGCTGGGCAAAAAACGTCCAAACTGAGAAATTTGAACGTTTACCAGACCAGGGGATAAAAATTAACCAATGTCAAACTAATAACACATCACGTGAGTTTTCAAATTTCAAGAAAATAGCAAGAGTGGGAGAGAAAATCATCATGGCAGAACCTTGGCAGTAGACGATACATCACTCTGCAAACTACACAGTAAGGAACTCGATATATCTGACCGTACGTCAGACAGTGAATCTTCGGACAGTTGCATTTATTCGCTTGTGAGAAATAACATACATTACACTCTGCATTATTCACACCGAGGAACACGTAGTACAAAATCTCCGTCCGGGCGCAAGAAACTATACGTATTTCAGACAATTAAATGGATTCGCGGCAAGACATTGGTGTATCTTGGAACAATTAAAGTTATTTGCGTGGAAGAAGTAAACCACGATACATCACACTACAGACACGGGACACAGCAGCATGTATCACACTTCCACGCGAGTAGTGATATCCCAGGTGGCGAGCTCAAACTGATATCTTAAGCAATCGAGGTATTTCTGTCAGAACTACACCATCTGTTAGGACGCACCCACACCCTGAATCCTGCTAAGTGAACCCATGCAGAGATATCCTACAGAAATCTCCGACCAAGTTTAATTCTCCCCAATCCTTAATCCTGGCCCGTCACAAAACCCATCATCGTGAGGCGCTGAGCAAAGGGCAGAACTCAGCAAGATTTCAGCGGCTAAACCGCCTCAGTACAAAAGGCATACCTACGTTAGAAAGATCTGGTGCTGCCAAAGCTACCTCAGGATACACTGCTGTTGACCTTATCATGTTGACATGCATGTTGGTGTAAAGGACTATTTGGTAAAATCAGCCATTGTTGAAGTAAACATGTATATTTATGACTTATAAAATTATCTACATGTCTATGAGTTTAAAATGAAACAACAGCTGTGTTCTTATTTCAACTGTTTAACTCATGTTGAGTATAAAAGTCACAGCTCATGTGCTCAAAATTATCACATACGACCTTGTAGATTTGCAGTATTTCTTGTATTCAGGTTAATACATTTAGGGCACCTATCACTTCCACTCTGACATAAATTTTTGGCTATGGATGAAGTACATGCTTTGTTTTGAGAGAACCACACGTGCTTGTACTTATAAGGATTTAATTTAAATTTCGTTTCTGGAGCAGAAACTCCCCTCAACGATGCTGATATGGAAGGAAAGCTCGACTGAATAATGAGTTTAATGCAACGGAAAAACCTGGGTGCCATTTCCAGCGAGGGGCTGGAATTTTTCGAAGCTGAAGGTAATTTTTGGCTGTGCTGCTCTTTTGTTCATGCGTAAAGAAAGACAGGCTTTGGTAACTACGAGTGTCTCCCTGCTGTGGAATAATTAACGACACAATGGAGATGGAGACTTCATCATTTTAAATAATTACCGACTTCCAAGTCTCAAGCTAACCAGCTGTGTCCAAAGCTGTTTGCTTGCCAGCCACTGAATTTTGAGGCAACATGTTCACAATCCATTTATTTTGGAAATTATTGACGGTATTATTTAACAGTTGTTAATTGTGTCACTTCATATAAAATTTATGTGAAGGAAAGGAATGCTTCAGACTGTTAATTTAGATAAGATGTTTAAGGCATCATAATTTTCTTCCATTTCTTCTTAATTGTTATGATGAATTAAAGCATACTTAAAGATAGTTTAACATTGAAACCCTATAGAAGAACATACATAAATACTCTTAGTATCAATTATTATATTAAGGTGCAAAATAAATAATGCAGATAAATATTCAGGTTAGTTGATAGCCTCTTCTGAATGCAGAAGACCAAAGGCATATATCAAGGAAATAAAGATGAAGATGACCAAGGCCACCACTGACAGTAATGTTGATGATCTTAGTAATTTTGTTGAACATTACTTAAAATATTAAGAACTCAAAAGTCAAAATCTTCATTGATATGATGCAGTTAAGAATATTTAAAATTAGCTAAAAACATAAATCAATACCGAACAATGTTCAGTGCTGAATCTAAATAAAATATTCCTGCAAGCCTTGATTCACGTAAGTAAAACTGCAAATTTAGGCAGTTTAAATTTCGATTACAATTATGGAAAAATTTATTACAACACTAATTCTTATATTCTTTAATACGATGTAACGAATACCAATTTTGAAACACCCTTTTAGCACAAAAACCATTACTGCAGCTCTACTCTTCTACTCGGTAATATACGCACCCAGCATAACTACTTACAGCACCGAATGAGGACCAAGTAGCTGCTAAAAGCTTAACTAAACGACTTCTTTTCATGCATATAATACTAGCAAGGTGATAAACGAATGCTTTCCCAAAGAGCGACATACCAAGGGCCTCTCCTACCTGCCTAGGGTGAGCTCGGCGCAACTTATATGGTGAGTTAATCCCTGTAGATATCTAAATATCAGATTGTAATTCTTGCATCTCTGGCTCATAAGAGGACTAATGGCAACAATAAATAATTTAGTGACTAAAATACCGACAATAAAGACTAAGAGAAAGAAAACAAATCAAATCAATGTGACTTCATTTTGAACCTATCCCTTGGATCAGCATATTTCAGCAACTAACCATCTCAGCCAGCTGCCAACGATTTTATTCTTAAGATGTAGCAGAGCTACACGTAAAAATCAATAAGTACCATTAAGAAATGTATTTTATTCTACTGATTTATTACTCATCTCTACTGAGAAAATCAGAAAAAGCAACAAATACAATTAGCATTTATTGTGGTATAACACGCATTAAGCCCGCCTCGGTAGCGTGGTGGTAGCGAGTCTGCCTCACGTTCAAGAGGTCCCGAGTTCGAATCTCGGTTAGGATGAGTTACCTGGATAAGGTTTTATCGGGGGTTTTCCCTTATCCTGAAAGACGAATGTCGTGTAACTCTAAGCTCTATGGACCCCGGACTCATTTGAGCATTTCACCCATTCCATTCATCGTCCGATATGACTTAACGTTGGAGGACGTAAATTACAAAAAACATGCATTAATAGCAACAGTGCATTAAATTCATACTGTGACTTTGTGGGTTCGTAGAATTTAGTATGCAGAAATTTCAAAATGCTCTTTATTTCCGTATAAACACACTTTGGTCAACCCTTACAGTAACAGAATTACGTCACATATACAAATACAATCTTCAAGATCATTGACTACATACAAAATAATCCACTTTCAAAACACAGATATACGCACGCGATTATCAAGTTCTGATTACGATTGACTGACTGGCGATCCGCGGTTTCTTTTATAACTCCTCTCATCGTTCCAGAAATTAATGGACTTTTCTGTAAAAATCAAGAAAGCGAACCTTCTAGTCATCTATCTTTATCGGTTTCGGCAAGCTTTTTATCTCCGATTTGGGCGCCGGCCGCGCCAACCGCAACAATGCGATCGGCGACAATATTTTATTTTGTTAGTGTTGTAACCTTACATGAAGTTCCTATGGGACATAATTTAGTATTTACTGCGGCATGCTACTTCATTCATGTGTTATACATAGAGGTAAGCTAATTCCTAATTTAATAGTTTTCAGTTTCTTCTATCTCTCTTATATATATATATATATATATATATATATATATATATATATATATATATATTCTATCACTTTTATATACACTCAGATGAGTCAGCTGCCTCTATTTATTCTTATCTATGCAACCCGCGGTTTATAGTCTAATTTGAGGACATTGACCCTTTATGAATTGCTGAGAAAGATTTGAAAATTTTAGCGATCATAAAGTTTTTAATTTGTAAGCATGTATGTAATCTTTTAAACGCAACTATCGAACACAATTTTCCAATATATTTTGGACATAAATTTTTAAGATTTTTTGACAGAAACAATCTTTCATTATAATCATTAAAAACAAACTATGGACGTAGCTCCGGATACCTCTTTCAAGAGTTTTATCGGTACAGTTAAATATGCGTAGTCGATTCTCTTTTCTTATGTAGAATGTCCACCTGCTTTTCAGTTCTTCAATATTGCAGTTGAAATGAAATATATTCACTTCGTTTCATGTTGACTGTATTTTTCAATGTTCTGTAACTATTTTTTGACTTCAATTTTATTTGGTTAACTTTTTATATCCCTCTTATTATCATTTTTTAAATGTTAATTTACTCTTATTTCGGAAGTTTATTACTTGGACTTTTTTTCGCAGTGTTTCGTTTAGAGGTTTAGACAGTTAAATGTATACAGCATAGAGTATAATTGATAGTGCAAACGGACATGGCTGATAGCACACGCAAATACAAACAAAATAAGTCACAGGAGACAGCTGTTTGTTGCAAATGTGAGACAAGCCGCCAGCATCGTTATCCACAATCAGGCTAGACGCAGGTCTGTTTCGACGCCTAAAATTGCCGAGTTGTGGTGTTTTCCTTAAACAATAGAACTTACAGGGCGGATATCAACAGACGGTCTGAAACGATAGCAGCCTTGTTATTACTGTTAACTTTAACCCATTAAATGAGGTGTTCAGAACTTCGGGACTTTTTGAAGAGGCAACTTTACACCTTTTACGCAATAGGTTTCGGACACCGCTCCTGTCATTTCGGAATTATTAACAACCCACAAATTCTTCTAATCGATATACACTTGTATCATACTTGTGTGTTACAGTCTCATAGGAGCAGCGAAATTTGACTATGTGTTCATATACGGGAAGGTCGTGCAGTATCGTTAAGTTTTTTTACTTTACTCTATAACTGTGGTGGTTAATCGGAATCTTACTATATTATTCTCTTACCTCAGGACATGTTCTATGGATAGTATAATGTAATGATTTTTATTTATTAGTTGTAGTACTTTATTACATCGAAAGTAAAAAAGCTATAATTATAAGGCTTGTAGAAAGTCTTGCAGTAACGGCCGCTGTCTTTTCTGTAACAATAGAGATTGTCAGTGATACAGTGCACTGCCACATATAGAACAATAGTAGAATACAATAGCATAGGTACTTATTGCCACTATTTCTGCTCAGTTCACAAATGTTTAGCTCACTGGCTTACAGAGATCGCAAATATAGCGCTGCTATAGGCCTCACAATATCTCCCGTACCCTAAGAGCTACACTAACCACCATCAAGCACTCACAGCAAACAACTGAAGAGAGGAAGAAGATATCCGACTATAGCGCACGTGGATGCACAAACTTGCTACTGCTTACTGGAAACTTCTGCCACATGAGCAATAAAGGGAAATCACAGCAGTGGCCGGTACTGCATGTCGGCCGATACTACAGGACTCTCCCCTACTCTTTCACGTGCTGATGTGCTATAAAGCATAAGCAACTCATACGGTATAGCTATAGATGAACACATACATAAGTGTTCACACTAAATTGTTTCTTGTTAGTCGCGTATGGCCTCACCGCTGTCCGTGGAGCCTTCAGTTTTAATAAGTGCAAGAAAGCATGTCTTATTTCATCACGGCACCCAGGTCGAATGATCCAGGTGAACTTCCTTCTCTATTCATTTCTGCGATTTGCGTTCACAAAGCTTCTCAGAGAGGGCGCAACAATCGTTTTATGGAGAACCTTCCAACAGGGAAATTGTAAAGTGACACACGTGTGTCTGTACATTAGCGTGATGTAAAATATAGTTTCATATAGTTCATACCATCAGGTATCACAACGTGCATTATTCATGCTTCGACATGTATTAAGTACGGGCGTTAAACGTCACTAAAATGAAGCACCTAAGATGAAGACCACCTTCTATTGTACGACCTCAACAGCATTATTGGGAGGGCTGTTCAATAAAGAACGATCACATTCTTTTTTTGGCAGCGTACCTTCATTATTCCTCATAATGTTGATGCTCCTTCTCAAAATGGTCTCCCCTGAATGCGATGCACTTGTCCCAGCGTTTCTGCCAGTCTTCAAAGACATGCTGGAAACCAATTTTTGAGAGAACCTTCAAAATCACCTCCGGAGCCTTCACCACTGCTTCTGATGATGGATAATTCCTCCAACGAAGGCCTTTCTTCAAGTTAGGGAATAGAAAAAGGTCACATGGGGCTAAATACGGACTATAGGGATGGTGAGGGATTCACTTTACGTTATTTTTGCAGGATATTCAGCAACAACATTGACAATTTGCGGCCGCGCATTATCGTGGTGCAGCATCCAGCCTGCTTCATGGAAATGTGGTCTTTCACGCCTGATATGTTCTTGCAATGTTTTCAGGACATCCCTGTAGTGTTGTCCAGTGACTGTTGTGTTTGCACGTACAACATGCTGATAAACCATTCCATGAATATCAAAGAATGAAATGACCATAACTTTCTCAGCAGAAGCAACCACTTTTGCCTTTGGGGGGGGGGGGGGTTGGTGATGAAGGAGATTTCCACACTGAGGTTTGCTGCTTGCTCTCAGGATCAAAATGATGTAGCCGAAGTTCATCAGCAGTGACTACGTTTGAAAGAAACTCCGGATCTTCCACTAACATCAACTTTATCGGTAGGCAATATTGAACATGTCTGAACTTAACTGGTTCTCACAAGCGGGAACCACCAATACCAACAATGAAACTACTACGGCGTGTTTGTTTCACAATAAGCTAACAGAATATAATAAGATTGAATTTAAGTGCGAAAAATTATGACCGTAAAAAGGTTATGGTCATTCTTTATTGAACAGCCCTCGCACATCTGTTTGGCTGGAAGACTTCAAGTGAACATAACAGTTCTCAATAAAATTGAACGACACCTTTCCTATACGAAAATTGATTCAGCGTTTAAAGCTTCCAGCACCAGTTCGAATGGTGTTTTTGACCAACATGCTACTTGTTTATCCATTTGTTTGATCAAGACAGCAATACACTTTAAAGCCCAATAAATATTTATGTGTTAAATCTCTTACGTACACAATTACAATAACTAACTACGTTTCTATTTTGTTTAAGCAACGATCGAGCCCCAACAATAGCAAATGTCGCAACCAAATCGGAAACTATTGAAGAGGGAGACGGGGATTTATATCCGATTTGGACAGTGAACGGGCAAATGGACCATAACATTTTGGCCATCGCTCTTACTGTGTTGTAATACCCGTTACTGCGATCAGTTGTGATATGTTTGAATATGTTTGTTTATAGCGTCTCCTTGTTTTGCTCATTGTACTCTGTCTCTGCAACTGATGTGATTGTTAATTCATGTTTAGTGACGGTTTATTGCTTTTATCTTATTTGTCGTGTCAGAGCGCAAAGTGCAGAGTGGGTGGAGTTGAAGTTGACTGCTGTTAGATTGCGAGAGAAATTCAATGCAAGGCACTTGGATCTCCTAAATCCCCCGTCCCCCAGAAAAAGGATTGTACTGAAGTGAAAGATTAATGATGTAGTGAGGCAAGAAGAGAAGAATTTTACACACTATACAGGAACAGCCACAATTCTGGGTCCTTGATTACTCTAGGGATTTACTGGTAATGGAATCTCACTTATGCAGAAAACCTTCAACGTTTTAACGTATGTGTTATGCGAGTATTCGTCAGCATTGGTAATATATTGAAACTGTACTGGAGTAGGCAATTATTAAAGGTAAATTTGGTCGTCTTCATCTGGTGCACGCCTTTCGGGGGTAACTCATCCCACCAAGTGATGACTGGACATGTTTATCAGAGGGAGATTCATAATGGACATAATCCGTTACAGCAATGGCGGTGAACTGAGAGGACCTGCAGCTTTTACGGCGGACTATGAACCCCCGCTACGGTGATACAACCAAGCGGAATGGCTCAGGTGGTTTCGTCTGTGGCCCGCATTCGTAATGCCCAGGCTTGATTTGAGTGGCCGACCTATCTGAACCTTGTTTTTTTCGGGTATTTTCAAGGGTTGCTTGGCGAATGCTGAGTAGGTTAATGACATTCCTCGAATTTCCTGTCCCTTCATTTCATCTCCACTATTATTTCACATCATCTCTCACGTGATAGTATCTTTCAGGTTAGAAGTGTCGACTGGTGTCTCGGCGGTGCATGGCAGGATCATATGCCCTGAGAAAAACTGCTTCCTGCTCCCGATAGGTCAGTTGCCGGTCTTCGGACCTGCTGCTTGAACTATTTCGGGATTGACTGGTGAGCCCTTTTCCGTATCGCAGAGGGTGGGGGGACCCGTTGCCCTGGCCTGCCGAGGGAGGTCTCTATGTAAGTAAAATGTAGGGATCCTGCTCTCTGAAATGGGACGGCCGCCCTATGTCCCCTCTCGCCATATCTTTCCTCCCGGGGGTGCCCCACTTGGGGCACCCGCCTCGGTACCGTAGATGGTAGCGAGTCTGCCTCGCGTTCAAGAGGTCCCGAGTTGGAATCTCAGTTAGGGTGCGTTACCTGGATAAGTTTGTTCCAGGGTTTTCCCTTATCCTGATAGACGAATGTCGAGTAAATCTAAGCTCCATGGGCCCCGGACTCATTTGAGCGTCACTTCACACATTTCATTCATCGTCCGGTATGACTTAACGTTGGAGGACGTAAATTACACGTACACATAGGCTCCACTTGGGGACATAGGCACAGTAGATCACAACTGGCCTCCGTGTGCCGAATCCCTTTCGTAGTAAAATCTTAATCCTAGGGATATACCACATGAGTAAGTCATAGGCAAAGGCTAGGATAGAGCCAACTTAATATCTCCATTCTATAGACTAATTCGAACCATCGACCCTCAGCACGACAGTGCACAAACCCACTGAGTGAACCCGGCACACGGTACTGAGTTACTCCATGATAGTATGTAAAACTGGCATTTTGGAAGTACCGAAATTTGTTTCTCACCACCGTCCTCCGTCTGATCTTTGTTTGTGCTGGGTTTTCGTGGTTGGTAGGTGAATACTTGAATTTCTTTCCAGTATTTCTTTTCGTTCAATTTCCTTTTCAAGTTTGGGCTATACTTTTAGGTTTCGTGCCGTGATGTGGGCCGGTAAGATGCAACGGATACTTGCCCCAGTGAAGTAGTGTTCAATAGAACTACAGTTGGATGTGCCGGTCATCAGCTGCCGTAAAGGGAGGATTCCTTGTGCCAGGAACTGCTAGGGACTTCCGCACACCTGCACGGTTTGTGTGTCTGCGGCATGTGGATCTTCTTCCTGTAGAGTGACAGTCGCAATCGATGCCACGTAAATATTGTCCTTCTTTGTGTACAATGTATCCATTACCCCTAAAGCAGCACGGGTAAGTAACGCACTGTAAGTATGAGTTTACCCTCCCTCTTGTCCGCACTACTTTCAACAAACAGGTAAACACAGCCAGCTAAATCGGTTTATTCTGTTTATAATCGCGTGACAGTGCAGTGGCGGCTTACATGTGGAAAAGCAGCTTTGATACGTCTTACTAACACGTATACATCCTATGTTGCCACCCTATGTTGGCCTTTCAATGCGGCTCATGCTGGATAAAACTTAGACAACAGTTCAGGAAAACATGGTTTGGATTTGTACACACATTTTCCAAGCTGCACCATTTTTTCAAGCAAATTAGTGACCATGTTTGCTACTGCTTATCAATGGTACAACTAACTGTACAGCATATTGGAATTCAACAAGTGTCTGCTACCCAGTAGCGTCTTCATATGTTCTACGTTTAAGTTCCTCTAGTTTGCTGGCGGACATTGAAACACTCAATATTTAAATTACAAGCAGCAAGGATACCAAACGTGTAAAGTTAAGGGAGTATCATTATGATTATTTAACAATGTACATGGTAAACAATCTCATTACACTTTTTAGATAGATTGTAACCATTAATTTTTAAGAATACAGCTTATAAAGTAATTAAATGTCTTCAGTAGCACAAGGGAAACGTTTATCACTGCATAACCATTGTATAAAACATAGGTAATAAGCATGTTGATTCTATAGAACTGCTTTTGTCAAATTAAGGTTTGGCTAAGTTTATGATCTTGGCGATTTTCTCTCACAATTCTAGTATAGGCCGTTTAATATTGCCATTACGTCCTTCACTCATGTTCTCTAGTGTCATTTACACTCTTCACAATTTACTAGCCAAACCTGCATTCAAAAGTAGGCATCTGATTATGTCCAAAACCCGAATGACCGCCACTATGGCACACGTAACCTGTTTGTTTACTTTCCAGATAGAAGGGAAACGGAAGGGATAATTGTAGGGAGTAAAAGCATTTCGAACTTCGGGTGCTCATCTTGTCGGCCTTGCCCTAAAAGTACACTTTCACAGAAATTGAATATAAAATATAGTGCGGTGGTAGCGATATTGCTTACCAAACTGCTTACCAGTTGGATTTCTGGCACCGACTTGGAGATTTTCTTCTGCTAGGAGACCTGGTCCAAAGTGTGTTGAGCATCGACAGCTCTCTGAGCAGTTTATATCACTTTTATTATTTGTTTAATCGTTTTTATTGTTTCCGTTTATTTTACAGTCTGTTTTCTGCAGTTTCATACACACACACTATACACATGAACCCATGCCCAAGGCGGGACTCGAACCCAAGAGCGTCTACGTGGTGGAACGCTAGAAACATATACTCTAACGACCATGGCTAAAAGGGCCGACATTAATTGAGAAAAAAAAATGGCATAAAGCTGTCCCAAAACATTACGCCTGGGGTGAAGTACATATATTTTGACCGGTTCCATAGACCGGGAACGGTTGTTGCGTCGCTGGTTATTTAACATGTAAAATGGTCCGCATGAAGCTTATTGCATTTATGTTCTCGTAACCTTGAATACCATGCATCTCAGGTTTCCAGAAGCAATAGCGAATCTTTCGTAGTTAGGAAGCACTGACACATTTTCTCACGTGAAATATCTATAGCGTGTGAAGAAAAGCTTACTCGTTGTTTTAAGTGACACTTATAAATGCAACTGTAAGTATATTTAAATAGCATTAGCAACAGTAATTTACATAAATTGGTATTTAGCGGGGACAAATAGGAAAGAATTACGAAGTTTTAAGCTCGTATCAGCTCAAAGCCACCGAATTATTTTTTTCGTTTCGGATATCTAGATAAACGTGCTTTCAATCTTTCTGTCATTTCTTTGCAGCCCGAAAATAAGCAAAGCATTTAATAAAACTAAAAAGGAATAAATATAAAGACAGAAAATAATTAAGTTAAGTTTAATAATTTTAACATTAGGAGGTCAATGGTAAAAGTAAAAAGGTATTTAAGTACTTACAATAATAAGTCGCCACAAATGTGTATCTCGAATATGAGAACTCTAAGTGGTTTACCGAAAAATATAATGTGTCAATTGGAGAGTTTAATGCCGCGTAATGTTTACCATGGTAGCTCAAGGGGTTAGAGCGACTGGGTGGAAACCAGGAGATCCGTGGTCCAAATCCTGGCAGTGGCATTGAATTTTTCAGTGGACTCTTATTAAGTAGAATAAGTTTCTGTAGGCATATGTTTAATTGCATATTTTATTTACTTAATGACTGCTCGAGCTACCTTAGGTCAAGCTTAACTTTTTTTAGTAATTATTTTACTTTTCAGATTATTCTATATCAGTAGAGTAATGTGATTTATACATTTATACTCCCTATTTCCAAGAACGATACCTACATGCTGGAAAGAAGTATTACTAAGATAAGAATAAATTTAATGAATTATAAAGTAATACACTTTGGTTATGAAGTTATCGTTTGGCACACTTTTCCATAGTATTTTGCCTCAAATACTAAGCAGAAATAAAATCCTCAGACTTTATAGGACTATGGAATTAGATCTTGCAAAGGTGTCGTAATATCGAATGTCATTTAATACACAGCTATAGTATAATCGCGGATCCGATCGCGATAAAGGCGGCTTGCGCACACAAAGGAACTGATAGGCGGACAGTATGGAAATAAAGAGCCTGCAAAAAGCAGATAAACATAGCGCGAGATAAAGGACTTGCCGGCCCAGAGTATTTAGAGAACTTTCTCAAGATGAATTACTGAGAAAGTGCTTGCATGGTCGACCCCAAAACCCAAATGAAGCTTTTCATCATCTAAAATAGGAAAGAATTCCAAAAAACTGTGCATGAAAAACTTTAGAAATTAGTGTATATGATATTGCTATTTTTTTATAATGATAGGTGCAGTGGTAGGCATAAAGTAATGACAAAAATGGGTATAAAGATTGGTGAAAATATCAGGGCAGTATGTCTAAAAAAAAAAAAAAAAAAAAAAAAAAAAGATGTGCGTCGACTCTGAGGCAAAAAGAACAGCTCTGTTGCTTGAAAGTAGGGCTAGAAGTAAGAAAAGTAAAGGAAAAGATGAGGAAAACCAAACTGAGCAGGAATATGGAGCAGGCATGTTCTGAGAGTATGTATAATTTAAAAAGAATGGTGTTAATCTTTGATCGTGATTTCCCAAAACCTTGATTTTTCAAGGATCAGTGATATTTGGATCAGTGGACCAGAGCTTAGCCACCCTCACCGACGCTTTTAATATACAAACTGATTTAGTATATATAAATGTCAAACGCTATTATTCATTTGGTAACGTTTCTGTTTAAATGTCAGACGTTACTATTACCAGATATCGCCGGGATGGGAAGACAGACGCCAATGTGTGGGAAATTCGCTCACCTTTCCAACTTCCTTTTCCATGCGTTATTCATAGACAGCTGATTTCCCTTCACACGTGAATCGAACCCTACATTTGCAACTAAATGCCTCTGTGTTAACCGTTGTGAAGTAGCTGGGCTTTGTAGAACTTCATATAATATGACGTAACTTTAAATGTCTGCCATTTATATAAGAGGGCGTATTATTAATACTGTGGCTAACAATTTACAAGCATAAAATATTTTTCTTCTACTTGTTAACGTCATTTAATGTTTCGTTTTGCAATTCTTTGCCTAAATGCAATGCCCTAGAGTTTCAACTTCGTAATCAGATCCAAGAGAAATCTGAACAGAGGTAGTAACTTTATTGCGTGTTTCAAATGGGAAGAGTTCTTGCCTGTAGCGAATCAGATGCGTTAGTGCATTCGGCGTTGCCACTTCGTTATTCCCACTCCTTTTATATTTCCTTCTCTCTCGCACACTTCTTGGCGCTAGACATAAGGGAACGCAAACTGATTTTTCCAAAGTTTTATAACAATGCAGTTGTTGAAATCACAATTGCAACATCGTTATTCGTAAATTACTCAAATGGTTTATATATCTTCTTCTTCTTTTTCTTCAAGGATTGGGCCCTGTGACCCGTTCCGTTCTCTTCAAGAGCCTACTGATCCTTCTGCTGGGCGTCCCACATCTCTCTTTCCCTTTGGCATATAATTTAAAACTCTTCTTTGAAGTCGTTTCACGTCCATTCTTAAAATATGATTTTTTCCATTCATTTTTGTTCTCTATTATTTTACTGTTTAAATTAAAAATACCAAGCTCTCCTCATATTTTTTCGCTTCTTACGCGGTCTATTCTTTTATAACCTGCCACGTTTCTCAAAAATCTCATCTCTGCCGATTCTAGCTATTTGCGTTGGTTCTTTGCCAGTGTCCATATTTCGGAATCGTATGTTAACATTGGGACTGCCATTATCTTATAAAATTTCATCTGTGTTTCATTTTGTGTTTTCCTATTCAGCGTTCTTGTAATAGTCCCACACATAATTTAGTTTAAAATTAATTATAGTTTATTAATTACTTATTTTTCTAATCCAACAAAAATACCAGCGGTGCATCCTTATAGCTGTGAATGTTACTTACTTTAAGAGATAATTCGTCATTTTCATTAGCTTCAACGTCGGAGTACTGCAAATTTACGATGATAGGTTCCAAAATCTCGTTACATGCTATTTATTTTCAAAATTCGTCTTCTTGTATTTTATCAGATGTCTTATACAGTTTTCACAGTCTTGTTGTGTTGCTTGTCAAGTTCATCGTGAATAAGTCGTTCAATGTCAGTCGGTTTGAACATATTATTTCTGTTTGAAACATAATTTGAACCCACATTAACTCAATTGCATTGTTCTGTCAGTAGCAAAAGGGGAAGGTGGATCGTGTCTCATTGATCCATGTAAGAGTACCTGAATAGTACTGCTTTGAACTCTAGAATAAACAAAGAATACGAACCATTCATAAACAAAGATATACTGTGACCAGACACGTTCTGTCAAACCAGCAGGAATTGTATTGTTTCCTGTCATCGAATTGAACAAACATGTTGGCTTACTCAAAGTGCATATTTCTTTTACCACGTCATGTTAAATGTTAACGTTTCAGTTCTGAGTAATTTCAAATATGCGTTTACGCATACATTGCTTACGTCGCAATGCATTGTTATAACATAATGATATCTATTTTATTTATTTGTATTAGGAAAACTATTTGAGCTAAAAATATGGGCTCTTTAAGATTATGTTAAGTGCATTATGCTCTCCTTCCTCATGGATCATTTTTTGTAAAATCTGAATTTTTGTCTTAGCACGAATAGTATTTGATGTTGATTAGTTTGACGGTCGTCACACACCACAGGGGAATGCAATACAACACCGCAGGACTCCGATTGGTTGCTCACCTAGTAGCGCTCAAGAACAAACATCATCACTTTTGAAACACATAATAATTATGTTCATCATTTACAACTTGTCTTCAGTAACTATTAAATGGCAAAATGCATTGATTTAATAATTAATAGTACAGTAGGCTGATATAAGTAGGCTGATAAACCCTTGGTTTAAACTTTTTAGTACGAACCTCTCAGATAACGCACTGATTATTCTCCTAAGAGTGAGAGGGGTACTGGTGCGCTTCTCGGATGTTTGCTAAGCACAAATGAACGGATCACTTCAACCAATGCAATGCACAGGAATCAAAAATGGTATATAGATGCTGTATCCACGTGGAGTAATTAGTGCGTTATCTGTGATGTTTGTATAACCAAAAATAAAGCCAGAGTAACCATTTGAGTAGCGCTACAATACACTATGTGTTACGTTATCGTGTAAACAGAGCTTTCTCAGTTTATGTATTACATCAATCTGCTACTCAGTTTGGAAACAAGCGATTTTATTACTGTATATATGTAGCACCTATCTGAGTTTAAAGAAAAACTGTACCTAATAACATATA
The DNA here is from genome assembly GCA_030765055.1 of Mantis religiosa. Taxonomy (NCBI): domain Eukaryota; kingdom Metazoa; phylum Arthropoda; class Insecta; order Mantodea; family Mantidae; genus Mantis; species Mantis religiosa. The sequence goes on along the minus strand of CM060952.1, from coordinate 150,684,576 downwards.
TCCATATTCGAACATTTTATTCACTAAGCATGGTTTTGTCTCATGTAAGAAATTTCATTATTTAATTGATACATACAGTGAAGTAAAAAGTAGCTAAATCAGGGCTGCCCGCCTCGGTAGCGTAGTGGTAGCATGTCTGCCTCACACTCAAGAAGGCCAGAGTTCGAATCCCAGTCAGGATCAGTTATCTGAATAAGTTTTTTCCGGGGTTTTCCCTTATCCTGAAAGACGAATGTCGGGTATCTCTAAGCTCTATGGACCCTGGGCTCATATGAACATCATTTCACCCATTCCATTCATCGTCCGATATGACTTACCGTTGGTGGACGTAAATTAAAAAAAATCAAAGCTGTTTAAAAGTTGTCTTAAAATTGGTTTAAATATTTAGTTTCTAGGAAGTAGTTAAATATTGTTTGTGAAGAGAGCAGAAGTGCCACAAACGTTTTGCCTTATGGAAAATTTGATATAAAATTCTCCAAATCACAACAAATTGCAAACTTTTATTCCCTAACTGCTCAGTTATTTTAGACTAGAAAGCAGCGTTTCCAAATGTATGTACATAACATTCTTCCGGCAAATGGTTTCACTAGGATTATTTAAAGGCTGTTAATGGTTATATCCACTTTACATATTACAACAGGAGCGCAATGAATTGTCCAACCGAGGGATATTGATAGGTACCACTCAGAGCACTGATTTTTTTTAAACTTAGAAGCTAAAATGCATAAATTGATCGAAATTACGTAGAGCGAATTGATTTCATTAAGCTTAGGTAAATAAAGGTTTTATAAAACAAAAGTGAATGGCATGGCTCACAAATTAATTATTTGTAAAGACACTTTTCCATTGCAGAGTTAAATATTAACATAAGTACTTCAAACTCTGCTTGCTAATGATGACAATTACAATTAAGATTTATACCCTACAGCGGTCAATGCGAACAAGCCTTCAACATTTTATCTTATTTACTGTTTTCCTCTCAAGTTCCACATACAGAGCTTTCCATCTTTCTTATAATTAGATATGTTTTCTTTTTCCATTTATCGCTCCTTACTGCGTATTTCCTAGCAAAGAATTTATTCTTATTCTGTCTCCACATACATTTATTTCCTCTTTGATTAGCTACAGTATTAATTAAAGCCTGCATTTTCTAAGTTATTATATTAATTAGTTTATGTCTTTATTTTACATGTTTACATGTTATTCCTACATTCTTATTCCAAGTAATTTCATATTGCTCTGTTCCAGGTTTAAAAATATGTCGCCAGCATAGATTTCCGCACTATGCGATTGCTAAAATACAGAGTGATTATATAGAACGAACACATTTATTTCTTAATTGTTTCAAAACGAATTGTGTTAGCGACAACTTATTACACCTTAAATGTAGAGGAACTTTGGGAAATTATTTACCTCTATAGCAAATGTTGAAAATATCCTCCATCCTACATAAGAAACAACTCAGCACTTCGTTCCATGTTACTGGCCACTCGTTGGTGGACAACAGCTTGTATTGCCTGTGTGATGTTGTGCCTCAGATCGTCCAATGTCGGGGACGTATGGAGTAAGCCCTGTCCTTTAGTTAACCCCATAGAAAGAACTCCCGCGATGTCAAATCCGGAGATCTCGGTGGCCACAGGTTCATTGAAATTATCCGGTCGTCAAAGAAACTTGCAATTAATTCCATGGATTCAGTTTATGTATGGCATGTAGGGCCATCTTGCTGAAAATATCCTTGACTCAGCTCTTCATCGTCCAGCTGCTAAACGAACTCCATGAAAATCAGTCGGTACTCTGCAGTGTTCACATTCCGGTTAAAAATATGGTCCCAATGTTCTCTGTGCGGATATTGCGCCCCAAACCCCAATTTAACTGGCTGCATAGGTGCCGCATGGTTGATATGTGGGTTCTCGATGGCCCAATGGTGTGAGTTCTTTTGAGTTCACATAACCGGATAAATGGAACCATGCTTCATCTGTCAACCATGTGATGGACAATATGGCTGGAATTTTCACAATGGATGTCTGTAACCAACGAACATAGTTGAATACGAGGGCTGTTCAATAAAGAACTGTAATTCAATCTTATTATATTCTGTTAGCTTAATGTGAAACAAACACGCCTTAGTAGTTTCATTGTTGGAACTCTTGGTTCCCGCCTATGGGAACCAGGCAAGTTGAGACATATTCAATATCGCCTACCACCGCAATGGAGTGAACATGCAGTTAAAGTGGATGTTAGAGGAAGATCCGGGGTTTCTTTCAAACGTAATCACTGCTGATGAAACTTGGCTACATCATTTTGATCCTGAGAGCAAACAGCAAAGCTCAGTGTGGAAATCTCTTTCATCACCAACCCCCCAAAAAGCAAAAGTGGTTGCTTCTCCTGGGAAAGTTATGGTCATCTGATTATTTGATATTCATGGAATGGTTTATCAGGATGTTGTACCTGCACACACATCAGAAACTGGATAATACTATAGCGATGTCCTGAAAACAATGCAAGTCCATATCAGGCGCAAAAGACCACGTTTCCATGAAGCAGGTTGGATGCTGTACCACGATTAATGCGAGGCCGCATATTGCCAATGTTGTTGCTGAATATATTGCATTCCTCACCCTCCCTATAGCCCAGATTTAGCCCCATGTGACTATTTTATATTCCCTAACTTGAAGAAACGCCTTCGTGGAAGGCATTATCCATCATCAGAAGCAGTGGTGAAGACTGCGGAGGCGATTTTGAAGGATCTCTCAAAAATGGTTCCCAACGTGTTTTTGAAGTCAGGAAGAAACACTGGGACAAGTTCATCTCATTCAGTGGAGATTATTTTGAGAAGGACCATCAACATTATGAGGATGAGTAAAGGTACGTTGTCAAAGAAATTGTAATCATTCTTTATTGAACAGCCCTCGTATTTTATCCTCATCTGGATGAACAACCGTAACGCTATAGAGCTTTAACCCTTCAATTTTTGCAGCTTTCTGGCACATCAAGCACGTGTACACTGTCTCCTGCGACAAACATTTTAATGAGGGTGACTGCTTCAGTCGTTTTGCTACGTCAACGACCGTGAGAAACCTAGATGGACGATGCTTGCCTTTTTCACTTACCAGAGATCCAGTGTTTCCATTTTGTTTACCAGTTTGTGTACACCAGTGTTGTGCTTCTTTTGGGAGAATTAATACCTCCAAATTCTCTTTGGTATGCCTTTCCAGTAGCTGTAATTGAATTCGTAATCCAGTATTGCTTCAACGGAAGAGTTGTTGAAATAAAGCAAGGCTACACTGTAAATTCCAAATTCTATAACAATAAACATGTCATTATGAAAATTTAGCCACATAATTAGAGTATTATTTTAAACTTGCATGCAAATTTTCATGTTGTTACACCAAATTGTTCGTTAATTATTAATTATTTTTTGTGAAAATATTGTAAAACTCACTCGCTATATAAAATGTTCTACGAATCAAAGAATTTGAACTTTTAAGTTAAATGTTTGTTTTCGGCTAGTAGAGAGCAATTTTAAAAGACCCACATTATTGTTTTGGGAATATTCTTGTAGCATTTGTTCTAAAGTATTTTCCATGTGTTAGCTCTCAAATTTTTGAAAATATTAATTTTGTTATTGGTTAACATCACATAATTGTCAAAACATGAACATTAACAGAAAAAGGGGAAGGTGAAGTTTCTTATTTACATATTATGGACCTATCCTGTAAGTTTCACCAAGTGAAATGAAATACTTTGAGGCGTGAGCCATTTTGCATACTGAAAAGTGTTAGAGAAACGTTTCTCACAAAATTAATTTTAATGTGATGAATGTTACTCCTAACGATTGTTAAAGGTCTCTGTAAATTGTCACTCGATGGCCTAAAATGGCATGAATAGTAAAAATAGCATGTCATCTATTATTATCAAAAATGAAAAAAAAAAAGAAAATTCCTATTATTTTCAACATTTTCGACGTATTTTCAGTGTAGCCTTGCCTTAATGTGTACTGAATTTTCACATTGATTAGGACAAAGTGTCGAAAACAGCTGCCAACGAACAGCATTTAGGAATAAAAAAAAAAAACCATTTTCGCATCTAGACTCCAGAACATTCTGCTTAATTTGGTGCTAAAATTGGTCAATGGAACAATTGAAGAAAGAAATGTGTCAGTTCTGTATATACAACTAAAATTACGCTACACTCTGACATATCTATTCAAAGGATTGAGTCAAAATACAGGGCAGGTATTGTTTCAAGGTAGTAAATTAGTAAAGTAGTGCAGCATTTTTACTGAGTAGAGCAGGTTTGTACTTTTTTTCCATATTTTTGAATAAATTTGTTTAGTTAGTGCAATAATTTAAAATATAAAAGGTGTGATAAATATACTGTCGGGAATGCTCCTCAAGAACAGCTAATAAGAAAATTTATAGATCATGTACAATAACTAACATTCTTTGAGCCAACGTAACATTTCATGAATATATGTCATGTTTTTAGATTTAAATATGCAGACTTGAAGTATATTACCAGTAGTAACATTCCCTTTAAAATAAATTGCTGCGTTCCTTATTACTTCCTTGTTCAGCTTATTAATTCCATATGTTTCTGCAGTACCTGATTAAGGATTCACGTTCTCTCAGTTGCTTCAATATTGCCTCAATTGGTGCGAAACGTTTAATTCTCCCCTTAGTCACTTCAGGTCTTGGAAGTGTTCATTGCATAGACAAAATTCCGAACTCATATTGGGTACTATTACTCTAACCACACAGTTATCTAACCTCGCAGGGCATGACCTGAATAATTCCGCCCTTATGACTTTGCATATCAGGAACCTCGTGCGTTATCTCATTTTGAGTCTCCTGTTAGGACTTGATCTCTCTCAATAAGATAACCTTGCAGGTTTCCAGTATATACAGAAGCAGATGGGGGAAATTCGGGTCAAGTCCTTGGGGAACATGTTGACTCTGTGATTAAAACGCCGGCATAGGAAGCCGGAGATCCGTGGTTAGGTTCTCGGTCATAGCTTGTTTACCTAATTCCTTCGTATTACTAGGCACACAGGATATTATCCAGGTATTATTTTATAATTACGTACTGACAAACATTTTCTGAACAGCAACGTTGATTAGCGATACATTTGACGATATACTGAGGACCATAATTAATGAAAAGGCAACAGAATTCTGTCAGTTTATATCAAGTGGTTATTTTATTAATCACAGTAATTTTGCCTAATTTAGGCAGTAATGTGGTCAACTGTTACGCATTTCACAAACATTATTTACATTTTAAAGATCTCGGTTTAAACATATTTACACGTCAGTTTCTTTTACCGGGTTCGAAATCGTCACATAGGACACAAAATTGAATAATAGAACATTATTATTATCATCATCATGATTATTATTATCTTATTTTAATGTTTTTGTGTTAATTCCTATGAAAAAAAATGAATAAAAAACATTGCAAGGAATTGGGTATACAGGATCGAATGCGATCTGAAATCCACGGAAACATGGTGCGGAATAATACGGTATTTCATTGTTAACAGAAATGCCAAATAAGAGGAACAGCAGCCGCCAGGCAGGCGTTTCCCCCGCAGCCACCTCCCTCACCTCTTCCGTAACACTCATGAAGCAAGCTATTTTTTTGTTATATTTTGTTATATTTCTCCTAGGGGGCTTCACTTTGCTGATCTGTACATGCAAAATAAAAGACTGTATCCGGCTACTAAATCACATATACGTCTCTCCCTTACCCCAAAACAGCTCTTTTTTGCACATGGATCAACGTAAAAATAGCAACACATTTCCTAAGGCCCTTATATTAGCATTCATACAGCATAAAAATATCCCAGTTCTTTCCATGCATAAGCTGACTCTCTTAGGTTGAAATACAAGATTTATGTACCAGGTATAGTCCAATATAATACCAGGTGAGTCAACTGCCCCTATTTATTCTTACGTATGCAACCATATTATGTCTAATGTGAAAACATTGACCATTTAAACCAAAAAGCCACTATTGCAGTTGTGCCCTTCTGTTTGGTACTATACGCACCCAGCATTAATACTTACAGCCCTGAATGAGGACCAAGAAGCTGCGAAATGCTTAAATAAATGACGGACTTTCATGCATGTAATACTAGTAAGGAGATAAACGAATTCTTTCCCGAAGAGCGACATAGAATACATGTCAGCTGGGCAAGTGGGTTAGCTGCTGGGATATGGAAAAGCAAAAGTTACGTTCGTAATGAAGTCACATTGTTTCTTCTTTCTTTCTCGTAGTCTGTATTGCCTTGAAGATAAATAATCAGAACATTAAACGGGAAAAAGAGATGAGATATTTGGGTATCATGATAGATGAAAAATTTCATTTCAGAAAACACACGGAGTATATTAGGCAGAAAACTGAGAAAATAATGCTTAAGCTAGCAAGAATAACCAATTTAAATTTTGTACTTCCATTGCGTAACATACAGATATATCATAACACCATTTTTGCTTCAATTATGACTTATGCGGCAGCAGTTTGGGCAGAAAGGATGGATGATGTACAAATAAGAAGATTGTTGAGAAGAACGCAAAGAAAAGTATTATTACGTCTGACAGGAGCTGTAAAAACAACACCAACTATGGCATTGCTAGTAACAACGGCCATTTGGCCGATTGATTTATTAATAAGATTGAAGGGCGCAAAATTTTGGGCGAAAAAAGGAAACTTAGAAAAAGTTTATAATATAACTGGAGTCAGAACAAACAAATCTTGGGTGATTAAAAATAGTTTAAAAGATAAATGGCAAAAAGAATGGACAGACAGTCAAGAAGGTAGAAGAGTGTTTGAAATTTTTCAGAACGTCAAAGAGAGACTAAAATTGAATTTTATTCAACCAACAAAGGGATTTATACATTATATAACTGGACACGGACCTTATAAGACCTATTGGAAGAAAATCAATAAAACTGAAAATGATATATGTGAATTATGTAACAAACAAGATAATCCTGAACATGTAGTATTTGAATGTGGAAGATATGCAATTCACCAACAAGAAGAGAGGCATGCGCTAGCAGGATGTATCGTATATGACATAATTCGAGATCAACAATTGGTAAATAAATTACAAGTTTTGACTAACTTTGTAAGTAAGAAAGCATGGGAGGTAAAAATATTCAAAGGAGAAAGAGTTGATAATAGGCGAAGAATAGTACAAGATCCAAGAAGGAGTTCTAGAATACAAAATAGGATAAGACGGGAAGAATTATTGAATAATCTAACAATGGAGTTGACTGCATGGGCGGCGGAGGGAGAGAGTGATGGCAGAGGCCATGGTGGACTACAGAATTAGTAGATTTAGATATAGATTTAGGAAATAAGGATTTTGTAATTTTTATAGTTGTTTTCTTTTGTTTTTTGCTTTTTTGTGTTTATTTCTGTTATTTTATTTCATTTTATTTTTGTAGAGTAGTTTTCTGAGAGATTTGTATAATTATAACATTTGTAAGGATTTTATGGAAAAATAAAGAGAAAGTTTGGATATATGCCCCGGTATAGTTGTCTAGGTGCCGGGGTAGAATATTCAGATTTTATTTATTTATTTATTTATTTTATTTATTTATTTATTTATTTATTTATTTAGTCTGTATTGCCTGTATGTTGGTTGCTAATTTAACTTATTTATTTTTCTTTTTGGTTCTCTTGTGAGCAATTACAATTACAATCCGATAGTTAGGGATCAGGTTCAACTTTGTGACCCTGGTGTTCTAAACCATGTTATGTAGTTAACTTTTTGTTTTTAAATTTTAATAAATTCAATAAATCTAGTAGTTTTTGCCAAATTCTTAAATGTTATGTTTCACTTCTGCTACTAACAAAGGAGTTCTGAATATGTTAAATTCTCGGATGCAGAGAAAAATAAATTAATTGATGTTCAAAAGGGCGACTCTCTTCATTAGTGCATATTTGGGAACGTTGCCGTAGACACCTGGACCAAGAAACCATGTAACATGCACGGTGTAATCTCCTGCATTCTTCATTTATGAGTGTCCGTAAATGATTTAAGAGTTGTGGTTCTTTATGAATGCAAACTTGTTCCTTTAAGGGACCACTCAACAAGAAACCTAGTAGGGTGAGAGCAGGTGATCTAGCGGGCCAAACAAGGGGCCCCCTAAAAAATGTAATTTTGGTTTTATGGCATATATGAGTCATTCCTTACAATCAGGGGCCAGTGTGGTTCTGCATTTTCTTACACATATTTTGTTCTTCTTCATAAGTAATATCACATCTCAGGTACTGGAGGTGTGAAACCTGTTCCAAAATTATCATCTATTACAATTATTTTACTTATTGGATATCTTCCAAGGACGATACTATACCAGACTATCAAAGTTTTAGAGTAAAGCTTCCTCTGGATGATTGCATTAAGTTCAACCATCTACTCTAAAGGGGGCTATTGAAGTTATACTTTGTTTCTGTGACATTGAGCAAATTGCCCTACTAAATGTGAAATGCAGTACTATTTTGACAACAGATCTATCTGAAATTATTGCCGCCATAATAATGTTTCAAATTCAATGACAAATTTCAATTAATAGCACGGCATGAAATCTGAAAATGTCATTCTTCACAGATTTAATTATTTACTCTAAGTTAAAAAGAGAAACATTTTGAAAACTTCAAGCAAATAATAAGAGGTACACCAAAATTGATGATACATAGAATTTTTTTCAGAAATAAACAGTATATTTCTGTTATATCTTTTAACGTTAAATAGTATTACAAAATTGTAAATAATTTCTTCCAAAATGAGGATTTCCAGGCTATTTCCATAAAACTTTGTTTCTCCTGTAATCATTTTAAATGTGTGATATTTTAATCAGCGTCGTTACAACCATGAGAGAACGTAAGCTTTCACTGCTGAAATCTATATTACAATTATTTATTTCCGGGCTGTTTTGCCGTGGTCTGTTGGCGTAAGAACGTCTAAACGTTTCGTCCACAACTGCGGTAGACATCCTCAGTGGCGCGGTCGAAGTTTCCTTAGAGACGCAGCGAAACTCTCTCCACGGAAACTTCGACCGCGCCACTGAGGATGTTTTACCGCAGTTGTGACGAAACGTTTGGACGTCCTTACGCCAAAATACCACAGCAAAACAGCCCGGAAATAATTAATTGTAATATCGTCACAACCAATTTTGAAAAACGAAAACCTTCGACTATTTTATATTTAATTCGTAGTGGTAGGTATTTCTTCAACATTTTGGTGTCCTATTTTTGAATTTGTTTTGCCCGTGGAATGCAGCCATCTAAGCGCCACTGAGATTGGCGCATACCGGCTTATTTACCGTAGTTTTGGCACTGTAACAACCCGCCAGATTCTAATCTTTATAATGGTACACATATGTCATAAAATAAAATTTGTCGATGCCAGAGGTATTTAATAATACATACGAAATACATGTACGCTGCATTTATTTTGTATTTCAACCTGGTTCATTTCATGTTTGTTAAACTGTATAATGTGCATTATAGCTTCAGAAACCGTTTATCTGATATTTATAATTAACCGGTGAAAGATTACTTCCTCGGTGGATAAACACTATATATAAGTGTAGAAATATTTACATTGATGTCCTATGAACAAGAATAATGTGTAAATAACTTAATGTTTTCAAAGATTATGGAGCATTTAGCCGGCGTAATAACTACTATGCTATACAGGGTGTTTCAAAACGACGTCGAACGAATACATAGAAGTAATTTCTGAGCTTCTATGTGACACATATTCTCACAAATGACTGTATTAATTACACTCTGATGACTCAAGTAGTAGGCGTGCCGTCACTCCCTCCCCTCCTTTATGACTGGATGAGTGGTCTTTGGGCGAAAAAACGCTCTCTCTTAATGTAACTCTTGGTGAAGTAGGATATATTTCTAGGCGACTCCACTTCTGGACAGGTAAATGGTCGTTATGGCGGCCTTTGTAATCTGCTTGTTGTAGTAAATATTCTTATTAAGTGAATTTTAAATTTATATATCTGTGAACAAAACAAACGTTTTTCCTTTAACAGGAAGAAGCAAGATTATATCAGTCTAAATGTAATGTAACACAATTTCAACAATAATGTAATATTATTTTAAGATCAATGTATCCATTGATCTTTGGGGAAGCGAGGGAGAGATGACACAAATGACTGTATTAATTACACTCTGGTGACTCAAGTAGTAGGTGTGACGTCACTCCCTCCCCTCCTTTATGACTGGATGAGTGGTCTTTGGGCGATAGATGCTCTCTCAAACTAACTCTTGTTGGAACAATATGTATTTTGTAGGTGACTCCACTTCTGGACAGGTAAATGGCCGTTATGGCCGCCTTTGTTATCTGCTTGTTGTAGAAAATATTCTTAATGAGTGAATTCCACATTTAATTATCCTTACCCTACCTTTGTAGAAATGAAACCTTTGTAGAAAAATCCCAACCTATCGCTAAAGCATGTAGTTCTGCTCTGAGTGTTTGCTCCCGTGTTTGACCTGACCACGTGTTCCTTAATTTTCACAAACTAAGATCAGGTCGTCACAAATAGATAGTCCTTACTGCCAATAGATCCGCATAAAAAGGCTGCAGAATTAGTGTGGATTAGGCAGTTACAGGAACACCGACGACTGCCGCGTGCCTCACGCTGTCGGAGTTCGTAGGTAGGTGACACAGGGTGCCTCCCGCTGTAATTGTTTGTAAACATACCCACATACTCCATCCGAAATTCGGATTAGCTGAGTTATAATCTACGAAACGGCTATATTCGTACAGTGTCGTTTCGAAACAAACTGTATGAAACCGTTTTAATTTGAATACAGTGCGAGTATTAAAAATTGAAATATTATCCTTCTCCGTTAAAATATGCCTGTGGTTATACTACAGTGTCAGGTTGAGAAATATTGTCAGAGTAAGATCAGAAAATAAAAATACCGAAGTTTTATAGGAATTTTTGTTACTATAAAATTGTTTTTTTTTCTCTTTTTTGGAATACCACTGGTACTCAAAGAAGCTAAAACTCTGCAGCTAAGAGCTATTTCTCCTTTCAGATGAACCAAGCGACGTGACGCTGCCTCAAACCATGGATTGGATTGATTTGCGTTCCGTAGGTTCACCTGTAGCCAGAAAAGGCTGTGAACATTGAACATATCCAGAGGTATAAGGTATAATAGCATATATATATATATATATATATATATATATATATATATATATATATATATATATATATATATGTACAAAAGTTAACATAAGACACAAAGCAGGGATAATTACATATGATACAAAATCAAACACTTTTTAATTCAGCTTTCACCTTAGCTTATGCCAGTACGTCTCATCCTTATTGCAATGGTTACCATTCTTGTTATTTTTAAATACATATACATTAAAAATAAACTCTCAACATACATCAAAGACTTTTAGTAATGATTTGTCATTGGAACAGTTAGATACTACTTACAGAGCTACAGAAGCATTATCAGGATAATTTGCCATTCAGATAATCTTGTACAGAATAAAAAGATTTTGAGCAAAGTTACTCTCTAACAGCACTTTTAATAGCACCGAAATTATAAATACTTTCTTTAAAAACATTAGGAAGTGCGCAAAATATTTTGATAGTTTCATAATGCACATATTTCTGGAAGCAAGAAACTTTAGCACTGGGATAATGGATATTATACTTTAGTCTAGTGTTTATTCTGTGAATTACATTATTTGTTGCAAATATGGCACCATTACATACAAAGAATTTTAGGATCGAGAATATATACATGCAAAGAAGCTTTAATATCTTCAATCTTCTAAAAATAAATTTACAGGAGCATCTGCTGTGGCTGTTAGTAATGATTCTTATAACCTTCTTTAGCATAAGAAATATTTTTTACTTTCTACTGAGTTGCCCCAAAATAATACTCCGTATTCCATAATAGAATTAAAGTATGCATACTAATTTAAGTGCGTCAACAGAACTCACATTAACCAGCTCTCGGATAGCATAACAGGCAGAGCTGAGTTTGAAGTTGCGGGTTCGATTCCCGACGACTGCTCACTATTAGTCACAGGTTTTCTTAGTTTTCCTGGCCGGTAAGCAAAACCTGAGGTGGCTCCTCTTTTATCAGGAGCTTTCTAGCCTTCATATGTTGAACCCATCATCTTCATATTGTCATCTATTTGAGATATGTAAGACTAGAGAAAACTTAGTGTGCGTTGCGGGTGTATGAGTGTGTTTGTAGACAGTTTTTCACCCCGCATATACTTGTCCCGTCATCTGAATGTGGTCTCCCTTCGTAAATTTCCCCCCATCCCTTCCTCCCAGAAAGCTGCAAATGGGCGGTTCATTTACGTATACTGGCAGGGCCTCTGTACAGTATATAGCTTAAATATTTCAAAATTTTAGAAGACTGCACTCTCATTTTATAACGAATAAGGGGAAATATACGTATATAATTGTATTACATTTCCAAATTGATAACTTACTCAGGCAACGTCTAGAGAATACCTAGTTCTGTATAATTGGCCTTTATGTACGCTCATATATTGTATATATAAACTGTATTTAACATAATAAATATGTGTTATGGTAAAAATAAACTATGTGGTATTCTGTGTTCCGTTTAGTAATTGTATACTTCTTGATACCTACCCTATCACTGCACAGGGTTTCTAAAACAAAATTTTCGACAGTATAATGGTTTTGACTGTGATAGCTGATGGTTTTGCTTTCCACATAAGTTGGCAAGAAATGGCAGCGAAGATTCATATAAAAAACAATGTTGTGGCGATGCTCTGCCTCCTCCTTGGCATTCTCTAACTCCACAACTCGTGATAAAGAGGAGCAGCACGTCACGTCGACTTCATTAATTAATTTACTTGCTGCTCTACCCAGATGATGATAAAAGGAGTACTAAGAAACTTGAGCAAAGACTAATTTTCCTACTGCTATTGCTTTAAACGATCTTCCTCATTCAAAAGTGTAGATATATCACCAAGAAGTATGACAGTCAATTTGACTACTAATTTCTGTGTTGAAGAACCAGAATGACTTCACGATAAGCTGTGAGCCGCATATTTGGGAACTACCGGGCTAATTCTCATCTAACATCTAGTCTGAATATGGATTTATCGTGGTTAGCCATGGTGAGTGGGCGAGTGCTAGAGTTTTTCACCTACCACAGGTTATTCTAAGTTTCATGGCGTACGACGGTGTCGCACAGATGATGCAAATGTTTGCTCGACTTGCGCAGTAGATGACTGCTAAGTCCAACGTTACCGAGCGGGATGACTCAGGCGGTTTTATCTGTGGCCCGGGTTTGATTCCCGTGGCTGACCTACCTGACCCATGGTTGTTTTCGGGGGTTTTCCCGGGTAGATAGGCGAATGCTGGCTAGGTTTATTACAGCCCCCGGATCTGCTGTCCCTTCAATTCATCTCCATTATCATTTCATACCATCTCCCATCTGGTGGTCTCTTTCAGGGTAGAAGTGTCGGTGGGTGTCTCGGCGGTGCATGGCGGGATGATATGCTCTGAGAAATATTACTTCCTCATCCGCTAGGTCGGTTGCCGGTCTCAGCTCCTCTGCTGGGGTCATTTCGGGACCACCAGTCAGGGACTTTTGGCGCTCGGCTGTTGGGCTCGTTGCCATCCGCTGCAGCGGAGCGGCTTCGTTGTCCTGGCCTGTTGGCGGAGGTCTCTATCGAAGTAAATGTAGGGACCCTGCCCTCTGTATTATCGTGGCTCCATGGGTCGGCCACCCTCTGTCTCCTTTTCCTTATCCTTTCTCCCGGGGATGCCCCCACTTTTGGGCCTAGGAACAATGAGCCCAGCACGGTGGTCTACGTACCGAATCATCCCCTCCGTAATGAAATCCGACGTTTATCGTTATCTACAGGCAGCTTCGGGCTCTCTACCTGCAACCTATAGACTGTAGCCTTCTGTGCTTCATTACCTTCGTCCCTCCTTCTTGAAGTGGTTTTAACTATATATAATCTTAGATCTCGGTGCTGGAGGTGTCCCTCTAGGTTGTATAACTTATGACACATGCTTTGGTCCTCAGAGTAAGGTGATGGTTGTGATGTCAGTACTGCTTCTTCGAACAATTAGAAGTGTGTTCTACAACGCAAAAGTGGTTCAAAAGAGAATGTTTGCAAAACCAACAGTAATATATTGTGACTTTGTGGGTTCGTAGATTT